>ML677378.1:5897757-6149658 GCA_007922305.1 Dermatemys mawii
CACACACGCACCCTGCTCCCTAATCATATCCTCCTCTCCCGCAACATGCACCATTCTCCCCACTCATATGCATTCTGCTCCCCCCACACATGCATCCCCATATAGGCACCCTGCTCCCCACTCACATCCTCTCCACTCACACACATCCTGCTCCCCCTCACATCCTCTCTGCTCCCCCCAACACGCATCCTGCTCCCCATCAACACCCCCTCGCTGCCCCTCACATGCACCCTGCTCCCCCTTACATCCTTCCCACTCTCCACACACACACACTGTGCTCCTGATTTCCACCTACATGTCCCCTACTCTACCCCACACTCCCATATCTCTCCACAAACACCCTGCTCTCCATTTCCAACACACACACCCTGTTGCTCACTGCCCTCACACACACTTTGCTTCTCCACACACACCCTACACACATACACCCAGCTCCTTGCTCCCCACACACATCCTGCTTTCCCTACACATGCCAACGCTGCCCACTCCCCTGCCATAGAGACCCCACTGCCCTCTCACATTTTCTCCACTCCTCACTTCCTCACTCAGACACGCATGTTACCCTCATAGAATCATGAGGGTTGGAAGGGACCTCAGGAGGTCATCTAGCCCAATCCCCTCCTCAAAGCAGGATCAGTCCCCAACTAAATCATCCCAGCCAGGGCTTTGTCAAGCCTGACCTTAAAAACTTCAAAAGAAGGAGATTCCACCACCTCCCTAGGTAACCCATTCCACAGCTTCATCACCCTCCTAGTGAAAAAGGTTTTCCTAATATCCAACCTAAACCTCCGCCATTGAAACTTAAGACAATTACTCCTTGTTCTGTCATCTGGTACCACTGAGAACAGTCTAGATCCATCTTCTTTGGAACCCCCTTTCAGGTAGTTAAAAGCAGCTATCAAATCCCTCCTCATTCTTCTCTTCTGCAGACTAAACAATCCCAGCTCTCTCAACCTCTCCTCGTAAGTCATGTGCTCCAGGCCCCTAATCATTTTTGTTGCCCTCCTCTGGACTCTTTCCAATTTTTCCACATCCTTCTTGTAGTGTGGGCCCCAAAACTGGACACAGGTCTCCAGATGAGGTCTCACCAATGCTGGGGAATGATCATGTCCCTCGATCTGCTGGAAGTGCCCCTACTTATACAGCTCAAAATGCCATTAGCCTTCTTGGGAACAAGGGCACACTGTTGACTCATATCCAACTTCTCGTCCACTGTAACCCTCAGGTCCTTTTCTGCAGAACTGCTGCCTAGCCATTCAGTCCCTAGTCTGTAGCAGTGCATGCGAGTCTTCCGTCCTAAGTGCAGGACTCTGCACTTGTCCTTGTTGAACCTCATCAGATTCTTTTGGCCTAACCCTCTAATTTGTCTAGGTCCCTCTGTATCCTATCCCTACCCTCCAGTGTATCTCCCACTCCTCCCAGTTTAGTGTACTCTGCAAACTTGCTGAGGATGCATCACATACCTCTCCAACACTTACCTCATTGCCTCCTAACACCGTGCCTGCTCCTAACTCCCCTCCCCACTCCAGTCCTCACTCCCTCCATACAGACCACTGCCTCCACATCTTCTTCACTCCTTGCTCCCGCCCCACACTCCTCACTACCTTCCCCTCCCACATACATGTGCACCACACTACTGTCCACACCCTGCTGCCCCCCACATCCTCCCTGCTCCTCACACACATGCACACCTGCCTCCCTCTCACACACACATGTGTGCACCCCCCTCCTGACACCCCCAAACCCTCATCCCTTGTTACATCTGCTGGGGCTTGGCGAGATCTCTACCTACAGGTGCTGGGGAGCTGAAAGGCAGGACGAACTGGTTGAATCACAAGGGACCAGAGAGCGGGGAGTAGAGAACAAGAAGGAGCCAAGGGTGGGTTTGCAGGGGGACAGTGGAGGCTGGGCAGTTGCTGTGGCTTAATAGCCATTGGCTGGAGGGGTTGATGTGGGTGTCAAAATCCAACCCAGAATCCCTCCGTTTGAGAGGTGGGTGATTCCCGCAGACTCCTAGGGCCCAGGACCCTACAAAAAGGACAGTATGTGGGCCACACCCAGCAGAAGGGTGGACCCATGCCAGCCAGAGTTCAATCACCCAGAGCTCCTGGGCCTTGGGGCTGCTGGATCTGAGCAGGGGGATGGGTGCGGTGGGGGAGACAGGTTCAAGGGTTGCATGGGGGGAAAGAAGACCAGATCTGGGTCTGAACAGAGAGGATAGGCTGGCCTGGAGTCACTGCATATATATATGGGGAGATGGGAGGAGTTGGGGCCACTGTGTGTGTGCGAGGGAGGCATGGGGTGATGGGTGGCGATGGAGTCATTGGGACCACACGGGGGCTGGGTGAGGCAGGGGCAGCTGGGTCTGCATGGGGGCGATGGGTGGGACTGGGGCCATTGGGTCTGAATCGGTGGGGAACAGGAAGGGCTGGGACCACAGGGTTGGTACTGCTAGAGGCACAGGCGAGTCGCATCTGAGGCGCATCTAACATGAGCGAATTCAGCTTTGTGCAGTCGGCAAAAACAGAAAAAAAAAAGAAAAATAACAATTTAAAAACTCCATCTGTAGTGCGGGTGATTCCACTGGCCATTCTACTCAATGAGAGTTTCACTATACACGGTTTTCGCTTAACGCGCTAACCACGGAATGGAACTCCCGCGTAAGATGAGACTTGCCTGTATTGTGTAAGGTCAGGGGGATCAGAGCTGGGGCCTCTCAGGAATGGGAAGAGCTTGGGAGCGGGGCTGGGGCTGCTCAGTGGGGTAGGTAAGGCTGGGACCATTGGGTCAGCGTGGAGTGGGGAGTGGACTTGGAGAAGGGCTAGGGCCACTGGAGTGGAGGAAGCAGGCCTGGGGTCATGGGGGATGAGCAGGGCCTGGACAGGAGCTGCTGCATCTTTGGGAGGGGATGGGCAGTGCTGAGGGAGTGGGGCTAGGGCTGCTGGGTCTTTACAGAGCTGAGGTTGTTGAGGCTGGGGGAGGGGGGAGCAGGGCCGGGTCACTAGTGAGTTGACTTCACTAGCCTTGCAGAGGCACAAGGACCAACAGCCAATCAGGGAAAAGAATCGGCACCATGTGACTGGTGTAACAGCACAGGAGATAACACCCTGAATCTCCAGCTTACAGGGTTGATCCGGTGACTCAATCCTGAGAATAGCAGGGCCCCAGGATCAGGCTGGGCCACGGGGGTGCTGGCTAAGGGACACTCCCTGGTGGCAGGAGAGTAACCTGCCCTGAGGCAGCTCCTGGCCTCCTGATCCCACTGCGCCAGCGCCCCAAACCTGCCAGCAGCAAGAACCTCCCGCCAACCCCACCAGATCTCCGGAGTCCCAGCCCAGCACCTCATTGCCAAGGCAAGCCAGCCTCTCACAGCAGCGCCTCTGAGCAGCCACCCTCCACTACTAACCCGATTCCATCCTTCCAGGTGCAAGAGCCACCTCCTATGCAGCGTTGTACCCTGCCTACCAGGGCCCCATCTGACCTTCCTTCCCTGGCCCACAGCCCTTTGTCTGTTCTCTTTGTGGCTGGACATGGTCATTGGCTCACCCCAGTGGTCTCTCCCTGCTGTTCTCCAGGCTTGCCCTGCATCCTGCTGCCCCTTCTCCTGGGAGTGAAACTGTAGGAAAACACTTGGAACACAGAGCGGAGTCTGGAGGAGGGTGGGGCGCCCACTGGTGAGTGCTGAGTTTCAGGGACTGCCAAAAAACTGGCCCTTCGCCCTGGCTCTGTTGCCTCACATGAGCCAGGATCACTGGAGGTGATACCCTGATGCACAAGTGCAGGGCTGCCAGTGCACCAGGATGGCATCCAAGAGTACTTGTGGCCAAGCACCAGCAGCAAGGATGGGACACAGCCTCAGCCCATGGGAGGCAGCAGGAGGCCTGGCTTGTGGATGCTGCTAGGTCAGAGAGGAGTGCCAGTGTGGAGCTCTGAAGGACTGTGTCTGTTCTGGGCCTCAGAGGTGTCTGTTCTCGTGTCTGAACTGTGTCTGTTCTCATCCTCAGGCCAAGCTCGGCCACAAGCTCTCCTCCAGGTGAGAGAGCCCCATGCACCACTTTGCAATCCCTCCTCAGGCATGCACTGCTCATGGCCACACAGAGGGCTGGTGGGAACTATGCTGCTCCTATGGGCTGTTATGGGTGGATAGAGCTGAGGACTCCCTGCATTCAGCAGACAGGCAGTCCAGGGAGTATCTTCCTTCTCCTAGTGCAGGGGTTCTCAAACTGGGGTTCAGGACCCCTAAGGGGGTCAGGAGCCTATTACACGGGGGGGTCACAAGCTGTCAGTCTCCACCCCAAACCCTGCTTTGCATCCAACATTTATAATGCTTTTAAATATATTAAAAAGTGTTTTTCATTTATAAGGGGGGCCACACTCAGAGGCTTGCTATTTGAAAGGGGTCACCAGTGCAAAGGTTTGAGAATCCCTGTCCTGACCCAAGCAGACTGTGAAGAACTTCAAAAAGATCTCACAAAACTAAATGATTGGGCAACAAAATGGCAAATGAAATTTAATGTGGATAAATGTAAAGTAATGCACTTTGGAAAAAATAACCTCAACTATACGTACAATATGATGGGGGCTAATTTAGCTATAATTAATCAGGAAAAAGATCTTGGAGTCATCATGGATAGTTCTCTGAAGATGTCCATGCAGTGTGCAGTGGCAGTCAAAAAAGCAAACAGGATGTTAGGAATCATTTAAAAAGGGATAGAGAATAAGACGGAGAATATCTTATTGCCTTTATACAAATCCATGGTGCACCCACATCTTGAATACTGTGTGCAGATGTGGTCTCCTCATCTCAAAAAGGATATACTGGCATTAAAAAAGGTTCAGAGAAGGGCAACTAAAGTGATTAGGTGATTGGAACGGGGCCCATATGAAGAGAGATTAAAGAGGCTAGGACTTTTTAGCTTGGAAAAGAGGAGACTAAGGGAGGGATATGATAGAAGTATATAAAATTATGAGTGGCGTGGAGAAAGTGAATAAGGAAAAGTTATTTACTTGTTCCCATAATAGAAGAACTAGGGACCAACCATTGAAATTAGTGGGCCGCAGGTTTAAAACAAATAAAAGGAAGTTCTTCTTCACACAGTGCACAGTCAACCTGTGGAACTCTTTGCCTGAGGAGGCTGTGAAGGCTAGGACTATAACAGGGTTTAAAAGAGAACTGGATAAATTCATGGAGGTTAAGTCCATTAACGGCTATTAGCCAGGCTGGGTAAGGAATGGTGTCCCTAGCCTCTGTTTTTCAGAGGGGGGTGATGGGTGGCAGGAGAGAGATCACTTGATTTTTAACTGTTAGGTTCACTCACTCCGGGGCACCTGGCATTGGCCACTGTCAGTAGACAGGATACTGGGCTAGATGGAGCTTTAGTCTGACTCAGTACGGCCTTTCTTATGTTCTTATGTCCTAGTGGCTGCATGCAGAGAATGGGACCAGTGACAAATTGGAACGGGAGAGGGAGGAGGGGCTCTGCAGGAGATTTGCAATTTCCCATCACCACCCACAGAAGGCAGTCTGCTAAGGACAAATCAGTCCACATGGATGCATTTCCTTGTCCCCTGGCTGTCAGCATGGACTTTTCTGCTGAATCACAAGGCTGCATAGCAAGGGTAGGACAATTCCAGGAGCTGATCTAGAAAAGGGAATTGCCAAAACATGAATTGCATAGTGTTATCCATCACAAACTCACCAGGAACCTGCACCTGCTCTGACTGCAGGAAGTCACTTGTCCTGGACTCCTGTCAGAGGCTTCTGCTTGGTCTCTCTCTCACCCCTTTGTCATGTCCTCACAGTCTTGGTGGGGGCTGGCTCTGGCATGAACAATTCCTGCCTTTGAATATTAAAGAAACTGGATCCTTGGAGGGTGAGGGGGGAAGAATTCTTGCAAGCATCTCCAGCCTCCTTGGTCACTAAGAACATGTCCCACTGTCTCTCTGCACACTATGGACCAGGGGTCAGCAACCGTTCAGAAGTGGTGTGCCGAGTCTTCATTTATTCACTCTAATGTAAGGTTTTGTGCGCCAGTAATACATTTTAACGTTTTTAGAAGGCCCCTTTCTAGAAGTCTATAATATATAACTAAACTATTGTTGTATGTAAGGTAAATAAGGTTTTTAAAATGTTTAAGAAACTTCATTTAAAATTAAATTAAAATGCAAAGTCCCTCCGGGCAGTGTGAGTGCCACTGAATATCACCCGTGCCATAGGTTGCTTACTCCTGCTATGGACCTTCCCTCTGGAACATCCTGCAGGTACTCCTGTAGCAGCAACAGCACATCACGCAGCATGTGCTCTGTCCTACTCAGATCCTCTCAGATCAAGGATGAAAAGTTTCAGTCCATCTGTCAAGTGCTGGGACAGTCCCCTGGGACAGCCTCAGCCACAGAGCTACCAAATGGGGAGTGGAAAGGACGGAGTTTTGCCTTTTCCCTACTGAGCCAGACTGGCCCAAACTTGCAGAGGGTTGGTTTTGTTGCAGTGACCCAACTGCATGCCCAGGTGTCCGAGGTCCCCTACAGACACAACACTGTTAAATTTCAGATTTAAATATCTGAAATCATATTTATGATTTTTAAAATCTGATTGTGAAATTGACCAAAATGGACTGTGAATTTGGTAGGGCCCTAGCTATGACTATCTGATTCCTGTCTGTCAGGCTATGTGGTCTTCTGGCTCCCCTTCCTCTCTGATAGATCCTCAGGGGACTTTCCTCCTCCCCTTGTGGTGGGGGTCCCTCCCAGCTCCATCCTTGGCCCCATCTCTCGGGAGCCTCAGCTTCTTTGACTTTCTTCTCTACTGGTGAGTCACAGATTTGCCTCCCTCCAGCTGCACTTCTTTCCCAGCCCTCCTGGATCCCTTCAACAGGGGGATTCACCATGGCCCAAACCCATTTCCTAAACCACCTGCACACTTTCCTCTGTCTTGGGGGTGTCGCTCAGACCGATCATCTAATCTCTATCTCTGAGTTGGCCATTCCCCTGACCCATCCATCTGGCCACCCCCAAATCCTGCTGCTTCTTCCTTCGCAGCCTCTCCCAGCCCTGGCCTGTGCTTTCTGCCTGCATGGCCAGTGCTCCCATCCAACCCCAATTACCACAACTCTGGCCACAAGGCTGGTACCCCAATCCCACCCCCTTCACAGAGTCTATGACCAGAAGAGACCAGTGTGATCATCTAATCTGACTTCCTGTAGAACATAGGCTGGAGACCCACAATAATTCCTACAGCAGATCTATTACAAAAACATCCAATCTGGATCCACAGCAAGCTCCTCGCCCTGCAGCATTGCCAACCCCAGGGCTCAAAGCTTAGTGAGTCTGCCCCCAAAACCATGAGATTGGCTCCCAGCTGATGGCAGCAACTCAGCCAGCCAGTGCAGGCATGGAACATTTGCCTCCTGGAGTTAGGGTGACCAGATGTACCGATTTTATAGGGACAGTCCCAATTTTGGGATCTTTTTCTTATATAGGCTCCTATTACCCCCCATTCCCCATCCTGATTTTTCACATTTGCTGTCTGGTCACCCTACCTAGAGTTGGGTCTATTTGAGGTCATGGTTCCAGCCTTTCTCCTCCCTAAACCAGGGTAAGAAACTCCCTGTTTTTTTTTCTAATGAAAGCTGCCAATTTCCCCAAATCCCAGGACTCCAGGAGCTTTGAGACACTCTACATACCTTCTAGGTGTGGTGTTCTGTCCCATCTAGTGGCACTGAGAGAGAGAGAGAGCTTAATGAGTTTGCTCTACAGCCTTAGCTAACTTTCAGCTCATGCTGTAGAGACTCATGCACTAAGCTCCAGGGGTCCCTGATTTGACCCTGCCTGCCAAAGGCCGTGGTCTATTGGCATTACAAGTGGGGACTTGTCCAGGATTCCAACTGGGAAGTTTCTGAAGCTCAGGACTTGCTTTCTCACCTAGGGGAAGTATGTAACCCACATACTTCCTGGGTGTGATGCCTGCCAGTCTAGAGCCACCAAGACCACTTAACAAGAGAGATTAATGAATCTGCTCTACAGCTTTAGCTCATGCGGTAGAGGCTCATGCACTCCAGAGGTCACAGGTTTGATCCCAGTTCTTGGGGTTACACAAGACTTCTGTCACACTGGGAGATTTGGCCAGACTATTCCCTGGTTCTGACTATGCCTCCCCATCCCTCCACTATGTCCCCTCCTCTGTTTAGCCCTCCCCTCGACTCACACCCAGAGTCCCCCTGCAACAACTCCCAGACAAAATTCACTCATCCCCCTCCTTACCCATTCACTCCCTAGACCACAGCGCACAGAGACCCGCCAACCCATAGCAACCCAGACACACAAACTGGGATCCTGACTCCTGATGGGCCAAGGCTGGAACTCGAATCTGTGCTAAAACAAACAGTACTGTGGGCACCACAACGAAACTCCAGTGCAGGGGAGGGAAACCCGGGGGGAGCGTGGACTGCTCCCTGCTGGGGATTGCAGGGCAGCTGGGTGCAGGGAGAGGCTGGGTCTGAGCCCTCCTCGCTGGAGTTGAAGGGTCTGGGTTTGCCCAGGGAAGAAGGAGAGCCAAGGCACTCTAGTCTTCTTGCCCCGGCTGGCGGCAGTGGGGGCTCTGGTTGGGTCCCAGCCCTCCCCCCGCATTCTTTCCTTCCTTCCTTCCTTCTGCCTTTTTAGGAGCGAGACAGCGGTTGGAGCTCGAGCACCGCCCCCTGCCCCTCCGATCCCAGCTCCCCAATGGCCCTGCAGTCCTTGCCTCGGGCGGGCCGATGAGGACTGGCCCTCTCGGAGCCCCGCTGGTTGAGCTCCGCTCCCCCGAGCATCCCCCGGCCGGGCTCTCCTTTGCTGACAGCCAAGTCCCGGGACGGAGCAGCGTCCCAACAACAAGCTTCTTCCTTGGGCTGCGCTCCGCCCTGCGCGGGAGCCCTTCCTCACCCCGGGGCGCCTGCAGCCTGGCTCCCCGAGGGGCAGCCCTGGCGGCAACGCGGGACCAGCGGTCCCTGCTCCTCAACTTCGGGAAAGTTAAACTAGGCGCTTCCCAGGTAGGGTGACCAGACGTCCCGATTTTATAGGGACAGTCCCGATTTTCGGGTCTTTTTCTTATATAGGCTCCTATTACTCTCCCCCATCTCTGTCCCGATTTTTCACACTTGCTGTCTGGTCACTCTATTCCCAGGTGCTCAGCAACGCATCCCTGCCCCGCCAGGCCCCGAGCCCCAGCGCAGCAAGCCCAGCGGTACCTCGCTCCTCCACATCAGACTTCTTCCTGGGGAGCTTCTCTTTGCCCCTCAGCCTGGAGAACGTCCTCCGAAGCAGGAGCTCGGCCATGGCCCGGCCGGGGAGCAGGAGACTGGGGGGCTCCTCACTCTGCTAGGCTCTCCCAGGTGCCCAGGCGTCGCTCTCCGACATCCGCCCGCTGCTGCCCCGCCATCCCGCGGCTCGGCCTCGGGCAGGAATCCACAGGAAACGAATTCCAGGAATGCTTTCCCCAAACTCGGCCGGGCTCGGCCCCTCGCCGGAGCCAGAGCGGGAGCTGCTGGGAGCTGTAGTTTCCTGGTCCCGGAGCTCGCGCTAACTTGCCACTTGGCTTCGTCCCCTGGGGTCCGAGCTGAGGAGAGCCAGTAAATGTGACGCGTCCACCCCCGCCCAAGCAACGGCCACGGGTCATGCCCGAGGCAAAACACACAAGGATGGGGAGGAAGGCATTGAGCACCAGGCTACTGCCCTTGCATGGGAGCGGGGGCTCTAGAATATGGGGTGGGGGCTCTGGAGGCTGCGGGCTTTAGGAAGCGCTGGGAGTGGAGCTCTGGAATACAGGTGGGGGCTCTAGAGAGCGCATGAGGGAGCTCTGGAGTATGAGGTGGGGCTCTAGTATGAGAGGTGATGCCTGGAGCACAGAGAGGGTGGGGTCTGTGGAATAGTGGGTGGGGGCTCTGGAATACAGAGGTGGGGCTCTGGGGAGCACTGAAGGGGACGGGGGCTCTGGAATACAGGAATAAAGGGCAATGGAGCACAGGGGGAGTGGGGGTTCTCGAATTTAGAGGTGCGGGCTCTGGGGATCTTGGCCACATAGGGAGCTTCTTTTGGTTGTTGTGTGCGGTTATTTTTTCACTCTTTTCTGCCATTGCAGGGGGAGAGGGGATCTTTCCCAAGGAGAGTTCTGCTCCCAAGGGCAGAATTTACTTTGGAGTAAATAAAAATTTGCAAAAACAGCCCACACCAATTCCTCCATTCCGCAAGCGTCCCATTATCCCAGAGGGCCAGGTTGAGCTTGTACAGAGCTGTCAGACAGATGCATCACCACTCAGCAGAGGCTCCAAGAGCTGGAAACTGCCCCATCCCTGGGTGAGTTGTTCTGATAGTTAATTCCCTTCCCGTTAAAAAGTTGCCCGTTATTACCAGTTTGAATGTGACTCATTTCAGCTTCCAGCCATTGGATCTTATTATACCTGATTAAAGACCCTTTAAAATCAGATACTTTTTCCTCACATAGGCACTTCTTTTCCCCCATTTCAAAACCCATGTTGTGATGTGGACTCCAGAGCTGGGTGCAGTATTCAGTAGTGGCCTCTCTAATGTTGTGTACATCTAATGTTCACAACTCCATGAGTGTGTGAGCCACTAGTGGGCACTAGTCCTACCATATTTCACCAGTTCACTCTGATGACCTGAGGCCAGATCTTTGCAAAAATCCCACTAATTCTGGAATTTCAGGATCCAGCCCCCTGCCTGCTTTTGATAGGCAAGGATTGACCCAGACCTGTCTGACCTGCTCCAGTGAGATCAGGACAGTAAACCTACTGCTGCGACAACGACCGTAGCTCTAAACAGCAGACATAACTGTCCATGCAGAGAAGGGCGCCTATAGCTGAAGGGTGCCTGGACCATGACATAGGATGAGCCTTCCCCACAGTCTCTCTCTGACCAGCGTCCAGAACCACTGGCCAGCATGGGGGTTCATCACCTATTGAATTCTGCCCCAGCTGTCACCACTACTCCAGGTCTGTACACAGTGAGTGAGTGCACTCTCCTTAGTGAAGCATGTGCGTCTTTCTCACAGCAACGGGCTGCTGTGAACATGGGTCCCACCACCTCCTGTGCCCTGCACCAGCCTTTTCTAGCCAAAATGAGAGTTACAAGAGAGGGGGAGAGTTGTACTGGGAATCCTAGTTCAGGGAGCCTCCAAAATGTCTGTAACTGGGGAGTAATGGAGATGAAATGGGAAAGTGTAGCCACAGCAAACATGATGTACTGGAGTCCCAAATTTCTCTCAACGGACTTCTGCACAAAGGACACAGGTCCTGTTCTGTGTTGGATCCAGCACGGCAAGCACGTTCCTGGGGCAGCCAGTGACAGGGGGTGGCATTCCAGTTGCTGAGAGGGCGGCCCCTCCCATGGATTCGACTGCGGCAGGTCACTCAGCTGGACCGGTGTATTTGGTGGCACGACTGCGGATGCTCTGCCGAAGCCACGGGACTGCCAGACCTCCTGAAGCTGCAGGTCCGGCTGGCACAAGCCTGTCCCCGCCCGGAATGCCATCCCCCTGCTTGGGGAGGCAGAAAAGGTAGAACCGGCCCTGCTCACCACTGGTTGGAACAAAGGCTGTGGACTGAAATCTGGTGTGTGCCACACCAGAACCAATTTGCTTGACTGAGTTGCTGAGCTAACACTACTGGTGGTGGTGGGCGGGACGGGATGGGCAGAAAGGACAGCCAGGCTCTCCCCCAGTGTTCACAGAGTGACTCTGCTTACTGCGGCAGTAGGACCCATGAGATGTGCTCCCAAATGTCTGCAAAAGATGTGTGGCAACAGCGCAGGTGCAAGATGTTATTACAACTGGATGGTCTGCAGCATGCCCCTCTCCCTCATGATTGGCTGATCCCAGGGATGTAACTGGGTGGGGTGGAGGTCACTCGAGTTACCACACCCCTAGAGTGACAAAGTCAGGATTCCCATCTGGGTTGTACATTCATGCATTCAGAGAGTCCAACACCAGCAGGGACCATTGTTACCATCCAGCCTGACATCCTGTGTAACACAGGCCAGAGGATATCTCCAAATTAATTCCTAGAGCAGAGCTTTAGGAAAACCACCCAATCTTGATTTTAAAATTGCCAATAATGGAAGATCCACCAGGACCCTTAGTAAACTGTTATGCTGGTTAATTACCCTCTGGGTTAAAAAATTACATCTTATTTCCAGTCTGAATTTGTCTAGCTTTAACTTCCAGCCATTGGACCACATTATGCATTTCTCTGCTAGACTGAAGTGACCATTATTAAATAGTTGTTCCCAAAGTAGGTACTTATAGACTAATAGACTGTGATCAAGTCACTCCTTAACTTTCTCTTTGTTAAGCCATATAGACTGAGGTCTTTGAGTCTATCACTTTATTCATTCTCATAGCGCTTCTCTGAACCCTCCAATTTATCATCATTAAGGCTATGTTTTAGCCATGGGTATTTTTAGTAAAAGTCATGAACAGGTCATGGAAAGTAAACAAAAAATCAAGACTTCTACTATATACTCCTGACTAAATGTTGGCGGGGGGACAATATGGGGACGACATGAGTGCTGAGGGGGTGGCCGAGGACTCCTGCTGGTGCTTGGGGGGGTAGCACCACCTGGCCTGGGACCCCCAGTGGTGCTGAGGCAGGGCAGTTGGTGAGGCTGGCAGGCTCCCTACTTTGCCCTGCACTTCCCTGAAAGTGGTGCTATCCCCCTGCCTGAGATCCTATGTGGAAGCGTGGCCAGGCAGCTCTCTGCACTGCCTCTGCCCTGAGTGCTGGGTCTGCAGCTCCCATTGGCCAGAAACCGTGTCGGTGCCTGCAGGTTGAGGCAGCACACAAAGCTGCCTGGCCACACCTCTGTCCAGGAACTCAGGGATGTTGCCACTTCCAGGGAATCCCCTCGAAGTAAGCATCTTCCAGAGCTTTCACCACCTCCTGTGCCCCATCCCCCATCCCTGAGCCATCTTCCACTTCCGAACTCCTCCTGCTGCTGGGTGGGGGGAGAGGGGTAGGGGTGTTGGTGGCCTGAGACTGCCTCAGCATTGGCCAGTGCGACTGGCTTATGGGGGCCACTCACATTGCTCAGGCAGGCCCTGAGCCCTCCACACCAACCGCTGCAGAAATCACAGAGATCCTGGAAAGTCATGAAATCTGAGATTTCCATGATCTCCGTGACAAACTCTGCAGCCTTAATCATCATCTATCTTGAATTGTGGGCACCAGTGCTGGACACAGGATTCCAGCAGCAGTGGAAAATACAGAGGTAAGATAACCACTCTACTGCTCAAGATTCCCCTGTTTATGCATTCAAAGATGGCAATAGTCCTTTTGGCCACAGCGTCACAGTGAGAGCTCATGTTCAGCTGATTATCCACCACTACCCCCAAACCTTTCTTATAGCCACTGCTTCCCAGGATAGAGTCCCCCATCCTGTGAGCATGGCCAAGAGTCCTTGTTCCCAGATGTACATGTAACACCAACAGACCTTGGTCATTGGTGTGTGGGATTGAACCTGAGGTCTCAGGAGCTTAGTGCTGAGGTTCTACTTACATCATTATGGTCCCCAGTTCCCTATTGTTTATCTGTATGGTCTATATCTGGTTCTTTAATTGTTTGTCTGCTGTATAATTAATTTTGCTAGGTGTAAGTTAATTAGGGTAGTGGGATATAATTGTTCAGAGAATTATGTTACATGTTAGGATTGGTTAGCTAGATTTCAGTAAAATGATTGGTTAAGATATAGCTAAGCAGGACTCAAGTTTCACTATATAAACTAGGGCCCAAGAAGGAGACCATCTGGGAAGAGAAAAGAATAAGAAGAAGGTAAAACCAGGCATCTCCGGAGCTTAACGCATGAGCCTCTATGGCATGAGCTAAAAGCCAGCTGGCTGTTGTTAGTTAACGCTGTAGAGCAAACTTATTTTATCTTTCTCTCTAAGTGGTCTTGGTGCCACCAGGTGGGACAGAACACCACAGTCAGTAGGGCACAAGTAAACAATATGTATGTTAATACAGCTAAATGTAAATGTGTATGTAACCCACACACTTTCTAGGTGTGGTGGTCCCATCTAGTGGCATGTAGACCACTTAGGTGGGGGAGTTTGCATTGTATGTAAGAGAACAGTATGACTGCTCAGGGCTCCGGTATGAAACTGCAAAAAAACCCAAGCGTCTCTGGTTTAAATTTAGAAGTGTGAGCAAGAAGGCTGATGTCGTGGTGGGAGTCTGCTATAGACCATCAGACCAGGGGGATGAGATGGATGAGGCTTTCTTTCAGCAACTAAGGCCTGGTCTACATTATCCGATAAAGTCACATTTATCCCCGTGAAATTGATCCTTCCACTTTGCTGTCCTCACTACGATGCCATTTAGGTCTACCTAAAAGGGTCTTTAAATCAATTTCTAAACTTCTGCCCTACAAGGGGAGTAGCGCTGAAATCGACATTTCCAGGTCGAACTAGCGTTAGTGAGGACACAATTCGACATTACCAGCCTCTGGGAGTTATCCCAGAGTGCTCAAGTGTGACCTCTCTGGACAGCACTCTGAATGCGGATGCACGGGGCAATTAGACAGGAAGAGCCCTGGGAACTTTTGAATCTCACTTCCTTTTTGGCCAGTGTGTCGAGATCTCCTGCACAGCTCACCATCCAGAGCCCACCAGCAGAGGAGACAATGCAGTCCCACAATCAAAGAAGGGCTCCAGTGTGGACCACAAGGGAGGTGCTGGATTTGATCACCGTGTGGGGAGATGAATCTGTGCTGGCAGAACTGCGATCCAAAAAAAGAAATGGCAATAAGTACGCCAAAGTCTCCAATGGCCTGATGGAGAGAGGCCACAACAGTGCCATGTAAAAATTAAGGAGTTGAGGCAAGATTATCAGAAAACCAAAGAAAACAATGGATGATCCAGGTCACAGCCCAAGATGTGCTGCTTCTACACCAAGCTGCATGCCATTCTAGGAGGATGTGCCAGGAGGGTGCCTGAAATCCATGTCTGTGGACTCCACCGATGGGGTGGTTGTCAGCATGGCAGAGGATATGCTGGATGAGGAAAATGAGGTGGAGGAGGACTATGACGGCGAGAAGTCTATGGAACAGGCAAGCGGAGACACCTATCTCCCCGAAAGCCAGGAGCTGTTCATCACCCTGGAGCTGATAACCTCCCAGCCCTCCCAGGACGGTATCCCAGATGGGGAAGACATGTAAGGCAGCCCTGGTGAGTGTCCCTGGGTCAATGGAGTGCCCGCTTGACAGCTACTTTTTTTTAATGATGACTGTACCCTGAGGACTTGGGGTGCAAGAGTGTCTGCAAGAGTGTGTCTGTCTTAAAAGAAATCCTCCCAGCAGTTCCCCAAATTATTTTTTGGGGGGGAGGGAGGGGATTTGAATCTGGATGGCCAGCAGCATCTGGGACTGTTGGCCCATGAATTTAGATTACGATTTTGTTTATTTCTTAGGTAAGCAACTTTGATCTGTATGCTATTACTTATAATAATTAAAAATCTATCTTTCTGTAGTTAATAAATCTGTTTTATATTTTTTACTAAAACAGTGTGTTTTGCTTGAAGTGCTTGGGAAATCTGGTCAGAAACAAAGCTTGTGCATTGTCCTTTCCTACCTGGACTGGGTAATAAACTTAAACTGGTCAGGCTTTTGACTAGGGCAAGATGGTACAGCGCTGGGGTGCTGGGCTGCAGAGGCACCGACTTTCCATTGTTCGGGGCGGGGGAGGGTGCTTGACCAGCACTTTGGGGAAGTCCATCACAGGCCTAAACTTAATTCTCAAGGCATTCTCCTGTCTCCTACAAGCTTACCCCAAATTCTTTCTCTGTGTTTTCAACCAGTTTGGCTGAAACTCCTTCCTCTGCCCTGCCCCCTGCTGACAGCTTGTCTTCACACAGTAAAGGATACCAAGGGCTAATCCATGCCCCTGATATAGCTTCAAAAGTTCCTCGTCTCCTTGTCTTACCCCTAAACAGGATAATGAGGAGAACCAAGGACTGGTGGTCACACAATGAAATTAATAGGCAGCAGATTTTAAACAGACAAAATGCATAGTCAACCTGTGGAACTCTTTGCCAGGGGATGTTGTGAAGGCCAAAACTATAACAGGGTTAAAAAAAGAACTGGATAAATTCATGGAGGATAGGTCCATCAATGGCTATTAGCCAGGATGGGTAGGGACATAACCCCATGCTCTGAGTGTCCCTCTCCTCTGTTTGCCAGAAGCTGGTTGTGGACAACAGAGGATGGATCATTTGATGATTACCTGTTCTGTTCATTCCCTCTGAAGCATCTGGCATACACCACTATTGGAAGACAGGATACTAGGCTAGATGCACCATTAGTCTGACCCAGTATGGTTGGTCTTATGTTCTTATAACTCCTGCTGTTTAACTCCCCATGTTAATTTCCTCCGTTTGAAGATTTCACAGTTCTTCACTAGCATTCAGCTCAGACTTCTGAGTGGATGCCCATTGTGAACCATACAGTAGCTGATTTACATGCAAACATGCAGAGAGATCAACATTTCTGGACTGAAAGAAAACCTGTTTTTCCCCTTTGCTGATGGCAAGTACTTAGACACTGACCTTAAGAACATAATATTTGTGCAGATACACAACTCCTTAAATATCACCAGTCCATGTAGCTTGCAATGATTAACTGTACTGGAATGACACAGGATTTCATTACAGATATCACATGGCCTCTCTTGGTGAACCCAGAGGAGCCCTGTACCCCTAGAGCCACTGTGCCCTCTGCTAGCTGGCATCAGTCCTTGGGTCACAGTGGGGGGCAGAGGGAGGGCCAGGGTCTGGCCAGGTTGCTCGGTGGCTAGTCCAAGCAGGCTGAGGGCTCCCCTTCACACACCCAGTGGTGCTGCTCCATGCATGGGGCATCATACCAGTGCCCATCCTGCTGGGCCAGGGCACAGTTCTCCTTCTGCCCTCCGTTGGGCTCCCCTGTCTGCCAATAGCTGGAAACCAAAACAGGGAGAACAGGGTAGAGAAGAGTAGGTAACCACACAGCCCCGTGATTCTGTAACCCCTACATCCACCAGACCAGGGGTGGGCAAACTACAGCCCGCAGGCCACATCTGACCCTCAGGCTCATCCTATCCGGCCCCTGAGCTCCCGGCTGGGGAGGGTAGCTCCTCCTCTCTCCCCCGCAACCTCAGTGAGCAGCATGAGCAGCGCTCTAGGGGGCGGGGCTGCACACTCCAATGGATCAGACTCGCTGTTCTGAGTGGCGTGGAAAGGGGGCAGGGGGGTTGGATAAGGGGCAGAGCTGGAGGTGTGCGGGAGACCAGAGCTGGAACAGCAGGGAGCTGTGAGTAGGGATTGAGTGCCATCAGCAGATCATGGAATGGGATGGAAATCCCAGGTCTGGAATGGGGGGGCTGTGGATTGGGATTAAGGAGGCAGATTTTGGAAGGGGGTGGAGGGAGGAGCAAGGGCAGTGTGCTCAGAGGAGGGGTGGAACTGGATGGGAAAAAGGCAGGATGGGGGTGGGAAGAGGTGGGGCAGGGTGGGGCATTGGGGGAAGGGGTGGAGTGGGGCAGGGCCTGGGCAGAGCCGGGGGAGCACCCCCTGGCACATAGAAACTCGCCACCTTTGTCTTGGGCCTTGCACTCCCCTAGAAACAGCCCTGGGGGGAACCCAGGTCTGGAACAGCAGGGGGCTGCATATCAGGATGGAGGGACATTGTTGCACTCTATGGCTCCAGCTATTCTGGGCTATTTCAGGGCCTCTCAGCCCAGACTTGGTCTCCAGTACCTGGCATTGGCTGCTGAATGAGTCCCATCCACCCACATCCAAGCCCCTTCAAGTTCCTGGTCCGTGAGGCCCATCCAGGAGGATGGTGCTTTCATGGAAGCCATGATGTGAGCCTGAGGTCAGAGAGAATAGCGTTACTCTGGGGTTGGTACCCAATCCTCCAGTCACCCCCGCAGCACAGGTGCTGCTGGACATGGACGGGCCTGCGAGGTTTCAGCAGGAATAAATGGGTGAAACAGGAGCTCAATATGACATGGTGCCAGGGTTACACTGGCTCCCAGTCACTCTGAGCTGGGAGGGACCTGCTGAGTGCAGTGTCTGCTACTACTCATGGCCATGTTAGGCACCTCTTTTCTTGACTTGTGGCAGCCCCACAATCCTCCCCACAGTGCAATAGTCTTCCCCTCCGCAGTTCATGCTGCCCAATGAGGTAAACTGGAGAGGGGCCAAGGGAGGGGGCACAGTGAGGGGAGATGGGCTGTGTGATGCTAGGAGACCAGGTGCCAGCTGAGCACTGACAAATACATAGCTGGAAACCAGACCAGTTCACCTGTATGTCAATATTGTTCAAGACAGCTGTTAGACTTGTAAAACTGTGTTTAAACTCTATGGAATGCTTGAAAGTTTCTGCATACATTAATTTCACTTGTACTGTTTGTATCCCATGCTATAAGGTGATATGTAAGTTTTACTTAATAATTGTAAAAGTGCCTGCTCTGAACCTATGAGCCCAGTTAGTCAGAATGGTTCCCCACCCATCAAGAAGGACTGTCAAACAAAAGGGCCATTGTGGAACATCATGGAGCCAAAGAGATGGCCCTCTCACACCCATGAAGGTGCTATGTGTAAGAAAGCTTGAATGCTGGAAGAGGGGAATAAAATAGGGACACAAGAAAAAAAAATCTTTGCTGTTTGGACTCTCACAGGGCTGGAGCTAGGAAAAAGGAGCAGAGATACCCAAGCCAAGCTGGACTGGCCCTAAAAGACATTCAGTGGCCAGATTACTACAGTTCTGCCACCTTTTGAAAACACTGACTATAACTCATTTGTGTATATATGTATCCTGCCTTAACCTGTAAATATCTCTCATTTCCTTTTCCTAGTTAATAAATCCTTAGTTTACTATTGGATTGGATACAAGCATTGTTTTTGGTGTGAGATATAAGGTACAAATTGACTGGGGTAAGTGACTGGTCTCTTGGAACTGGAAGCACGCAGGATCTTTTGTGATCTTCAGTATATGGCAACCAGCTATCACTAGCCCAGCTTACCTGGCTGGCAATGTAAACTGGAGCCCCAGAGGACTGTCTGTGGTTCTGTGGTAAGACTGGTGTAGTGCTTCAGGGGTTCACATTTGTTACTGGGTTGGTGATATCTAATTACAGAACATACAGCTAGTTTGGGGTGTATGCCCTGCATACTGACGGTCTGCCCTGAGCTTGGCACTTGTGGTTGTGAGCCACTCCAGACACTGTGACAGAAGGGGACACAATGAAGCAAAGGGCTGTTGCACTGGTGGGGGCAGGGAACGTTGCATCCAGTTGTTTTTCTAATCTGTTTCACTGATTGGGTGGCAATCTGGTCTCACCCCTTGGCTGGGTCTCCAGTGAGAATGAGGGGATTCAGAAGGCTCTCTTCCCTGGCCCAGTCTGGCTCTCTTCCCTTCTGGTCTCTCTAATTATTGTCTCCAACCCAGGCTCCCCTCCTTGTTGCTGAGTTACTTTTCAGGCTGCTCTCCCACTCAGCCCAGTCTGGCTCCCCACTCAGCTCCTGGATCCCTTCCCCAGCTTCTCCCATCCACCTTTCTCCCCCCCCATTGCTTCCCCCTACACCCCAGTGCCCGCTAGCCCCCAAGACACCCTGCTGCCCCACGCATGTTCATTTCTCACCTGCTCAGCAAGGCTGGTCACCTGGAGGAGAAGGGCACCTAGAGAGGCACAGGAGTGGTTGGCAGCATCCCAGGTGCCCAGAGAGCAGGAGTGGAAGTAACATCTGTCCTGGAAGAAAGTCCACCCCCTGCGACATGGGGTGCAGACTGGGGGGAAGGGGAGGAGGGACTATGTTTGTCATTGGGGCAGGGGAATATCCAGGCAGCCTCAGCATCAAGGGAGAGTTTGCAGAGGCTAGCGGAGAAGCCCAACAGTTAGAGGACTGGGAGCCTGGGTGCCTGGGTCTGCCTCTGCTGCCCACTCCCTGGTGCTCACCAGCAGGTCTCTACTCCTCTTGGTACCTGCAAAGCCTTAATATGGAGGTGAAGTTTAAAGGGACTAGAGGTCCCAGCATGTACTTTTCTCTGCTCCCTTCTCCTTGGGTTAAGATGGAGCCGCACAAGCTGGTACAGTGACAGAAGGCTGCAGCACCCCCAGCTCAGTGTTTCATGCCAAGCAGATGCAGCCTCCAGCCCCAAGGTAAGTCACTGGCATGGCCTTCAGTAGCTCTGGGGCCTGTTAGCCCAGTGCCAATACCCAGGGAAGACACCCATGCTCTGGATTCAGACCCCCATCCTGGCCCAGGAATTCATACACCCCAGTGGGCTGAGCCACAGAAAGAAGCTGGATAGGGGCAAATTCACCAGAGGAATCAGTGGCAGGGCCGATGTGAGCGGAGATCCTGTAGGCTGCTCAGCCAGCGTGTGGCCACATGAATAATCGCAGCAGAGGACTGGGAATTAGAGGGTAAGCAGCATGTGGGAGGGGATGGGGTTTGGGCTGCCCCTGTGTCTGCCCCCTGTGCTGTGTTTACCCCAAGTGACGGGGCCTGTCGCTTGGTGGCTCAGCTAGCACAACCTGCAGTCATCAGGATGGAGCAGTGTGAGGGTGAACAAATTAAGGGCAATGTGGAAGGGTTGGCTTCAGCCAGTGAGCTCCATGGAAAGGCTCCCACGGACTTCCGCACAGCCAGACCAGGCCTTACATGGCCTTAGATTTCAGAGTCATCTCCCCACAGAGATGCTGCAGGGGCAAATCACCCTGTCTCAGAGCCAACATCTCAGGTAGATATTTACAATGGAGCACAACTCTACAGGGAGGATCCACAGCCTGCAACTATTGGACTTGAAGGCCTTGCCCATGGGACAGGAACTCCTGAGACAAGGCAGCCATTAACGGAGACTGGACAGTCCTTGTCCTCATTTTCAGCAAAAGGAATCCCAGAACCCCATGGAGTGGGATGATCCTAGATGGGACTCCTGGGTTCTATTCCCAGCTTTGGGATGGGAGTGAGGGTCTGATGGGTAGAATGCGGGCAGGACCATAGGTGTCGACTCTGTGTCCCGGAGCACCCATGAGGAAAAATTGGTGGGTGTAGACAGGGCCGGCTCTAGGCACCAGCCTAGGAAGAATGCGATTGGGGCAGCACCCAGCAGGGGGCGCATTCCGTCCTTCTTAGGGCTGCACACTCTGCTCCCGCCGGTTTTTGTGTGTGGTTTTGTTTTGTTTTTTCCTTCAGTGGTGGCGCTGTGGCTGCTTTTTTTTTTTTTTTTTTTTAATTGGAGCTGCAAAAAGGGTAGAGTCGGCCCGGGGTGCAGAGCGCCCACCAGCAGCTCCCGACCCCCGCTCACCTCTGCTCTGACTCCTCCCCTGAGCGTGCTGCCCGGTCCTGCTTCTTCCACCTCCCTCCCAGGGCTCGCAGCACGAATCAGCTGTGGCGCGGCAAGCCTGGGAGGGAGGAGAAGCAGAGCAGCGGCACGCTGTGGGGAGGAGGTGGAGTGGAGATGAGTGGGGAGCGGGGTGGGGAGCAGTTCCTCTGTCCTGCCCACCTCCAGGCTCCCCGCGCCCCCCAGCTCACCTCTGCTCTGCCTCCTCCCCTGAGCAGGCCACCGTTCTGCTTCTCCTCCCTCCCAACCTTTGGCGCAGCAAACCTGGTGGGTGGGGGGGTGGAGAGGAAATGCAGTGCGCTCAGGGGAGGAGGCAGGGTCAGGGCGGTGATTTTGGGAAGGGGTTGGGATGAGGGCAGGAAAGGGGTGGAATTGGGGTGGGGCCAAGGGATGGAGGGGGAAAGTTGGCGCCTATGAGCAGGAGAGGTTCATAGCTGCTGGAACTAGGGATGCTGGAGGTATAGCCACACCTCCTGGCTTGAAGTGGTGTCCATTACACACAGGGCTTACAGTTTGGGTCAATGGCTGTTAGCACGCCCACTATGCAAATTGTTCCAGCACTCTGGGCAGGTTCTGTCAGGTGCATGGGCAGCACGATCATGGCTTGGAACTAGGGCAGGAAGGGACATTGGCTGGTGTGTTTGAGGTGAAGGCCACAAGGGCTAGGCAGGTCCTGCAGAACTCACCGTGACAGGAGCAGGAGCAGAGGTCCTCATGGCTCCCATAGATGACCCAACGGCTCCAGGGCCCATCCCCTGAGTACAGCATCACCACATGATTCTGGTTGTTGCCATAGTTGAAGTAGAGGTTCTCCCTGGCAAGGGCCAGCAGCCCGTTTGCCCGGCACTCCCAGTGCTGCAGCTCCCTGTGGGCCTTGCAGGGCTCCAGGCGCACAGCCACCCGGCTGAGCCGCTTTGGCACAGCTACACACTGCTGGTGGGCCACGCTTAGTAGCTGGCCCTGAGACAGCCACCGGAAGTGCTGGCTGGGGGTGCCAGGGGCGCAGGGTGCAGCTGTCAGGAAGCCACCAGCTTTCACATCCACACACAGTTGGCGTGACTCACTGTAGATCAGGAAGGAACTGGAGGCTGGAGAGCATGGGTGGAAAGAGGGGGTAAGTGCTGGGGGAGGGGCCACACAAGCAATGGAAGCCTCGCTGCGAGGACAGAGCCCAGCTCCAAACCAACTCTCAAACTGCTGAAAACTGGATACCCCTGCCACGTCTCTTCCCCCCAAGCCTTATCTCCTGCTCTGCCTCCTCTCTCCCTCTTGTTGCTTGCCGCCTGCAGAGATGGGATTGAAGGAGCTGCCGCGAAGCCTGCCCAATCTGGGCATAGCTGTTGGACTTTGGCTCAGAAAAAGTCAGTCCTTGGAGCGAGGGGCCAGCTGGGCAAGAGGGGTGCTGGACCCCAAAGTGAGGGGCTGGGGGCAATTAGTGCACAGCAGGGCGGGGAGGGGATGTTGGTCCCTTGAGCAAGGGGCAGAAGTGGAAGAAATAGGGGCACAGTGGGTTGGACTGTCCCCAGAATCAGAGGCTGGAGTCAAGGATCTGGGAGCAGCTGCTGCTCTTCCTGTCCTCTCAGCAGGGAGGCTGATTGTGGTTACTCTGGTAAGCAGACTTTTAGCGTCTGGTCAGCTGCACTGACAGGTCCCCTTTTTGACTGGACACCTGGCAATTCTGCCCAGCAAAAGGAGTGAGGGGAGGGAGAAAAGGCCAGTCCACCCGACTCTGGAGCCCCAAGGTTTCAGGAAGGGTTGGGAGGCAGGGGCCACTGGGAGCGCAGCAGGTGGAGCCAGCAGAGCACAGATGTACCCAAAGGTCTGAGATTTGCCAGCATAGAAACTCACCCACATTCCGGAGCAGCTGGTTCTCCACTTGCATTCTCTCAAGGGCGCTGGCCATCTCCATGTCTGCAGGAGATGGGAAACATCACCAGTAGTCTGGGCCATGTTACAGCACTTGTGCTGAGAAACACTGGGAAGACAGGAGCCACCAGGCACCAGATCACCTTACCTCTGCCCTTGCCCTGGGCACACACAGCCCAGCACTCTTTGCAGTGCTTTTAACTACTATCTACTGGGAGGAGGCAGGACCTTCTGACTGTCCTTAGCTCACCCCATGGGCAGGGCCAGCTCATCCATAGCAGTCCCCACTCCCAAGTCTGTGACATAGCCCCTCCTGGCTGGCTGTAACACTCACCCTGCAGCAAACAGGAAAGCTCCCTCTAGCCTCATCCTGGAGAGGTGAGGGGACTAGTCTGATGAGACACAGACTATTCTCAGACTGGCCAGCCTTGGGGCCCAATCTGTCTGGAAGCAGCACCATTTCCGGGTTGGGGAGGGTACTTTCTGTGTATTCAAGTAGTGCCTCGGAGTCCATCATGGCACAGGACCCCACTTTGTTGGGCACCGGGCATTATATATTAGGTGTTGTCATAAGAATAAAGTAGCCTAGAATTCCTGTTTACCTGTAAGGGATTAAGAAGCTAAAACAAACCTGGTTGGCACCTGAGCAAAAGAACCAATGGGGACTGAAGATGCTTTCAAACCTGAGGGGAAGAAAAGTCCTTTGTCTTTTTAGTTCATTCACTGTGGGGCTATCAGGGGAATCAGACAGTTTTCTTCTCTCCATCTATCTATAACCTTTCTAAACAGCAATAGTAAGTAAGTTTAGCCAGGCAAGGCTATAGTTTTATATCTGTGTTTTCTCACTCGTGAATTTCTCAAGTTTTTAGGGAAATATCCCTGTGTTTCCTCTGTAACTTTAAAGACTCAGCAGAGGGAGGAGTTCCTCTGTGGTGTGGGTTTTTCTCTTTGATTCTTTTTGTGATTGTAAGTGCTTTTCCTCTGATTTTTTATATGGGATTTGTTCTTTCTTTTTTCCTTTAATTAGAATCTTTTTTTTAAGAATCAACTGCTTTGTTTTCCATTGTGTAAGATCCAGGTTTGGATCAGGCTCACCTAGCAGGATTGGTGAGAGTTTTTTTTTCTCAAGCCTTTCCCAGGTGATACCAGGCAGCTCTGTGTTTTTGGGAATCAGGGCACAGTTTGATACCAGTCAGCTCTGTGTTTTTGGGGAACCAGGGTGCAGTATCCAGCCTGTCTGACTCATGAAAGACAACCCCCCAACCCAGTCTCTGTTTGAACCAAAACTGTTCACAGAAAAGGTTTGCAGAGAACAATGAAGGCTGTTGGGAGACACCTTGACTCCTCCTGACATGGTGACAAGATTAAGATCTCGATTAGCATAAGGAATGGAGAACTGAGACCACTCCCCTAGCCTCATCTGCATGAAAGATGGACAGGAATTAGCATGAAGAATGAAGAAAAGAGAACCGCTCTGAACTCTGGGACCTAAAAAGCAGGGATGCACTGCATTCTGGGAATCCCTGCTCCAAATGCTAATAAACCTTCGCCTGCACACACCCAGCTCAGCAATTATCAGACCAATTCTAGTAATAGATCTTTGACTGACGTCCCAAAATACTGAAGCAACCTAGTTACATTGTGAGCTCCCTGAAGAAAACACCTCCCATAGCCAAGAGTGATCAGCTCCTATTGTCTAGCCTAAAGAAAACCCTTGAATCCCTAGTTTACCCAGAATACAAAGGAGTAACTGTTCCACAGCTAAATACACCATGTAGCCAGTTCTGGAGTCAGAATATCATCCTCTGATGGCACTTACTATATCATGAGCAAATCGTATGTGGCTACAGCAAAGCTCTCATTTGTATGGAGATGTTTTGCTCAGCTGAGGAAAACTGAGGCACACCTGAGACCAAAGGCAGAAGGTGCAGGTAAAACCCTGCGCACGTTCACTGCTGGGCCTTATGGACATCTCTGTTTCCATTAATTGTGATTTTAAATAAACATGAAGGGACCAGACAGTCCCCAGATGCAGGTTTCCCGGCAACACAAATAAATTCAAGTCCGTAGCAGTCGGGGCAGGCAGAAGTCTGAATCCTTAGTGCTCTACTGCCAGGGATGTATTTTTAAACATGTGCCACCTGAAATATTTAAAAATAGCTCCCATGTTGAGAAGTGAATATTGCAGGAGGTGTGGTGCATGTGATCTGTCAACACAGCCATCTGGTGGTGCCATGCATGTGAGGAAGGGGCTCCATCCTACCCCAGCATGCCCTCCCTTCTAGTTACACATCCATTCCCAGCCGCGGCCATGACCTGATTTAATTGCACATCTCCCTTACTCGCCCTTGTTGCGGAGCATGTTTTCACCCACCGTTGCTTCCACAGGCAGAAAGTCGTGGCGAAACGTGGAAAAGCCAGAGCCGTGACAGTGCTGCAGTGGAAAGAGATGGGCCTGAAACAGGCCCAGGGCAACCTACCTGAGCCTCAGCAAGCATGACCACAAAGATCAGGAAGGGGAAGAGTTTGTTTTACTCATAAACAAATCTATTGTTCTTCTTTCAACCTTTGTACTTTCTCTATAAAACCCCCTACCTGTGCCCAAGTCAGGGTTCTGATGCTTAGATTCTGCATCAGTTCCACTGGGACTCCATCATCACCTGATCGTGCTGGGGGCTCTGCCAGCCTCCAGCACTCAGGACCCTGAGCTACCACCATCACCTGGGAACACTGACCAGTTCAAGCCTTATAGAGTAGGTGAGATCTCTCTCTCTCTCTCTCTGGTATTAACCTTCAAAATGTAACTTATGTTTGTTTAGCCCTCCTTCTGTAGTTATCCTTATTATTCAACAAATAATCCTTATGGTTAAGTTGGTTGTTTCTCTCTCACTTTCTGAATTTTACTCATTTGTGTCTGTAGCTTCTCCCATTTACTCTTCAGCAACACTTCTTTTACCTAAGCTAAAAGATCCTTATAGTGCCCAAAAGTACTGTGGGGTTTGCTCATCAAGTTGGTTACTGTGAAAGTGGGATAGGGACGTGTTAACTTGGGGCACATGAGGCGGGGGGCAGCTGAGAGTGCTGCTCAACTCAGCCCACTCAGCCCAGGAGCACATAAGGGTACCAGCTTGAAAGTGCTGTTTAACCCAGCTCACTGAGCACAGGGACATATAAGGGGATCAGCTGGAAAGTGCTGATTAACCCAGTCCACTCAGACTTGCTCTGTTAGTGTGTGTGTGTGTGTGTGTGTGTTCGTCTAGTTCTAGAGTTGGAGGAACCGAGCCCCGGGGAACCTGGGTCCTGCAGGATAGTTCCACTGGGAGGGGATTTGCAGAAGGAAGGAGTAGAACTCCATATGAACACACAAGTGACATAAGCAGCATGTTAACAGAATTACAGAAAACCTCCCCCCCAGAAAAGTAACCCGAATAAATGAGCATACCCCAAAGTAATGGGCACATTTGGTAACACAGGGGAGGGAGGTATTGGCTTGGGGAGGGATTTTTGGAAAGAGAGGGGGCTTCAAGTGTCCCTGCCCCTAGTTTTGGGGTCTCGCTTGATGGTGACAGCATACTGTTCCAGACACAGGAGAAACTTGTGTCTTGGGGAAGTTTTAACCTAAGCTGGTAAAATAAGCTTGGGGGGTTATTTCTTTTTTCATGTGGGTCCCCACATCTGTACCCTAGAGTTCAGAGTGGGGATGCAAACTCTGACAGGTGTATTATGGTGTCCCAGGCTCTAGGCCAGGGCCCCATGGCGCTAGGCACTGTACAAACATAGAGCAGACAGGTGGTCCCTGTTGCACAGAGTTCACAAGCTGTATAAGACAAGGTCAAGAGATGGGAACAGACACAGACTGGGAGGTACAAGGAAATAGTGAGGCGATATTGGTCAGCCCAATGGGTCATGGGCTCAGCGCATCAGCAGCCTGACTGTCGTCCTGCTTTCTGTAGGTATTTCGGCAGAGGAGCATTCTGCGGAAGGATGCAAAGGAAGATAATGCAGTGGCTTTGTGGGTGTTTATGGAGAGATCCTCCGAGGCATTGGGGGCAGCAAAGGAGAGAGCATGGAGGGCCTTGTTTGCCAATGTACCAAGCAGGTGCTAGAAGCTGTGTCCTTGGCAATCAGGGGCAGAGATGCCCTCTGGACAGTGGATGGGAGACGTCCATGCAAATGCAGGTGAAGGGAGGGAAGTACTTACAATGGACAACACCAAGTGTGAGGAGCAGCAGGTTCAGCAGCATAGAGACTCCCAGGACAGTCGCACAGGTCAAAATCCACCGCTGGCCCTGTCTCCACTCCCACTCTAGGGAGAGGGAAATCAACATGAAAACAGCACATTGCCCTGACAGCCAGAGCATCCATCAGAGGGCACAGACCTCTCAGTAATGAATCCCCCCCCACACCCGAGAGCACAATCTTCACTCTATGGATGGGAAACTGAGGCACAGAGGGACCACATGGCAAGCCAGTGGCAGAAGTCCTGACTCCCAGCTCCCCTGCCCCCATTTCTAGCCTTTCTAACCACAAGACCCCTCTTCCCTCCCAGTGCTGGGGATAGAACCCCAGTAATCCCGATTCCCAGCCCCGCCACCCACTAGATCACAGTCTCTTCTCAGAGCCAGGAACAGAACCCAGCACATCTGACTCTCTTGCCAGCCAGTCTCAAACTCATTACCTGGAGCCTGAGCCTCATGCTGCTCTGTGTGCCTCCTCCTTGCTCTAACAGCCAGGTCGACAGCCTCATATTGGCTCTCCTCTTCTGTGTCCACATCGCTGACAGCTACAGAGGGAAGTACAGGGTGACAGCTCCCGCACCGGCTCTGTCAGCAACCACACCCCCACACTTCTGGAGCTCTGTCAGTGTCCCTGGCACTGCACTGGGTCCAGCATGGACTGCAAGGGGACAGAACCCCCTACTGAACTTCACCCTCTGCTTGCAGCACAGTGCCTTCTACGGATGCACAGAGGCCAGCACTGATTGTGAAGGGAAAGCACCTCCCATTTGTGTGCTGTCCCACCCCCTGCAACATCCTAGGTGTTCCTGTGAGGGCTCCTTGCAGGTACTGGCTAGACCTAATGCTCCTTAGTCAGAGACATGTGGAGAGTGCCGGCTGCTCCATACCTGCCTTCACCCTTGGCTCAGAACCCCGTGGCTCCTCTTGTCCTGGTTCAATGATGTCAACATTGCTGTACGTTGCCTTGTGGGCCATGGGACCAGACTGTGCAGCTGGAAGTCCTGTGTGGTCACAGCCCTGCCGATTAACTGGGCTGCTCACATGTGTTTGCCAGCTGATAAGGTCCCCCCACCCCCCGGTGGGAGGGAGAAAAGCAGCACGGGGCCTAAAAAGGCAGTCCTTTGATGGGAACACTGCAGAGCTCAGGCATCTTCCCAGCTGGGGCTGGAGGGCCAGTCTGTGCAGCCCTCTGCCTGCTCCCAGATTCATAGAGGCCAAGGCCAGAGAGATCACTGTGATCATCTGACTTCCTTATAACACAGGCCCTGTGATTATATGATGTCCTGTAAAACACAGGCCAAGAACAGCCCCAAAATAATCCCTAGAGTAGGGCTTTTAGAAAAACATCCAAACCTGGTTTAAAACTTGTTAGTGATGGAAAATACATCCTCACCCTTTGTAAATTGTTCCAGTGGTTAATTACTCTTTATTTCCAGTCTGAATTTGTGTAGCTTCAAATTCCAGCCATTGGATGATGTTATGTCTTTCTTTGTTAGATTGAAGAGCCCATTATTAAGTATGTGTTCCTCACGTAGGTACTTATAGACTGCAATCAAGTCACCCCTTAACTGTCTGTTTTTTTCAGGTAAAGAGATTGAGTTCCTTGAGTCGATAAGGCAGGTTTTCTAATTCTTTAATCATTCTTGTGGCTCTTCTCTGACCCTCTCCAATATATACATATCCTTCCTGAATTGGGAACGCCAGAACTGGACACAGCACTCTAGTGTGTCCAGTCACATCAGTGCCAGATATGGAGGTAAAATAACCTTTCTACTACTTAAGATTCCCCTGGGTATGCATTAGCCCTTTAGGCCACAGTATTACACTGGGAGCACATGCTCAGCTGATTATCCACCACAACCCACAAATATTTTTCAAAGTCACTACTTCCCAGAGTAAAGTCCTCCATCCTGTGAGTATGGCCGACATTCTTTGTTCCTAGATGTATACTGTGACACTATGTCTCTTATTCTTCATGGAGATGTTGTTATGATATGATTATGGCATAAATATGATATATTTTATACAAGATAGGTCATGTGAGATATCATTGTCGTCTCCTGAACCGAGGGATATGGACCATAAGCTGCAAAGTCATTGCAATCAGAGTAAGCTGTGCTGCTGGGCCAGGGCACAGAGCCCTGCGTGAGACACCATGCTGGCCCATCCATGTGCCAAGCGGGCATGCAGATCGGAGAGGCAGTTGCCCAGGAAGACAACAGCCCGGGGCAGTGCCCAGATCAGCCTGCTCCCAGTGCAAGCCAGGTTTCTCAGGATCATTCCCTTTTTTGAGTTACCTATCCCAGAAAATGTGCCAAGGTGGTCAGTATACAAGGCCAACTGGCCAGCATTGTAAGCTGAGAACCATCCCTGATGTCCTGGCATTTGTACCTCAGAGCTGGCAATCCTAGTGGGGCAGCACAGGGCAAGGCATGAAGCAGTGACGGTGGTGGAGCCAGAAGCACCAAGGCCGGGGAGATGTGTGTGCCTACATGTGGTGGTGTTTCTGGGTCTGCACGGGAGGGTCTCGCAAGCTATCGCTGGCCTGTTCCACACAGCTGGGCCAGGAGCCCCATTGTCACCACAGCTCTTATCGAGACAGGGCAGTGGAAACAGCTGTGCCCAGCTCATGTCCTGCCCCTTATCTCACCCTCAGACCCTTGCTGTACTTCCTCCAAGAAGAGGCCCAGGCACAGCCCTAGATATCAGACTCCTGAGCTGTTTGGTCTTCGGGGAAGAGTGGAGGCAGCAAGAGCCATCCTTGTGCACACATACGTGTTTGACAAGGACTCTTAACTGTCATTTCTTCACTCTAATTTAAGGTTTTGCATGCCAGTAATACATTTTAACGTTTTTAGAAGGTCTCTTTCTATAAGTCTTTAATATATAAATAAACTATTGTTGTATGTAAAGTAAATAAGATTTAAAAAATGTTTAAGAATTTAATTTAAAATTAAATTACAATGCAGAGTCCCCCAGACCAGTGGCCAGGATCCAGGCAGTGAGAGTGCCACTGAAAATCAGGTCATGTGCCGCCTTCAGCACCTGTGCCATAGGCTGCCTACCCCTGTTCTAAATCCTAACAAGCTATTTTAACAAGCTCTGTTAAAACTAAATTGAGAGCTCCTGGTTTTGTTCAGACATGTTTTGTTTGAGTTCAATTAGCGACTAGATGCCCTGGCTGAGATGGGTGTGAGGAGTGGGCCCCTTCAAGCTGGGTGCTGCACAGGCCCCCATCTAAGATTAGGGACCCACCATTCTGCAGAGTGCTGCACAAGCATGTGGGGAGAGAGAGAGAGTTCCTGTCCCAGAGAATTTATCATCTAGACAGACGAAGGAAGGATTATCCCCTTTTACAGATGAGGAAATTGAGGCACAGGGCAGGGCAGTGACTTGCCCAAGGCCGCCCGGCAGGCCAGTTTCAGAGTTGAGAATAGAGCCCAGGTCTCCTGACTCCTAGGCTGGTGCCACATCTACTGGATCATGCTGCTTCTGACCCCTGTCTACACCCAAAGCTCATGTTAAATCCTTTCTTTACAACAAACTCTGCCCCAGTCCAGTGCTGCCCTAGTCAAAGTGGTCCTGATGCTTCCAGGCATGGATCCAGCTGGGGGGTCTTGGTGGCAGCTGGCGTGTTCTGCAGGACTGAGGGACATTGGCAGAGCTGGGGTGGGGGGAACACTAGGGCATTGTGGGTTGAGACTGAGGGGCACTGGCAGAGCTGATGTGGGCGGGGAGCCCAGGGCTGGGTTAGCAGGGGGTCCCAAGTCTAGGAGAATGGCTAGATGGGGCCCAATGGTGGGTAAAATCAGGAGCCCCAGCCTTGCCCAGAAGATGCCTTGTGCAGGGCACAGGGGAGCAGCTTCCTGGGATCTCTAACTCTGGATTCTTGGTGCCCGCAGAAGGCAAGAGAGGAGCCACCGGAGGAGAAGGGGCTGAGAGCTGTAATAAACTGAACTGCTGGATGGATTTTCCCAGTGACTTCTGTGAGAGCGCGTCCATCCTCTCTGGCCACCTGGAGGGGAGGTGGGAATTGTGGGAAGCCGTTGGAGGACTGGTGGCTCTCCAGTGAGGTTGGCCTGTGTCTATGCTGCAGGGCAGTTGTCTTAGCAGCTGACAAGTTGGGCCAGCTCGTGCAGTAGCCCTTAGCCTCTCTCAGGCCAGCTGATTTGTGGGTGGACTGAAGGTGACTTGAGTTAATGGCCGCACCTGAGTTAACTGTGCAGTGAAGACAAGCCCATAGCAAGTATCTAAGCAGTTGCTTTCAGCTGGGCAAATCAGGACATACTGGGCATAGATGAAAGATACTTGCAGGGAGCAACAGTGCCAGGGCAGTGGGGGCCTATCTCTTCCACATGGTTGAGAGTGCGGCTGAGCTGGGAATCGCTTTTCTTGGGGTGGGAATTGGACAATCTGCCCCCTGGCTGTGATGTGGGATTATGTAAACGGCTTCCCACCCTACTCTGGCTCTGCTGGGATGAATCGGAGTCTGTGTTGAGCCTAGAGGTGGTCACTGGCATTGGGCAAACTGAACCACCAGGGCCTCTGACCTCTTGGGACATGACTGAGTGAGTCCCAGGAGGGATCAAACCAGTGACCGCTCCCCTTTGCCTGCACTGCACCTTCCCCCTGGGCCTTCTTGCTTCCTTGCTGTGAGCTGCTGAAACCTGGCTTCCCCTGTAGCAGCTACAGTAGAACAGGGAATGGAAGGGAGTGAGCCTAGGCATTTAGGAGAGGAAGAGAAGATGAAGGAAACCCAGTTGAATTGTGGTGGGCATTTCAGGGAGGCAGAATGGAATCACGCCAGGGTTCCTCTCTGACTCTTGGGCTACGAGGAAAGGTTGAGGAGATCTCAGGAGAGGCAGCCCAAGCAGAAAAATCACAAAAAAAGGACTAAGGGAAAATGAGGCTTTTGCAGACCTCAGGAGTAAAATAGGCAAGTAGCAGAGGTGCATTAAGTCTCGTTGATGGGTAGGGAGATAAAATTAATGAATTTAAAATGGCTAAGAGCTGCTGAGATGCTTTTTCTTTAATGCTGTCGAACAAGAAATGTGGGGGATAAAAAATGTACGGACAACAAGGTAGTGCATTATCTTTCTGTGTAAGGTCCTTATCTGGCTCCGGTTATTATAATATCTGAGTGCCTCACAACTGGTAATATATTCATCCTCCAACTCTCCTGGTGAGGCAGGGAAGTTCTATTATTTCCCTCTATAGCATGGGGAAACTGAGGCACAGACTAAGTGACTTGCCCAAGTTCAGTTTGGGGCAGAGCAGTGAATTGAGCCAGGATCTCCCATGTTCCAGGCTAGTGATCTAATCACTGCACTGGCCTCCGTCTCTGATGCGAAAAATCTGGTAAAATAAAACTTGAGGGGGTAAGTGGATGCTAGAGAGAGAAATCGGCCGACTTGGGTGAAACACTCGGTTCTTGGAGGGAGTTTGTTTGAAAGGCAGGAGAAGAATGCCAGCCTGGCACTGCTCTTCTTGAGGCAGGGAGCAGCACTCTGGCACCTGCCGTCTGGCAAATCTGTGTCATGTGAGATTGCTGCTGCCATCCTTCAGTGGGACAAACACACGCACACCATCTGGAGGGCAGGGGGAAGGTGTTTTTTACGCCATGTGCTGCCCCTGCCCTGAACTGCAGCCCATGAGGTTTGTGTGGCTTCCAAGGGGTGTCTGCTTGCCCCCGCCTATCGCTCTGACTTTCCTCTGTTTTAAATCTGTTGCCCTCCCAGCCCTGGGCAGGGGAAGATCCCCTGGCCTAGGCCCTCCGGCCCCCATGGGGCCAAGCTCTTATGCCCACCTCCTTTGGCTCCCCTGGCCTGCCCACCCCCCTCTACAGAATCCCAGAGGGCTCAGATCTTGGGTGGCTTCCACCCTTGTCCCCCAGCTACGGCTCCCTGGTGGGGTCAGTCTGCCCCACAGCTGGCAGAGCACCGGGGACCCTGGCTGAGAGTAAATGTCTCTCTCGCCCCCTGCAGCGGCAGGCCCAGGGTCCGGGTGGACTGACCCTGCTGAGGAGCCGTAGGCCGAGCACAGAGGAGGCCACAGGCTGGGCCAGCAAGATGGAGGCTGGAGGTGAGCCAGGCTGGGAGCGAAGGTCCTGGTGGGTGGGGAGATGGGGAATAGAACCCAGGGCCTTTCCCCTCTAGGGGGTGCTGGTTATTCCCCTGCCCCAGGCCTTGTTCTGCCCCACAGGATATGGGTCACTTCCCCTGGCCCCCAATCGGGGTCAGTCGTACCCTGTGGTGGCAGGTCAGGGTCGACCTGAGGTCCCCTGTGATGCCCCATTCACCGCCCCCGGAAAGGGTTTGGGTCTCGGGTCACTCCGAGTGGCCTGGATGTCCAGTGTCCCCACCTCATCAGTACTGACGGGGCCACTAGCTGGCAGAGAGACCAAGGATTGATTGGGCCCTCAGGACGGAGCCCCCATATGTGTAACTTAGGGAGTGGAGAATTCTGTGCAGAGCGTAGATCTTTATTTCATGGTGTCTCTTGCTTCCCTTCCCCCTTGGTGTGTTACATCTTCCCTTCTCCCTGCGTGTTCACAGACCCTGCTGCTGTTAGAGGAGCAAAAGGAGGGGGAGGAGGTAGATGTTTATGTTCTACACCTGCAACTGCTTGGCCTTCCGTTGTTCAAAGATCACGCGTCCCTGAAGATGCTTCTGAAGCGGGGTCGCTTGCATGCTAGGCCAAGTGAACCTATCTGGGTTAAATGGCCTGTACTCCCAGTGGTGATTCCCTGGGTGCACGGGGCTGTTCAGGCAATGAACGTTGAAACGCTTTCCGGATGCGCCCATGTCTGGGGTGGAGCGGAGATTCCACTGCTGACATGAATGACTAATGAGCTTCAGGCTGCCAGAGCAGACAAGCCCCTGTACCAAGTGAGGCTCTCACAGGTGACTGCCCTGGGATCACCATTTGTGGCTGGGCCACAATGCGCTGATTGCTGAGGTGGACAGAATGCCATCTGCTGTGTCCATTTGTCCTTCCTACTGCTGCTCATTGCTGGCTGCAGGTAGATGATTCTTAATGAGCAGGCTGGAATATTTCAAACCTTTCATGCTGAGCATGAGGGACCCGCCGCCTTAGATGGCAGAAAATTCCCCTGGCCCTGCCAAAACTGCACCTGCACAAGATTAACCCATTGGGCACCACTTGTGCCAGCCTGTCAGATTGGCATGTGGGGAGGGCAGCCCCTCGGGTGTGCAGACTCAGCTACGTATCTGTTACCCCCACCCCGATCAGCCAGTTAATTCCCTCTGCCAGTGCCTTCAGCCAGGGCTGGCAATGGAATTGTTCTGACCTGAGCCCTTGAGCACCCCGGGTTACGTGTAAAGGGGTTTAGGCTTCAGCTCAGGAAGAAGGACAGTGATCACCGGTTCCAGCCCCTTTCATGGAGGGGGGCTTCCAATCAACCCCCTTTTCTGCCTTAGAGTGACTTGTGGGCTCCAGCACAGTCCCAGATGAGAGGGGCTGTCTCAAGCCCCACCCCCAGGGTGCTGAGAGTGCAGCAGCTGGTGGAGACTCAGCTGATCTGCTCTCATTGTCTGGTCAGCGTCAAGGTCTCCGTTTCCCCAGGCACAGCTCAGATAAGCGGATCCTGTTGCACTCGGGACTGGCACTGGCCTCACCTGCCCCCTGGCTGGCTGTATGAGCCACTCTCAGCCCTCCAACCCAGGAGTCCTGACTCCAGGTAGCACCACTCAACCCCACTGCAGTGTGAAAGGTGATTGACAGGTGTCAGTCCAGTTCCCAGAAGGAGGGGCTTCCCCACCACAAAACCATCTCCCTCTCATCTGGAAACTATGTGAGCAACCCCACCCCACCCCATGACTGTAAGGCCTGAAAGGGGCTTGAACGGGAGCCCAGAAGTGAATCTGCCCTTCACCAGCCTCTCTAGCCAGAAGGGATAGGAGCAGCTAACGTGGCCTTTCCTCTTCTGCAGCGAGTGGGGGCCGGAGTGCGGTGTGTGTGTTTAGAACAGGAGGACTGGGAGTCGGGACCCTTGGGTTCTATTCCTGGCTTGGGGAGGCAGTATGGTCTAATGGTGAGGAATGAACCTAGGAGTCCTGTCTAGATGATTCTGTGATGGAGATGCCACTCCCTCTGAGAATTGGACTGAGACCTGCCAAACTGATTTCACATTGGATTGAACTGCTGCCAATGTGGAGCACTGCTGCCTGAGTAGTAGGAAGAGACATGGGATGGAGGTGTGGGGCTGTCGGCCACAATCTCCAACCCAGAGCTTTCGGCTCTAGGGGTCCTTGGCCGAGGCCCAGGTCTCGAAGAGAGAGAACGAGACTCTGAGATGAGACAGGCCCAAAAAGGGAACAAATTATCGGTGTTGGGCTGAATGAATTAGAGGCTTGTGGTGCAGAGAAGATTCCTCCATTGCTGTCTGGAGCTGCCCCTGGTTTATGTAATTGAGTAGCAGAGCCTCACAAGTCTTCCTAGAAAAAGAAGTCTTCCTAGAAGAAGAAGAAGGCAGAATGACTGATCTCCCCTCCCAGTGCTTTGATCTGGTGTGGATGGTGCAATGGATGAACAGTGCGGGGAGGGGTGTTGCAGGTCAGGGCAACTGGACCTGTATTTGCCTCTCAGCCACTTAGGCTCCTGGCTCCCAGTCATCACTTCTCTTGGATGGAGACCTGCGTCTCTCTCCTTGCCCAGGCTGCACAGCTCCCTGCCAACACTGTCAGTTCCTCAGCAAGTCAGTCAGCCTGCTTTGCCCTCCTTCCTCAGAGACTGCACACAGCACAGTCTCCCACGGGTATAAGGTACCCCAGAGCTGTTACCAAGCACATTGATTTTTAAAGTAAAATCATTGCAGGGAAAACCACTTAAGAACCAACACACCTGCTAATAAGCTGTTCAGAGATCACCCCACTTCCAGCCAGGTAACTCATAGGCAGTGGGTTTCTCCTCAGGGAGCAGCTTCCCATGGCTGAGGTTTGCATAACCAGAGGTGTTATATTTGCATACCTCTCCCCCTAGAGATTTCCTTGGAAACATACTTAACTTTAAAAGGCCCCATAGTTTCCGTTGCAGACGTCACAGACAGTCCCAAAGTAATACATCACCGCCTGCCTTTGGGTTGCATTGAACTCCTAAGCTACTTAAACTTAGTTCTGTACGGTATGGCCAGGGTAGTGCAGGAAGTTGTCTTATCTGTCCCGTGTCTGTGCAAGGATTCCTTCTCTCCCTGCTTCATCCCTGGGGCTGGGATCGATGGCTGGAGACAGTGGCTGGTGAGCCAAGCCTGTTTCTATAACTAACCCGTACAGAGTAGGAGACAAAGTGAGAGTGGGTCAGACAGACTGCATGGATCTGAGGGAAGCAGATGTGAATTTACTCCCCCTCTGTGGGGCTCCACAGGAGATGGGCTGTGGAGACTAGAGGGTGAAGGATGTGTGGGAGGGGGTAGTTAGCCAACAAATAGTTGAGTCCCGGAACCCTTTCAGGGCTGCCCTGCCCTATCTTGTGGGATCAGGGGAATCCCCGTAATCTTGGTCTCCTTCCCTCCAGCAGGGATTTGTTCCTGTCTGTAGGATGTTGTCCTGCTTCGCTGGTGCATTTCCAGCCCTTGCCTGGACTATTTCTCAGCCCTTTCTTTAGGACAGGAACAACAGGACTGGAGTGCAGTGATGGCAGGTTTCCACAGACGTGTTGCTGTTTAGTGATTAAAGTGGGGGGCTGGGAGTGATTAAAGTGGGGGACCCCTGGAGTTCTGTCCCCAGCTCTGGGAAGGGCGTTGGTTGTAGTGGTGAGAGGGTGGCAGGGAGTTGACTCCTGGGCTGTGCATCCCTGACCCAAGAAACGGAGCACTCAAATCTGGATCTAGGCTTTTAGCTTGTGCTCTCCCTGGTGTCTGATCACCAGTGAACTTTAGACACCTCCGGTGTGGGGGAGACTTGCCTGTGATGGTGGGGACAGGGGTGAGCTTTGGGCTCCTGCCGCTGCTCTGTGCTTGGCCTTGCCACTGCAGCCATTCAGATCCCGGGAGCATCTCTCGCACTATTAAGAGCTGGGGGCTGCATTAGTCCTCCCTGATGGAGCTGTTCGGTGTGTCCAGGGGCAGGCATGGGGGGTGTTGCAAGAGTGCCTCCACATGAACCTCTCTTTAGACAATCCCCAGCTCAGCCACCCTTTGTAGCCAATCCCATTGATATGCTTAAAATCCCCTCCCGCTATGTGACTCTCCCTCTCTGTTTCCCTTACAGGGAAGGAGTTCCTAGCGAAAACCAAGGAAGAGTTCCTAAAGAAATGGGAGAATCCCTCCCAGGTACTGTGCCCCCCAACCCAGATCACTCCCCTCCCACCAGTCAAGGCCTCTGCAGCCGCAGGCTGATTACTCTGCAGTCACCCCCTGGATCTCGTTCCCCATCACTGAGCCACCTTGCCACTCAGCCTCCGACGAGGGTCTGGGGTTATTTTTGCTCCTGGGGGGCAGGGCTGATTGGACCATGTTGCTCCTACCCCACCCCCGCCACCCCAGTCTGCCCTCTGGTAGCTGGAGGGCCAAGAACTCTGTAGGGTCAACTCCACTCTGCTGGGGATGGGGACATTACCATGTGGGACTCCTCCTGATCCGGCCTATCTCCCCCACCCCCTTCCTCCTCCCAAGGCTCCAGTGTGGTCATCCAGCCCAGCCCCAGACTGGCTGCCTGGGGGGTTGTGCTAACAGGGACCCTGTTCAAAGGGCCTCGATTTGGTGCCAGGTGCTTGGGCACACTGCCCCAGTTTGTAGGTGCTGGAAACGCTTTGGGGGTCAGCCCTGGGTCTGTCCCCACTGGAAATTCCACCTGGGGTGGGTCTGGGTGATTCCTGAGGCAGAGCTGCTGGTCACTCTGCACACCCTGTGTCACTAATGCCATGGCACAGATGAGGAAACTGAGGCACAGAGGAGAGAGGAATTTGGTCAAGGGTGTAGAAAGTTGGTGGTAGGACTAGGAAGGGATCTTTGACTCCTAGTCTCCTGCCCTCTAACCACTGCACTTCACTCCCTCTCCTCACAAAGCGAGGGCTAGAACTAAGGAGTCTGGGCTCCCAGCCTATCCCCTGCCTCTAACCCACCAGCCCCCACTCTATGGGGAACTGGATTTTAGTTCTACCCACGGAGCAGGGAATCCTTTCTCCGTGTCTCATTCAAAATGTAGTGGTTTTCTTTTGCGCCTCCTGGTGGTGAAATGTAACATCTACTTCATATCAACGTTCGAGATCAACCCCAGTGCCATGCTGGGTATGGGGTGCTGGGCTGCAGGGAGAGGGGGCTCAGTAGCGGGAGCTCTCACATCAGTCAGTGCTGACCCTGGAGGGGCTGCCTTTCTGGTGAGCTATAAAATCCAAAGCTCTGACCCCTTCATGGTCATTAAAGACCCATCCAGTCTTTCAGTGCATATCCCACTGTCCCAAGCATGTTACTTCCTGATGCCCCCAGGACTGGTCTGTCTCCCCTGTCCCCCGAGTCAGGTTTGTTTTCCCCCTTCCAGAACACAGCCAGTTTGGATCAGTTTGATCGAATCAAGACCCTGGGCACGGGCTCATTTGGGAGGGTGATGCTGGTGAAACACAAAGAGACCGGGAATCACTATGCCATGAAGATCCTGGATAAACAGAAGGTGAGATGCTGGGGGCTACCATGGAGATCTGGCCCCCAGAGCGGGATTAGGATTTAGGGCTGAACCGTGCATGGGGATGCAGGAGAGGGGAGTGTGTGAGAGGTGCAGGAGGTGCTGCCCCAGCAGAGGAAGAGCTGATGTTGCTATTTCCTTTTCTCCACCAGGTTGTGAAGCTGAAACAAATTGAGCACACTCTCAATGAAAAACGGATCCTCCAGGCCATCAACTTTCCATTTCTCGTTAAGCTAGAGTATTCTTTCAAGGTAGGTGTGTTCTGGGTTATGTCTCCTCCCGACTCCAACAATCCCCTTGACTTGTTTCCTATTTAAAATCAAAGCTGTGTTGAAGGGGAAGAAGGGCACAGTCTGCGTCTCTTGTATCCTGAGAACAAATGTTCCTGGTGTGATGTCTGGGATCAGCCTGGTCAGTTTTGCTTTTGTTCCTAGTCAGTTTCAGTTTCCAGCTCCCATGCGCTGGCCCTAGGGCATGAGGTCTGGCTTGCAGGGGAGTCTCAGAGAAAGACCTAACTCCACACACAATTGGCTTTGTGGAGACTTTGAAACCATCATGTGGGATTGTTTCTTCCTGATGGAGTTTCTGTGAAAGGTAAAATTCAGGCCCCTGGCAACAGGGCTTGGACCCTCTTCCCTGAACCTGGATCTTGGGGCCAGTGTATAGGTGGGAGAGCAAAGGTAGTTGTACTTTAGGACTCCACAGCATCCTCTGTGACTGGCCTGGTTAAAGAGGGGCTGGCTCTGAAGGGAGACCTGTCTTGTCTATAAGCCTGACGTTAGTGGGCTGTAGTGACAAAGAGTCGTCAGCTCAGAGAAGGCTGCAGGATCAATCGCAGCCCCTGTGGAGCCTGAAGGCTAGCGTGATGGGCGTGTTAGCAGCAGGCAGTGCTGGCAGAGTTGTTTTCTGGGGGCCTCTCATAGTTCTAGAGTTAAATAGCTCTGATCTCTGGCCCCTTGTCCGCAGAACCTGCTACAGTGGAAATGAATCTGATGAAGTGGGTATTAGCCCACGAAAGCTTCTGCTCCGATATGTTTGTTAGTCTATAAGGAGCCACAGGACTCTTTGTCTACAATGGAAATGTCACACCTGCTCTGTGCCAGCTGTCTGGGGCTGGGCTCTGTAGCTCTCAGATAACACAGCAGTGGTGAGGCCAGCGGCTTCTGTTACACAGGCTGGCTTGCTGAGCCGATTGATCCTCCTACAACACAGTAAAATACATCCCTCGCGTCTGAATCTGCGGGTGTAAATGTGGGAGAACTTCATTGAAATCAATGCGACGGCTCTGGATTTATCCCACTATGATAGGAGTCTGGCCTGGGACTTGCTGACTGGGCCCCATGAAGGTACCACTAGGGCACTGGGGCCTGTCGAGTTGGTAGAGGGTCAGGAAGGCCCCAGAACTGCCTGAGCAGGGAGACCAAAGATGGGTTGAGCTCCCTTTGTCCCGTTACAGGACAGCAGGATTCAGACATTGTTCCCCATACGCTCTAGGTTACCCACCTTTTCCCTGGTCCTGGGGCTCAAGGCGTAGCATTCCTACTCTTCGGTGGGCCCAGGGCATAACCTCACACACTGCAGGTTTGCAGGGCCTTTTCCCAGTGAAAGAGCCTTACACAGTAATAGCCTCCTTATCCTCTATGTATTAACAGTCACCAGAACAGAATACATATGCTGCACATACAATGCCCATCACTCCCACTAAGGCAAACGAACTTTCCCTGCTGGCCAGTTGGGATCAGGTCATCCTGGGACTCCAGCTTCTGCCCAGTGTTGTTGGCCGGTTGTTGAGGTCTGGCAGCTCTGGTCTTGGGCTGTGCCCTGAAGCTGATTCCCAAGAACTTCGTTTTGGACCCAGGTTATATAGTGAAACTTGAGTCCTTATTAGCTCTATCTGAGCCAGTCATTTTACTGAAGTATTATAAAATAATTCTTTGACCAGTCTGAACATAGTATGAAACAATTCTTTACCCAGTCATACCCTACCCCTTAGTTGATGTACCTCACCACCTTGCAAAATTAGTTAAGTAACAGAAACAAGCAAAGAACCAGACAGATAAACACTAGAGAAATGGGGACCAGAAAGGGAAAATAATCAAGAAGTATAGATATCACCCCCAGACATCTAAGTGATTCCTTTGAGCATCCTAAGATCTGTTTCTTTGCCTGGTGATGGTGGGCATTAGCAGGACAGGATCGTCTTCTTTACAGCCCAATAGTCCATTGCTTTGATCTAATTTAGATGGGATATGAGGAGGTGACTTTCTGCTTCTTGGCCCCTGCTCTCCTAATCTGTCTGCAGAAAAAGCTCTCTGTACAGCAGGGGGCACTGTGCCATGCCCCAGCAGGAGCCTTGCTCCTGGGCTAGCTGGAAATTGGCCCTGGGCTCGAGGGCAGGGGCAGCGATTTCTGCTGGCTCATGCACGGGTGCTTAGTGCTCATGTTCTCCTCACTGAGCTGGGTAGGGTCTCACTAGTGGAATGGCTTTGTTGGGCTCAGTGGAGTTATTTCGGAGGCCGCTGTTTGACTATGAAGCCAGCCTGGTCAGTTTCACACTCTGCTTTTGAGAGGTTTCACTTCCTGCTTCTGCTCTTTTCGGGGGTTTGACCTGGCAGCAGTTTGGGTTTCCCCTTTGAGCGTAGACGTCAGAGCTGGTGAAGGGTGTGTTTGTGTTCAGTTTAAACAAAGTGTTATTTGTAAGATACATAGGCATGCTGTGGCTCACCACCCTAGGAACATTCTGGAATCAGTCACCACCTGGGAGAGGGGGAGTGAGCTCACCATGTGGAGTGAAGGGGAGGAGCTTCTGGTTAGAGACTCTGGCTGCTTCTGGTTAGCAGGGGCTCTCCCTCCATGTGCACACTGTATTGAATTGAATAAAATATAAAAAAACCTTGTTTCTCCCTGGCCTCTGACTTACTGGGAACCACAAAATCCCAACACTGGGAAATCCCTCTTGTGTCCACCCATCCCTGCCCCTAGGCCAGAGGTGTGGGAAGGGGTTGAATTTTCTAGGGCTCTAGCACTAAATACTCAAAGCAAATAAAGCTTGTACCCTCTCATTGGGTTTAAGATTAGCAGCTGTGTTAGTCTGTATCTGTAAATAAGACGAGGAAGAGTTTGTAGCACCTTAGAGACTAACCAGTTTATTTCAGTATAAGCTTTTGTGGGCTATAACCCACTTCATCAGATGCATAGAATGGAACAGAAGTAAGATGCATTTATACACACATAAAGATAAAAAAAGTTGTACATTAGCATACCAATTCTAAGAGGCTGTTTACTTTGGATGGGCCATTATCAGCAGGAGAAAAAAATCCCTTTTGAAATGGATCTCTGTATCTGACAGGCGATAACAACTATTGAAGGTAAATTAACTAGGGAAAGGCAATCAATTAGTGTAATGAGAGAATCATTCACAAGTTCTATTTAGCCCTTGGTTTATTGTGTCCAATTTGAAAATTAATTCCAGTTCCTCAGTTTCTCGTTGGAGTCTGTTTTGGAAGTTTTTAAGTTTCAAAATTGACACCATCAAGTCTTTAATGGAATGGCCAGGAAGATTGAAGTGTTCTCCTACTGGTTTTTGAATGTTATGATTCCTGATGTCAGATTTGTGTCCATTTATTCTTTTGCATAGAGACTGGCCGGTTTGGCCAATGTACATAGCAGGGGAGCATTGCTGACACATGATGGCATATATCACATTGGTCGATGTGCAGGTGAATGAGCCTCTTATGGTGTGGCTGATGTGATTTGGTCCTATTAGACTCATTAGTGAGTCTGTTCCCTGCCACGTCTGTGCAGCAACTCCCACTGCAGGTATGTGCCTGGGACCTTCAGCACCACAGCGCAGCCCCTCTGGCCCTTGGGCCAAAGGAGTAACAGCATCAGCTGGTGGTAGCAGTAGGCTGTTCTTTCCCAGACAGCGGGTGCACTGCATCGTGTGCTGTGGGGAAGTCAAGCCAGTGCATCAGGCTCCCTTGAGACATGTGGGGTTAGTGCCCTCACAGGGATGGAGCTAATAAAGGAGCAAGGGTGTGTTGAGCAGCCTCATCCCAGTGTCACAGGCACTGACGGAGGCTGGGCAAGGAGTGGCTCCATCCCTCTCACTCAGTTGCTGCTGCATTTCCTTGTAGGATAACTCCAATCTGTACATAGTGATGGAATGCATCCCAGGCGGGGAGATGTTCTCTCACCTACGGCGGATTGGGAGGTTTAGGTGAGCGTTGCCACGGGAGCCGATGTTGGGGACAGTTTTGCTAATGGTTAGAGCTGGGTGGCACTTAGACTCCTCAGTTGTATCCCTGGCTCAGGGAGGAGAGTGAGATCTAGGACTTAGAGAAGAGGGACTGGGAGTCAGGACTTCTGGGTCCTATTCCTGTCTCTGCCATTCACGCCTTGTGGGAAGCAGGGAGAATCACTCTGTGCCTCAGTTTCTGCAGCTGTAAATTTGAGATTTAGTTCAGTAGAGAACTAGATCTTTTATCCACTAGCAGCATCTGCAGCGACACTGGTTTTGATCCTCATGCTGCCAGGCATGACCTGATCCCCAGCGGGGCTGGTCAGGAATGGATTCCCCATGGGAGGGCTGCTGAGGTCTTCTGCCAGCATGAGCCACAGGCAGTGTCAGGGATGCCAGGGCTAGATGGGGCCAGGCTGGATGGAGCTGGGGGTCCATGAGTGTGTGTGTTGAGGCAGGGGGGAGATGCTGATCTGGGTTGCCAGGCTGGATGGATTCAGGGGTCTAGCAATGGTGGGTGCGATGTGTGTGCTAGGGCTAGTGATCTGGCTAGGGCAGATGGGGCCACCAGGCCTAGAGGGGTTTGGACATCGTGCCTGGGGTTGCCAGGGTAGATGGAGTCAGGGATCTATAAGGAAGGTAAAGGTGGGGGAGGGAGGTGGCTGAGATGGGGCGGGTCTGACCCTGGATGCCCATGTTCTCCTCCCACCTCATTGCAGTGAACCTCACGCCCGGTTCTATGGTGCTCAGATCATCCTGACCTTTGAGTATCTGCACTCGATGGATCTCATCTACCGAGACCTGAAGCCAGAGAATCTCCTGATAGATCAGCAGGGCTACATCAAGGTGACGCTGCCACCCCTCTCATGCTCCTTACCTTCCCCATCCCAGCGCTGGCTTCTGACTCCCTGTGATGATCTCCCTGCCCAAGTCTCTCTCTGCTACCATCACCTTCCCAAAGCCAAGACACCCCCAGAAACGTAACACGGCCAGAATACATCAATCACTGCTCTCTCCCCTTCTCCTCCTGCTGTCACTGCCTCTCCCCTCTGTGTTTTGGCTCCAGGTGACAGATTTTGGTTTTGCCAAGCGGGTGAAAGGCCGAACCTGGACTCTGTGTGGGACCCCAGAATACCTGGCTCCCGAAATCATCCTCAGCAAGGTGAGCTGGAGAGGATCTGTCCGCTGCCTCATCTCTATCTGATTCCTGGTTCCCCTGACCCCTCAAATGTTTGGTGCATGACCCTGGCCTGCCTTCCTCGTGCAGGGTTATAACAAGGCTGTGGACTGGTGGGCCCTGGGCGTCCTCACCTATGAGATGGCAGCTGGTTACCCCCCGTTCTTTGCAGACCAGCCCATTCAGATTTACGAGAAGATCGTCTCTGGCAAGGTATTTGGGCTGGGAGAGGGGACACGTGATTTTTTTTGGGTGGGTGAGGGTTGCTAGTGAAAGAGGGGGTACCAAGTCTCAGCAACTGATCAGAGAGATGCTCCCAACACATGGATAGTTGGGGTTATTTTTTCCAGTGTGCATTACTTTACATTTATCCACCTTCAATTTCATTTGCCATTTTGTTGCCCAGTCACTTAGTTTTGTGACATCTTTTTGAAGTACTTCACAGTTTGTTTTGGTCTTAACTTTCTTGAGCAGTTTAGTATCATCTGCAAACTTTGCCACCTCACTGTTTACCCCTTTCTCCAAATCAGTTATGAATAAATTGAATGGGATTGGTCCTAGGACTGGCCCTTGGGGAACACCACTAGTTACCCCTCTCCATTCTGAAAATTTACTATTTATTCCTACTCTTTGTTCCATGTCTTTTAACCAGTTCTCAGTCCAGGAAAGGATCTTCCCTCTTATGCCATGACAACTTAATTTACGTAAGAGCCTTTGGTAAGGGACCTTGTCAAAGGCTTTCTGGAAATCTAAGTACACTGTGTCCACTGCATCCCCCTTGTCCACATGTTTGTTGACCCCTTCAAAGAACTCTTAACAGATTAGTAAGACATGATTTCCCTTTACAGAAACCATGCTGACCTTTGCCCAACCTTTTATGTTCTTTTATGTGCCTGACAATTTTGTCCTTTACTATTGTTTCAAATAATTTGCCCAGTAAATTAGCCCCCCTTTGCTCTGGGGCTGTAATTACTAGGTATATTTAGGTGGTGCCTAGGCTCCCCAGGCGTAGCCCAGAACCCCCCTGCACTATGGGGCCATAATTCCTAGGCGTATTACAGTAGTGCATAGGCACTCCAGGCGTAGCCCAGGGCCACCCCCCCTGGCAAGGGACTGTACATTACTAGGTGTATCTATGAATCTAGCCCTGTGGGCAGGGCAGGTAAAATCCAGACCTTTGTCTCTCCTCCCCGCACCAGGTCCGGTTCCCGTCTCACTTCAGTTCGGATCTGAAGGACCTGCTCCGGAACCTGCTGCAGGTGGACCTCACCAAACGCTTTGGCAACCTCAAGAACGGGGTCAACGACATCAAGAACCACAAGTGGTTTGCTACCACCGACTGGATCGCCATCTACCAGAGGAAGGTAGGAAGGTGGCGGTGGGTGGAGGCGGGCAGAGGAGAGCATGGGTAACTCCTACTCATGTGCAGCCTCTGTCAATAGGAATCGAACCTGGAATCATCAGTGCCCAGATCGCTAGGAGCACATTGGTGACTGGGACTCTGTAGCAGGGTGCTGTGGCTGGGTCCAGCCAGTAGGGAGAGATATGTTCGCCCAGCATTGGTTTAAAGTAGGGAGCCCTCTGTTACCTGTTCGGAACATGGTGGCGAAGGCACAGTCCTGTCCCCACACCCCGAGGATAACAACCTACTATTGCTGCTGCCAGCTAATAGCATTATTCCTCCAACTCAGGTGGGAGAGGGTTGTGCTGAAGGTCCTGATTAAAACCCTACTGAAGATGCAAGTGGGGGCTCTTACAGGGATTCAAGGGGCTCATGACCCCCTGCTCTTCCATGATTGCAAAGGGAGAGGAGGGAGTTCTGGCTAGATAAAAGGGGACTTAAGGAGGCGCTGATCCTGCATCCCTCACCTGGTTTCTAAGGGGCCTGATCCTGAATCCTTTAAGAGTACTGGGGGCTCTGACTTTGGGCTCATAAGTGGGGCTTCCCTCTCCATGATTGCAATGTGTGAGGGTTTCTGACTGGATACTGGGGAAGGGGGTGCAATCCTTGCCTGCCTTGTTGCAAATCTGGGACCTGATCATGTACCCCTAGCAGACCCTGGAGTGGGCGGAGGCAGGGGGATATACAAATGTTAACCCCTCACCTCATCCCCAACCTGCCCCCCCTTCCCTCCACAGGTAGAAGCTCCCTTTATACCAAAGTGGAATGGCCCCGGTGACACAAGTAACTTTGACGACTACGAAGAAGAGGAGATTCAGGTTGTACTCACCGAGAAGTGTGCCAAGGAGTTTGCTGAGTTCTAGGGCCAGCACCCCTGCTCTCCGGGATGGCGTGTGCAGAGCAGGTGGGGGTGGGGTTGGATTCGATCAGCAGAAAGACCAGAGTTCCTTGCCTGTGTGTTTTATTTTTGTGGGCAGGGGTAGTGATTTTCCTGGATCTGTTGTTGGGGGGAGCGGGAGACCCCTTATTCTAAACTGCACTAAATAAATGACAGTTGAGAAGAGCAGGAGTCTAATTTCTCCTATGTGTGCCCCTGATCCCCCCATTTGCACATGCCCCTCCCCACCATCACAAGCCTGTAGCTCTCATCATCCCCTCCTCAGATGGGGTTTAAACAGATTTCTCCCCACACACACTCAGCTCCCACTAGTTTCTTTCCACCCCCTCACTCTGATCCAGTTACCCACCCCCACACACTGCCTCTCAAGCCACAAGTGCTACACCTTCACAGTGTTGGCCGGCATTTAGTTTTTGGAGGGGATGAGGGGGGCATATTTTGCCATCAAATTCTTCCCTTTCCCTCCCCCACATCCCGATCTTCATGGCTATTTGCAAAGGCTTCCAGAATATTTGCAAACCCGCCATCAGGGCAGATCAAAATCTTGGCTTCCAGAATAATTTTTGAATCCCCCCTCCTCCCGCCCCCCAGGGAAGTGGTGAGGAGACAAAATCCCAGCCCCCCCACTGCCACTCTGCAAACAGAAAGAAGGAGGGAAATCTCATCTCATTTTATAAACTTGGGGGTTGGGTTGCTCTTTTTTTAAAAACATTAAAAATAGGTAAGTAAATTTAACCCTTATTTTCCTTTGGGGGATGCAGGTGGGGGAAGAGGTTTTAAAAATCCAGGCATGGAGCTAGGCTGGACTAGCTCCCTCCCCTGAGCACAGGCAGGGACAAAGCACCACAGGAATGCCTGGAGATTACCCAGAAGCCTTGGCTTCTCCATCAGGGATTTAGAAGCACTGCAGAGTGAAGGGAGGGCTAGCCTCAGACTGCAGACCATGTCCCACACCCCCTCTCCTCCTGCTGCCCCTCCCCATAACAGTCGCCCTCACCTTCCCCATCCCTGCCCCTTCCCATTCTTATTCGTCCCTCTATTCTTTCCTCCTCACCCTCTTATGACTAGAGTAGTCAGGATGGGGTAGGGTGACCAGACAGCAAGTGCAAAAAAATCAGGATGGGGATGGGGAGTAACAGGACCCTATATAAGAAAAAGCCCCAAATATTGGGTCTGTCCCTATAAAATTGAGACATCTGGTCACCCTAGGACGGGGTTAAACTAATAGCAAAAGGAGAGGGTAAAGAAAACAAAGATATGAGCGCTCAGCACGAAAATCAAGATGTTGAGAACAAAATGAATCGGGGCACCAAAGGGCAGTTGAGAATAAATTCTTGAATTGCCTATACACTGATGCTAGGAGTAACAAACAAGAGGAATTGGAACTGCTTATTTATGAGCATAAATTCCATCTAGTTAATATTACTGAAACCTGGTGGGATGATTCACATGACTGTAATGTTAACACCAATTGTTATAAGCCCCTACGCCCACCCCCCATTGGCTCCCCTGGCCTGCCCACCCCTCCTGTGGACTCCCAGAGGGCTCAGATTGGAGTGGCTCCCAGCCTTGTCCCTCAGCTACGGCTCCCTGGTGGGGTCAGTCTGCCCCACAATTGGCAGAGCGCCAGGGACCCTGGCTGAGAGCGAGTGCCTCTCTCGCCCCCTGCAGCGGCAGGCTCAGGGCCCGGGTGGATTGGCCCTGCCGAGGAGCCGTAGGCCAAGTACAGTGGAGGCCAGAGGCTGGGCCAGCAAGATGAAGGCTGGAGGTGAGTCAGGCTGGGGGCGAAGGTCCCCGTGGGTGGGGGGATGGGGAATGGGACCCAGGGCCTTTACCCTCTAGAGGGTGCTGGTTATTCCCTTGCCCCAGGCCTTGTTCTGTCCCGTAGGATACGGGTCATTTCCCCTGGCTCCCAACCGGGGTCACTCGTACCCTGCGGTGGCAGGTCAGGGCTGGCCCGAGGTCTCCTGTGATGCCCCATTCACCAGCCCCTGGAAAGGGTTTGGGTCTCGGGTCAGTCCGATTGGCCTGGATGTCCAGTATCACCACCCCATCGGCACTGATGGGGCCCCTGGCTGGCAGAGAGACCAAGGATTGGATGGGCCCTCAGGACCGAGCCCCCATATGTGGAGGGAGTGGGGTGGGATGACCTCCTATCCCTGTTTTAGGGGGTACCCAGAAGCCTCATTCTCCAGGGCTGGGAGCCAGGCCCCAATCCCAGCACTAAATAATTAAAAGAAGGAAAATTAAGGGGATTTAAATTTAAAAATCAGATGCGGGGGTGGGGAGTAGAGTGGGCTCAGAAAAGATCTAGTAGGTCTGAGTGAGAGAGGGAAGAAGCTCAGTTTGTTCAGTCTAACAAAGGGAAGGTGGCTTGATCACTACGTATAAATACACTAGGAGGAGATTTCTGATAGCAGGAGCTCTTTCATCTATCACAGATGAAGGCAAGACAATTCATCAGTTGAAAGTTGATCTTGCCAGATTCAACCTGGGAAAAATAAAGAGCACATTTTTAACAAGGAGTGGAACTGACCATAGAAACAGCTTACCAGGGATGCGACGAATCCTCCATCGCTTGGAGTCTTTAAATCCAGGCGAGATGTTTCTTTCAAAAAGATCTGCTTTTCTTCCACTACAATTTGTTGGGCTGGATGCGGGTGTGACTGGGTGGAACGCCCTGGCCTGGGTTATGCAGGAGGTCAGTCCAGGATGATGAAGATCATCAGTGATCCCGTCTGGCCTTAAACTCAGTGCACCTATGAATTGTCTTGCTGCAAGGGAAGATTTTAGAGAGATTTGAAGACTAGTGAAAATTCCACCCCCCAAACGTCTCACCAGTTCTGTAAAGTACTGGAGTTGCGGTATGGCCCAGGTTGCCCAGGCCCACCTTAACCAAGTCAGACAGGGAGCTGACCTGAAATGACTCGCCTGTGGTTGATTGAATTTCATGTCCAAACTGGGAATAGAACCCAAATCACTGTCCCCTGCCTTTACCACAAGGCCATCAGTCAGAGATTCCAAAGCCAGAAGAGACCATCGTGTTAATCTAGTTCTGAGATTTTCAGCCTGTGGTCAGCAGACTCCTGGGTATCTGCAGACAGCGTCTAAGATTTCCAAGGGGTTTGCATCTTCATTAAACATTTTGTAGGGGTCTGCAATGAGAGAGGTTAAAAACCACTGGGCTAGTCTGACCTCCAGCACGGCACAGGCCATGGGACTTGCCTGTTTGAATTAGAGCAGATGTGAAAATTGCCTGTGATGGAGAATCCGCCACAGCCCCCGGTATATTGTTACAAAAAGCTGCTGTAACTGAGGGAGTGGAGGATTCTGTGCAGAGCGTAGATCTATATTTCATGATGTCTCTTGCCTCCCTTCCCCCTTGGTGTGTTACATCTTCCCTTCTTGCGTGTTCACAGACGCGGCCAACTGCTGTTGGGGGAGCAAAAGCAGGATTCGGGGAGGAGGTAGATGTTTATGTTCTACACCCACAACTGCTTGGATGTTAAGTGTAACAAGAAGGGTTTCTTCAGGTATGTTAGCAACAAGAAGAAAGTCAAGGGAAGTGTGGGCCCCTTATTGAATGAGGGAGGCAATCTAGTAACAGAGGATGTGGAAAAAACAAAATTTACTCAATGTTTTTTCTGCCTGTCTTCACGAACAAGGTCAACTCCCAGACTACTGGGCAACACAGCATAGGGAGGAGGTGACCAGCCCTCTGTGGAGAAAGAAGTGGTTCAGGACTATTTAGAAAAGCTGGATGAGCACAAGTCCATGGGGCCGGATGCGCTGCATCCGAGGGTGCTAAAGGAGTTGGCGGATGTGATTGCAGAGCCATTGGCCATTATCTTCGAAAACTCATGGCAATTGGGGGAGGTCCCGGATGACTGGAAAAAAGCTAATGTAGTGCCCATCTTTAAAAAAGGGAAGAAGGAGGATCCAGGGAACTACAGGCCTGTCAGCCTCATGTCAGTCCCTGGAAAAATCATGGAGCAGGTCCTCAAGGAATCAATTCTGAAGCACTTAGAAGAGAGGAAAGTGATCAAGAACAATCAGCATGGATTCACCAAGGGCAAATCATGCCTGACTAACTTAATTCCCTTCTATGATGATATAACTGGCTCTGTGGATGAAGGAAAAGCAGTGGACGTGCTATTCCTTGACTTTAGCAAAGCTTTTGATACGGTCTCCCACAGTATTCTTGCCAGCAAGTTAAAGAAGTATGGGCTGGATAAATGAACTATAAGGTGGATAGAAAGCTGTCTGGATCATCGGGCTCAATGGGTAGTGATCAATGGCTCCATGTCTAGTTGGCAGCCACTATCAAGCGGAGTGCCCCAAGGGTCGGTCCTGGTGCCGGTTTTATTCAATATCTTTATCAATGATCTGGAGGATGGCATGGACTGCACTCTCGGCAAGTTTGTAGATGACACTAAACTGGGAGGAGTGGTAGATATGCTGGAGGGTAGGGACAGGATACAGAGGGCCCTAGACAGATTAGAGGATTGGGCCAAAATAAATTTGATGCGGTTCAACAAGGACAAGTGGAGAGTCCTGCACTTAAGACGGAAGAATCCCATGTACTGCTACAGACTACGGACTGAGTGGCTAGGTAGCAGTTCTGCAGAAAAGGACCTAGGGGTTACAGTGGATGAGAAGCTGGATATGAGTCAACAGTGTGCCCTCGTTGCCGAGAAGGCTAACAGCATTTTGGGCTGTATACATAGGGGCATTGCCAGCAGATCGAGAGATGTGATCGTTCCCCTCTATTCGACATTGGGGAGGCCTCATCTGGAGTCCTGTGTCCAGTTTTGGGGCCCACACTACAAGAAGGATGTGGAAAAATTGGAAAGAGTCCAGAGGAGGGCAACAAAAATGATTAGGGGCCTGGAGCACATGACTTATGAGGAGAGGCTGAGGGAACTGGGATTGTTTAGTCTACAGAAGAGAAGGCTGAGGGGAGATTTGATAGCTGCCTGAAAGGGGGTGCCAAAGAGGATGGATCTAGACTGTTCTCAGCCATACCAGATGAAAGTAATGGTCTCAAGTTGCAGTGGGGAAGATTTAGGCTGGATATTAGGAAAAGCTTTTTCACTAGGAGGGTGGTGAAGCACTGGAATGGGTTACCTAGGGAGGTGGTAGAATCTCCTTCCTTAGAGGTTTTTAAGGTCAGGCTTGACAAAGCCCTGGCTTGGATGATTTAGTTGGGGATTGGTCCTGCTTTGAACAGAGCGTTGGACTAGATGACCTCCTGAGGGCCCTTCCAACCCAGATATTCTATGATTCTATGGACTTCTGATGTTCAAAAATCACGCATCCCTGGGGTTGCTTACGTGCTAAGTCAAAGTGAACCTATCTGGGTTAAATGGCCTGTAGTCCCAGTGGTGCTTCCCTGGGTGCACAGGGCTGTTCAGGCAATGAACGTTGAAACGCTTCCTGGACGCGCCCACATCTGTGGTGGAGTGGGGATTCCACTGCTGACATGAATGATTAATGAGCTTCAGGCTGCCAGAGCAGACAAGCCCCTGTACCAAGTGAGGCTCTCACTGGTGACTGCTCTGTGGTCAGCATCTGTGGCCTATGCGCCGATTGCTGAAGAGGACAGAATGCCATCTACTGTGTCCGTTTGCCCCTCTTGTTGCTGCTCGTTGCTGGCTGCAGGTAGATGATTTTTGATGAGCACGCTGGAATATTTCAAACCTTTCGTGCTGAGCCTGAGGGACCTGCCGCCTGAGATGGCAGAAAATTCCCCTGGTCCTGCCAGAGCTAAAGCTGTATCTTCAGAAGGTTAACTCTTTGGGTACCACTCATGCCAGCCTGTCAGATTGGCATGTGGGGAGGGCAGCCCCTCGGGTGTGCGGACTCAGCTATGTATCTGTTACCCCCACCCTGATCAGCCAGTTAATTCCCTCTGCCAGTGCCTTCAGCCAGGGCCGGCAATGGAATTGTTCTGACCTGAGCCCTTGAGCACCCTGGGTTACGTGTAAAGGGGTTTAGGCTCCAGCTCAGGAAGAAGGACAGTGATCACTGGTTCCAGCCCCTTTCATGGAGGGGGGCTTCCAATCAACCCCCTTTTTGACCTTAGAGTGACTTGGGGGGCTCCAGCACAGTCCCAGATGGGAGGGGCTGTCTCAAGCCCCACCCCACAGGGTACTGAGCGTGCAGCAGCTGGTGGAGACTCAGCTGATCTGCTCTTGTTGTCTTGTCAGTGTCAAGGTCTCCGTTTCCCCAGGTGCAGCTCAGATAAGCTGATCCTGTTGCACTCGGGACCAGCACTGGCCTCACTTGCCCCCTGGCTGGCTGTATGAGCCACTCTCAGCCCTCCAACCCAGGAGTCCTGACTCCAGGTAGCACTGCTCAACCCCACTGCAGTGTGAAAGGTGATTGACAGGTGTCAGTCCAGTTCCCAGAAGGAGGGGCTTCCCCACCACAAAACCATCTCCCTCCCATTTGGGAACTGTGTGAGCGACCTCACCCCACCTCCAGTCCCATGACTGTAAGGCCTGAAAGGGGCTTGAACGGGAGCCCAGAAGTGAATCTGCCCTTCACCAGCCTCTCTAGCCAGAAGGGATAGGAGCAGCTAACGTGGCCTTTCCTCTTCTGCAGCGAGTGGGGGCCGGAGTGCGGTGTGTGTGTTTAGAACAGGAGGACTGGGAGTCGGGACCCTTGGGTTCTATTCCTGGCTTGGGGAGGCAGTATGGTCTAATGGTGAGGAATGAACCTAGGAGTCCTGTCTAGATGATTCTGTGATGGAGATGCCACTCCCTCTGAGAATTGGACTGAGACCTGCCAAATTGATTTCACATTGGATTGGGTTTGAACTGCTAACCCTAATGTGGAGCATTGCTGCCTGGGTGGTAGGAAGAGACATGGGATGGAGGAGTGGGGCTGTCTGCCACAATCCCCAACCCAGAGCTTTCGGCTCTAGGGGTCCCTGGCCAAGGCCCAGGTCTCGAAGAGAGAGAATGAGACTCTGAGATGAGACAGGCCCAAAAAGGGAACAAATTATCCATGTTGGGCTGAATGAATTAGAGGCTGGTGGTGCAGAGAAGATTCCTCCATCGCTGTCCAGAGCTGCCCCTAGTTTATGTAATTGAGTAGCAGAGCCTCACAAGTCTTCCTAGACTCCAGAAGAAGGCAGAATGGCTGATCTCCCCTCCCGCGCTTTGATCTGGTGTGGATGGTGCCATGGATGAACAGTGGGGGGAGGGGTGTCACAGGTCAGGGCAACTGGACCTGTATTTGCCTCTCAGCCACTTAGGCTCCTGGCTCCCAGTCATCACATCTCTTGGATGGAGACCTGTGTCTCTCTCCTTCTTGCCAAGGCTGCACAGCTTCTTGGCGACACTGTGAGCTCCCCAGCAAGTCAGCCGGCCTCAGCTGGCCTGCTTTGCCCTCCTTCCTCAGAAGGCTACACACAGCACAGTCTCCCACCGGTATAAGGTACCCCACAGCTGTTACCAAGCACATTGATTTTTAAAGTAAAATCATTGCAGGGAAAACCACTTAAAAACCACAAAGAACCAACACACCTGCTAATAAGCTCTCCAGAGATCACCTCATTTCCAGCCAGGTAACTTACAGGCAGTTGGTTTCTCCTCGGCGAGCAGCTTCCCATGGCTGAGGTTTGCATAACCAGAGGTGTTACAATTGCATACCCCTTCCCCATGAGATTTCCTGGGAAACATACTTAACTTTAAAGGGCTCCATAGTTTCAGATGCTCCCTCAAAGCCCATAACCCTTCCCTGGGTTTCCGTTGCGGACAGTCCCACAATAATACATCACCACCTACCTTTGGGATGCAGTGAATTCCTAAGTTACTTAAACTTAGTTCTGTACCGTATGGCCAGGATGGTACAGGAAATTGTCTTATCTGTCCCGTGTCCGTGCAAGGATTCCTTCTCTCCCGCTCCCTCCCCGGGGCTGGGATCGATGGCTGGAGACAGTGGCTGGTGAGCCAAGCCTGTTTCAACAAATAACCCAGAGAGAATAGGAGACAAAGTGAAAGTGGGTCAGACAGACTGCACGGATCTGGGGGAAGCAGATGTGAATTCACTCCCCCTCTGTGGGGCTCCACAGGGATGGGCTGTGGAGACTAGAGGGTGAAGGGTGTGTGAGTGCGGGTAGTTAGCCAGCAAATAGCTGAGCCCAGGAACCCTTTCAGGGCTACCCTGTCCCATCCTGTGGGGTCAGGAGAATCCCCGTAATCTTGGTCTCCTTCCCTCCTGCAGTGAATTGGTCCTACCTGTAGGATGTTGTTCTGCTTCACTGGTAGCATTCATTTCCAGCCCTTGCCTGGACTATTTCTCAGCCCTTTTTTTAGGGCAGGGACAACAGGACTGGAGTGCAGTGATGGTGGGTTTCCAGAAATATGTTGCTGTTTAGTGATTAAAGTGAGGGATGGGGAGTAATTAAAGTGGGGGACCCCTGGAGTTCTGTCCCCAGCTCTGGGAAGAGAGTGGGTTGTAGTGGTGAGAGAGGAAGGCAGGGGGTTGACCCCTTGGCTGTGCATCCATGACCCTGAGAACTGCTGCATCCAGGTCTGGATCTAGGCTTTTAGCTTGTCCCCTCCTTGGCATCTGAGCACCAATGAACTTTAGACACCTCCAGCGTGGGGGACACTTGCCTGTGATGGTGGGCACAGGGGTGAACTCTGGGGTTAAAACCCCTGCTGCTGCTCTGTGCTTGGCCTCGCCGCTGCAGCCATTCAGATCCCGGGGGCATCTCTTGCACTATTAAGAGTTGCAGGAGTTGTCTCTGTCGGGAACAGCAGGAGGCAGCAAAGGAAAAAGGGGCTCTTGATATCAAGTATCCCTCCAGGCTCTGCTGCAAGCTCCAATCCCCATTCCTCCCCACCCACTGGATCTGGGTTCTGGCAGCAAGGACAGGGAGCCTGGCTGACGAAGGAAGGATCACCTGGTGGGATGCTAGACAGCCGGGCACTTGGCTGCTCCCAGGCTGCTGCTGTGGTGGCTGGGGCTGGTTGTTTTAACTCCTTTGTGGGCAAAGCCCAACTGGGGTTTGTGACTTTCACGGCTGCTTTCTGCCACGGGGGGGGGGGGGGGCACCCCCTTGTGGGCTGATGGTGTCATTGGTGTGTACTGCCTGCATAGTTGGGAGAAGACTACACACAGGACTCTGCCCTTTGAGCTAAGAGGGAATCTCCTCCCCCTTTGCCAGCAGCAGTAGTAGATCCCATATCCTCCCATTAGGCCTATGTGATCCACGCATCTTAATCTCATTTGACTGGAGGGTTGCACAAGTGTCTCCTTGTGTGTCTAGGGGCGTGGAGCAGGCACCCCCAAGTGGCATATCCAGTGGTGGTGAGGAGTAGAGGCACAAGTCCGCCCCCTTGGTAGGCCCTGGGGGTTGCATTAGTCCTCCCTGAATGGGCTGTTCTGTATCCAGGGGGAGGCATGGGAGGTGTTGTAAGAGAGCCCCCACATGGACCTCTCTCTAGCCAATCCCCAGCTGAGCCGCCCTTTGTAGCCAATCCTGCTGATGTGCTTAAAATCCACTCCCGCTATGTGAGTGTGCCTCATTCCTGAGCAGGGGAGGGGGAAAGGGGAGCTCTGTCCACCCAGCTGGGTGCCCTACCCCTCCTGGCTCCTCATGCTGCTCCCTCTCTGTTGCCTTACAGGGAAGGAGGTCCTAGCAAAAACTAAGGAAGAGTTCCTGAAGAAGTGGGAGAACCCCTCCCAGGTACTGTGCCCCCCAACCCAGATCACTCCCCTCCCCCCTCTGCAACCCCAGGCTGATTACTCTGCAATCACCTTCTGGATCTTGTTCCCTATCACTGAGCCACCTTACCACTCCGCTGAGGGTATGGGGTTATTTTTGCTCCTGGGGGGGCAGGGCTGAGCGGACCATGATGCTCCTACCACATCCCCCCAATCTGCCCTCTGGTAAGAGGCCAAGAACTCTGTAGGTTCAACTCCACTTTTTCTAGGGGAGCGGGGACATTACTATGTGGGACGACTCCTGATCCGGCCTCTCTCTCCCTCCCCCTTCCTCCTCACTTCAGGGTAGTCGTCCAGCCCAACCCCAGTTTGGCTCCCTGGGCGGTTGTGCTAACAGGGACCTTGTTCAAGGGGCCTCCACAAACAGTGCCCCAGTTTGTAGGTGCCAGAAATGCTTTTGGGGTAAACTCTGGGACTGTGCCAACTGGAAATTCCACCTGGGGTGCTTCTGGGTGATTCCTGACCCTCTACAGGGACCCTCTGGTCCCTCTGCAGCACTATCACTTGGCTAGTCCTCCTGAACACCCTGTGTCACTAACGCCATGGCACAGATGGGGAAACTGAGGCCCATAGGGAAGAGGAACTTGGTCAAGGGTATAGGAAGATGGTGGCAGAACTAGGACCCAATCACGGTCATTAGAGATCCCTCCAGTCTTGCAGTGCACATCCCACTGTCCCAAGCATGTTCCTTTCTGATGCCCCCAGGACCGGTCTGCCTCCCCCATATCAGGTCTGTTTTCCCCTTTCCAGAACACAGCCAGTTTGGATCAGTTTGATCGAATCAAGACCCTGGCCACAGGCTCATTTGGGAGGGTGATGCTGGTGAAACAGAGAGACCGGGAATCACTATGCCATGAAGATCCTGGATAAACAGAAAGTGAGATGCTAGGGGCTACTGCAGAGATCTGACCCCCTGGGTGGGGTAGGGATTTGGGGCTGAACCTTGTATAGGGATGCAGGAGAAGGGAGTTCGTGGGAGGTGCAGGGGGCGCTGCCCCAGCGGAAGAAGAGCTGATGTTGCTATTTCCTTTTCTCCCCCAGGTTGTGAAGCTGAAACAAATTGAGCACACCATCAGTGAGAAACAGATCCTCCAGACTATCAATCAACTTTCCATTCCTCATCAAGCTAGAGCAGGGGTAGGGTGACCAGATGTCCTGATTTTATAGGGACAGTCCCGATTTTGGGGTCTTTTTCTTATACAGGCTCCTATTACCCCCCACCCCCTGTCCTGATTTTTCACACTTGCTGTCTAGTCACCCTAAGCAGGGGTCTCAAACACAGGGCCCATGGGCAGATAAACTTTCCCTGCGGCCCACCATGCTCCGCTGGCAGCCCCCCCCCCCCCACCATCTTCCCTGCTCCCCCACTTACCTAGAGTTGCTCTGGCAGGCAGAAATTAAATCCCTGCAGCCCCTAGGGGAGGGGCAGCACATAACTCTCTGTGTTAGTCTGGAGTTCAAGGCACGCCCCCCCAGCTCCCATGGGCCGGGAACTGGGAATCATGGCCAATGGGAGCTTTGGGGGAGGTATTTTAGAGGCGCGCCCATGACAACATAGGGCCATGTGACCTCTCTCTCCCAGGTTGTGCTGGGAGTTGTAGTTTGCACCCCTCTGTGTTCCACTGGGATCTTATGGCCTGCCTGGCCAGCGGTACTACTAATCCCAGAATGCCCCGCACCATGCTACTAGCTAAAGTGGTGGGAGCTGACCAAAAAGAATCCCCAAGCAAAGAAGTGGTCTGGTGCAGGGAGAGAGTTCCTGGTGCTAATCCTGCTGTGCTCACCTCCCCCTTGGAGCTCCTGGATTTCTCCACCTCTGAGTCTGCCCCACTCTCCTGGGGTGGTGGGAGAAGCCCCCCAGCAAAGGTAATGTCTGGGGGCTCCTGGACACTGTCTCCACCCTGCACTTCAGGGTTGGGGATTGTTGTCTGCGCTCCCTGGGAACGGAGTGGAGGATAGTAGTGACAGTGGGGGTTGTCAGTGCTGGCTGCTGCACCCCCTGCCAGTGCGAATGCCCAGAAACTGCCCCCTGCACTCTGGGGAGGGGAGGGTGTGCAGTGCAGCACACTTTTGGGGGAAAGGGGCAGTTGTGGGGCATGTTGGGGTGTGATGGAGAGCTGGTGATGACTCTGGGGGGGGGTGTAGGAGAAGCAGTGTGTTAAGGTGGGGGTTGGTGTGATGGGGGAAGAGGGAGGGAGGGGAGAGTCTGGGTTGAAGGTGGGAGTTGGCTCAGTGTGTGTGTGTTGGGGGGGTAATAGAAGGGAGGGAGGTGACAGCCTTGAGGTGAAAGTGTGTGACAGGGTGGGCAGTAACAGGGAGATTGAGGAGAGGCTTTGTTAGGGGATTAGTTGTGTGGGAGACAGTAGGAGAGACTGGGGGGGAAAGCCCAGGTGTGAAGATTGGGTTGGAATGGGGGAAGGGAAGGGGTGGGAGAAGGCAGGGCAGGGGCGGAGCCTCATGAAAAGGAAAGAGTGGGGGTGGAGCTGGGGGCTGCGCGGGGGCGGGTGTCAGTGATGCGGCCCTCTTGGTCATTTCAGTTTGAGACCCCTAAGCTAGAGCATTCTTTCAAGGTAGGTGTGTTCTGGGCTGTGTCTCCCCCCAACTCCCACAATCCACTTGACTCATTTCCTATTTAAAATCAAAGCTGTGCTGAAGGGGTTGAAGGGTGCAGTCTGTATCTCTTGTATCCTGAGAACAAATGTTCCTGGTGTGATGTCTGGGATCAGCCTGGTCAGTTTTGCTTTTGTTTCTAGTCAGTTCCAGTTTCCAGCTCCCATGTGCTGGCCCTAGGGCATGAGGTCTGGCTTGTGGGGGAGTCTCAGAGGAAGTCCTAACTCCACACACAATTGACATTGAAATCATCACGTGGAATCGTTTCCTCCTGACAGAGTTTCTGTGAAAGGTAAAATTCAGGCCCCTGGCAACAGGGCTTGGATCCTCTTCCCTGAACCTGGATCTTGGGGCCAGTGTACAGGGGGGAGAGCAAAGGTAGTTGTGCTTTAGGACTCCACAGCATCCCCTGTGGCTGGCCTAGTTAAAGAGGGGCTAGCTCTGAAGGGAGACCTGTCTCTTCTGTAAGCCTGAGCTTAGTGGGCTGTAGTGACAGTCGTCAGCTCAGAGAAGGCTGCAGGATCAATCGCAGCCCCTGTGGAGCCTGGAAGCTAGGGTGATGGACATGTTAGCAGCAGGCAGTGCTGGCAGAGTGGTTTTCTGGGGCACCCTCTTAGTTATAGGGTTAAATTGCTCTGATCTCTGGCCCCTTGTCCACAGAATCTGCTACAATGGAAATGCATCCAATGAAGTGCGTATTAGTCCACGAAAGCTTATGCTCCGATACGTTTGTTAGTCTATGAGTTGCCATAGGACTCTTTGTCTACAATGGAAATGTCACACCTGCTCTGTGTCAGTTGCCTGGGGCTGGGATGTGTAGCTCTCAGGAGACACAGTAGCAGTGAGGCCAGCGGCTTCTGTTACACAGGGTGGCTTGCTGAGCCAATTGATCCTCTTACAACACAGTAAAATACATCACTCGCATCTGAATCTGCGGGTGTAAATGTGGGAGAACTTCATTGAAATCAATGCGATGGTTCTGGATTTACCTCACTGAGATAGGAGTCTGGCCTGGGATGTGCTGACTGGGCACCATGAAGGTACCACTGGGGCCTGTCGAGTTGGTAGAGGGTCAGGAAGGCCCCAGAACTGCCTGAGCAGGGAGACCAAAGATGGGTTGAGCTTCCTTCATCCCTTTACAGGACATCAGGGTTCAGGCATTGTTCCCCATAAGCTCTAGGGCACCCACTTTTACCCTGGTCCTGGGGTTCAAGGCATAGCCTTCTTAATCTAGGCATCCCCCATCACCCTTCTGTTGGACCAGTGCGTAACCTCACACTCTGCGGATTTGCAGTGTCTTTTCCCAGTGAAAGAGCCTTACACAGTAATAGCCTCCTTATCCTCTGTGTATTAACAGTCACCAGAACAGAATATACATGCTGCACATACAATGCCCATCACTTCCACTAAGGCAGACGAACTTTCCCTGCTGGCCAGTCGGGATCAGGTCATCTTGGGACTCCAGCTTCTACCCAGTGTTGGCAGGTTGTTGAGGTCTGGCAGCTCTGGTCTTGGGCTGTGCCCTGAAGCTGGTTCCCAAGAACTTCCTTTTAGGCCCCAGTCATACAGTGAAACTTGAGTCCTGCTTACCTCTACCTGAGCCAATCATTTTACTGAAGTATTACAAATTAATTCTCTGACCAATCTGAACATAGTGTGAAACAATTCTTTACCCAGCTGTACACCACCGCCTTAGTTGATGTACCTCACCACCTTGCAAAATTAGTTATGTAACAGAAACAATCAAAGAACCAGACAGATAAACACTAGAGAAGTGGGGACCAGAAAGGGAAAATAATCAAGAAGTAGAGATTTCACCCCCAGACTTTTAAGTGATTCCTTTGAGTATCCTGAGATATGGGGGCAGGACTCCTGTGTCCTATTCCTGCCTCTGCCATTCACTCCTATGCCTCAGTTTCTGCAGCTGTAAATTTGGGATTTAGTTCCGTAGAGAACTAGACCTTTTATCCACTAGCAGCATCTGCGGTGACGCTGGCTTTGATCCTCATGCTGCCGGGCATGACCTGATCCCCAGCGGGCCTGGTCAGGAATGGATTCCCCATGGGAGGGCTGCTGAGGTCTTCTGCCAGCATGAGCCACAGTCAATGTCAGGGCCCCCATCTCCATCAAGCCTGGCCCCATCAGGCTGGATGGAGATGGAGGTCCATGAGTGTGTGTGTTGAGGCAGGGGGGAGATGCTGATCTGGGTTGCCAGGCTGGATGGATTCAGGGGTCTAGCAACGGTGGGTGCGATGTGTGTGCTAGGGCTAGTGATCTGGCTAGGGCAGATGGGGCCACCAGGCCTAGAGGGGTTCGAGCATCTTGCCTGGGGTTGCCAGGGTAGATGGAGTCAGGGATCTATAAGGAAGGTAAAGGTGGGGGAGGGAGGTGGCTGAGATGGGGCGGGTCTGACCCTGGATGCCCATGTTCTCCTCCCACCTCATTGCAGTGAACCTCACGCCCGGTTCTATGGTGCTCAGATCATCCTGACCTTTGAGTATCTGCACTCGATGGATTTGCTCTACCGAGACTTGAAGCCAGAGAATCTCCTGATAGACCAGTTGCCGCCCCTCCTACGCTGCTTCTCTTTCCCATCCTGCGCTGGCTCCTGCTCCCTGCGGCGATCTCCTCCCTGCGCAAGTCTCTTTCTGCTAAGAACATAAGTACATATGAAAGGCCGTACTAGGTCAGATGAAAGGTCCATCTAGCCCAGTATCCTGTCTACCGACAGTGGCCAATGCCAGGTGCTCTGCAGTGAGTGAACCTAACAGGTAATGATCAAGTGATCCCTCTCCTGCCATCCATCACCCCCCATTGACAAACAGAGGCTAGGGACACCATTCCTTACCCAGCCTGGCTAATAACCATTAATGGATTAAACCTCCATGAATTTATCCAGTTCTCTTTTAAACCCTGTTGTAGTCCTAGCCTTCACAGCCTCCCCAGGCAAGGAGTTCCATGGGTTGACTGCACTGTGTGAAGAAGAACTTCCTTTTATTGTTTTAAACCTTCTGCCCACTAATTTCATTGAGTGGCCCCTGGTTCTTCTATTATGGAACAAGTAAATAACTTTTCCTTATTCACTTCCTCCACACCACTCATAATTTTATATACCTCTATCATATCCCCTCTTAGTTTCCTCTTTTCCAAGCTAAAAAGTCCTAGCCTCTTTAATCTCTCCTCATATGGAACCTGTTCCAAACCCCTAATCATTTTAGTTGCCCTTCTCTGAACCTTTTCCAATGCCAGTATATCCTTTTTGAGATGAGGAGACCACATTTGTATGCAGTATTCAAGATGTGGGCGCACCATGGATTTGTATAAGGGCAATAAGATATTCTCCGTCTTATTCTCTATACATTTTTAATGATTCCTAACATCCAGTTTGCTTTTTTGACTGCCGCTGCACACTGCATGGACATCTTCAGAGAACTATCCACGATGACTCCAAGATCTTTTTCCTGATTAATTATAGCTAAATTAGTCCCCATCATATTGTATATATAGTTGGGGTTATTTTTTCCAATGTGCATTACTTTACATTTCTCTACATTAAATTTCATTTGCCATTTTGTTGCCCAATCATTTAGTTTTGTGAGATCTTTTTGAAGTTCTTCACAGTTTGCTTTGGTCTTAACTATCTTGAGCAGTTTAGTATCATCTGCAAACTTTGCCACCTCACTGTTTACCCCTTCCTCCAAATCATTGATGAATAAGTTGAATAGGACTGGTCCTATGACTGACCCTGGGGGAACACCACTAGTTACCTCTCTCCATTCTGAAAATTTCCCATTTATTCCTACCCTTTGTTCCCTGTCTTTTAACCAGTTCTCTATCCATGAAAAGATCTTCTCTCTTATCCCATGACAACTTAATTTACATAAGAGCCTTTGGTGAGGGACCTTGTCAAAGGCTTTCTGGAAATCTAAGTACACTGGATCCCCCTTGTCCACATTTTTGTTGACCCCTTCAAAGAACTGTAACAGATTAGTAAGACATGATTTCCCTTTACAGAAACCATGTTGACTTTTGCCCAACAATTTATGTTCTTTTATGTGCCTGACAATTTTACTCTCTACTATTGTTTCAAATAATTTGCCCAGTAAATTAGCCCCCCTTTGCTCTGGGGCTATAATTACTAGGTGTATTAAGGTGGTGCCTAGGCTCCCCAGGCATAGCCCAGAACCCCCCTGCACTATGGCACTGTAATTCCTAGGTGTATTACGGTAGTGCATAGGCACTCCAGGCGTAGCCCAGGATCCCCCCACCCCCTGTGCTATGGGGCTGTAATTACAAGGTGTATTATGGTGGTGCCTAGGCACCCCAGGCGTTGCCCTGGACCCTCCCCCCCCCTGTGCAAGGGGCTGTACATTACTAGGTGTATCTATGAATCTAGCCACGGGGGCAGGGCAGGTACAATCCAGATCTGACTCTCCTCCCCACCCCAGTTCCAGTTCCTGTCTCACTTCAGCTTGGATCTGAAGGACCTGCTCTGGAACGTGCTGAAGGTGGACCTCACCAAACGCTTTGGCAACCTCAAGAACGGGGTCAACGACATCAAGAACCACAAGTGGTTTGCTACCACCACTGGATCGCCATCTACCAGAGGAAAGTAGGAAGGTGGCGGAGGCGGGCAGAGTAGAGCATGGATAATTCCCACTCATGTGCAGCCTCTGTCAATAGGAATCAAACCTGGGATCATCAGTGCCCAGACCAGTAGGAGTGCATTGGTGACTGGGACTCTGTAGCAGGGTGCTGTGGCTGGGTCCAGCCAGTAGACGAAGATATGCTCGCCCAGCATTGGTTTAAAGTAGGGAGCCCTCTGTTACCTGTTTGTAACACTGTGGGAAAGGCACAGTCCTATTTCCACCACCCGAACATAACAGCCAACTATTGCTGCAGCCAGCTAATGGCATTATTCCTCCATCTCAGGTGGGAGAGGGCTGTGCTGAAGGTCCTGATTAAAACCCTACTGATGATGCAAGTGAGGGCTCTTACAGGGATTCAAGGGGCTCATGATCCCCTGCCCTTCCATGATTGCAAGGGGAGAGGTGGGAATTCTGGCTAGATAAAAGGGGATTTAAGAAGGTGCTGATCCTGCATCCCGCATCCCTCACCTGGTTTCTAAGGGGCCTGACCCTGATTCCTTTAAGAGTGCTGAGCTCTGACCTTGGGCTCCTAAGTGATGTCATGGGCTCTCCCTTCCATGATTGCAAACTGTGAGGGTTTCTGACTGGATACTGGGGAAGGGGACACAATCCTTGCCTGCCTTGTTGCAAAGTTGAGGCATGATCATGCACCCCTAGCAGACCCAGCAGTGGGTGGGGGCAGGAGGGTATACAAATGTTGATCCCTCACCTCCTCCCCAACCTGTCTCCTTCCCACCCCCGCAGGTGAAAGCTCCCTTTATACCAAAGTGGAATGGCCCCGTTGACACAAGTAACTTTGATGATTATGAGGAAGAGGAGATCCGGATTGCGCTCACTGAGAAGCGTGCCAAGGAGTTTGCTGAGTTCTAGGGCCAATGCGCCCCCTCCTCGCCTCTGGGAGGGCGTACGCGGAGCAGGTGGGGGTGAGTTGGATTTGATCAGCAGAAAGACCAGAGTTTCTTGCCTGTGTGTTTTATTTTTGTGGGCAGGGGTAGAGATTTGCCTGGATCTGTTGTTGGGAGGAGCGGGAGACCCCTTATTCTAAACTGTACTAAATAAATTACAATTGAGAAAAGCAGGAGTCTAATTTCTCCCATGTATGCCTCTGATCCCCCGCACTTGCACATGCCTGCAACTCTCATCATCCCCCTTCTCACCTGGGGTTTAAACAGATTTCAGCCCCCGCCCCCACACTCAGCTTCCACTGCTCCTAGTTCCTTTCCACCCCCTCACACTGATCTGGTTTACCCCCTACCACATACTGCCTCTCAAGCCACATGTGCTGCACCCCCACTGTCCTGGTGGCTTTTAGTTTTTGGAGTGGGGGGAGGGAGGCATATTTTGCCATCAAATTCCTCCCTCTCCCTTCCCCCCCACCCCTGATCTTCATGGCTATTTGCAAAGGCTTCTGGGAGCAGGGTGTGGAGCAAAGATGCCCCAACGCCCACCATCAGGGCAGATCAGCATCTTGGCTTCCAGAATAACTTTGAATCCCCATCTCCGAGGGGGAGTTGGTGAGGAGACAAAATCCTATCCCCCACACTGCCACTCTGCAAAGAGGAAGAAGGGGGGAAATCTCGTCTCATTTTATAAACTTGGGGGTAGGAAGTTGGGCTGCTCTTTTTTTTTTTAAAAAAAAATAAAAATCAAAAATAGATAAGTAAATTTAACCCTTATTTTCCTTTTGGGGATGAGGGTGGGGGAAGAGGTTTTACAAATCCAGGCATGAGGCTGGGCTAGGCCAACAACTCAGCTCTCCCTCCCGTGAGCACAGGCAGGGACAAAGCACCAGAGGAGATTACCTAGAAGCCTTGGCTTCTCCATCAGGGACTTAGAAGCACTGCAGCATGAAGGGAGGGCTAGCTTCAGACTGCAGACGATGTCCCACACCCCGTCTCCACCTCCCGCTGCTCCTCCCCATAACAGTCATCCTCACCTTCCCCATCCTTAGTCATCCCTCTATTCTTTCCCCCCACTCTCTTGTGGCTGGAGTAGTCAGGATGGGGTAGGGTGATCAGACAGCAAGAGTGAAAAATCGGGACAGGTGGTGGGGAGTAACAGGACCCTATATAAGAAAAAGTCCCAAATATTGGGTCTGTCCCTATAAAATTGAGACATCTGGTCACCCTAGGACGGCATGACCTGGAGGCCAGAAGGGCTGAACTGGTAGAGCCAAGGGAGACAGCGAGGTACAGAGAGGAGACTTTTAGGGTCGCCGTAGAGTGGTTCCACCCAACGTCTGAGCCTCTGCGCTGCTGAGGAGGGTGAAAGTTCCAGGGAAGGAGAACATCGACATGGAGCAGAGGGAGACAATCCCATAGTTGGGACCCACCTTCCAGATGAAGTCATGATATCCTCTAAATGAGGATACCCCTCCTGAGGTGGGAACCCCAGTTACAAAGAAAAGCCAGGTAATAGTAATGGGGGATTCAATCAATAGACATATACGCAGTTGGATTTGTGATGACTGGGAGAACTGCATGTTAAATTGCCTGCCTGGTGCAAAGGTTGCAACTCTCTCGAGACATCCCGACAGACTTATGTGCAGTGCTGTGGTATATAACCTAGCGTTTAAATCAGTCTCTGTACGAGATAGCTAATGTGACAGTGAATTTTTTAGAAGTCTCCAGATATGATCCCTGGTAAGCCCAAATTCAGTACCAGGCAAATTGCTGAAAGAATAGGAAAGAACAGAATTATCAGACACCAATCTACTAGAATTCTTTGAGGGGGCCAACAAGAATGTGGAGAAGGATGATCCACTGGATGTTGTTACCTCAAGGGAAATAAGTAACTTCAAAAGGGAAAACTCTAGAAATGGTAGAGGAAGGGGAAATAGAAAGGAAAACTCCTTTTCTCAGAAGGGCAGACTCAACTCTCTTCCGTGTCTGTCATTGGTTAGATTAGCTGACAATAGGTGTGTCCCTCCCTCCCTATGTGGTACAGTGAAAATAAAGAGAAGACAAGGTAATATAGTACAAACAAAGGTAAGTGTATTAAGCGTAAAGGTACAGAAACAGGATAAAATAGGGGGAAAAACATGAACATAAACAGTCCATCAGTGACTGGTTTAGGTGCTTGAAGCACAGACCCACAAAACCTCCCTTGGTATTCGAGAAAACAACAAACAATACCCCAATACAGAAACCTTTCCCTACTATTTCTAGGCACAGTGGGCATAATATACGGATGTGAGGCCCAGGAGCTTCTGGTTTTAATGAAATCCAACATGGAGTATATGAACTGTGAGCCTTGGACTCCATCTTTGTAAGCTGACTCGTTTACAGTTAACACACTGGATTCCCCTGGCTCAAACCAGACAGAACCAGCTTTTCCCGCTAAAGCCAGCCCCCAACATTCTATTCCCTCAGAACTCTCCCTGCCATAGAGAATATATGAGATCTTGTTCAGCACCTGCCCGGGGCTGTCCCTTCCAGTGGCAGCGCGTGTATGGTCGGGTCTTTCCACTGCTCCAGAGCCAGTGAGAAGAACACCATCCATCCTGTAGCGAGACTTTGTCCTCCATCATGCACCACAGGGGCAGCAGGAGCTATGTTTTTAACTACCTCTAAGGCTTCTGGTTTTAAGGCTTTGGGCACTGCCTATGAGCCTTGTGAGTTGGTCCTCTTACAACTATAGGCTCCATGTTTGCTATCCTGCAATCTTGTTTATCTGTTGCCCAAACTTCAGGGTAAAGGGAACACTGTGTCTTCACTGGACTTTCCCCCAACTCTGGTATTATTGCCTTACTACTGGCAATCATGGCTATATTTTGAGATGGTCTTTCCTGCTTGGACCCTCCAGCCCATTTGGTGCTGCTGGCTCTGGGGTTCTTTCCCACCCAGAGCTCCTTAAAGAGATATATGCCGCATATTGTGTCTCCCTGCTCGGGGCAAACCCAGATCTGGCTTACTGTAACCATATCTTCAAATTATATTTCTACTGGCTGGCTTAGGGCTGCTTTTAGTCTTCCCCCTCCCAACCCTTCGATCCACATGATTTAGGGTGTACTGATAATAATTTAATTTATCAATGTAATGTACATTTAAATTTAATTAATAATGTTAATAATTAACTATTAATAGTATGGGTGTTTAGGCTCACCAATCTGTTTGATCAGAAGATAAAAGTTCTTGTCTTGAATCAGGCTCCACAGAATTTACAAAGGACCCTTGGGAGGTATGACAGGAAGCTCATACTGAGACATATATAGCCTTAAAGACTTATTAAAATCAATAATAGTAAGTAAATGATAAAATACCCAGAGTTACAAAGTTACAATTCCATTACTGCTATTCAAAAAATACATATGATTTAGTATTATATGCAACAAAGCTTTGGTTAATATACTCACACCCTTCCTTGATAACCTGGTGATAAGAGACACAGGACAAAGTCTTGCAGTTCAGGTCTCTCAATTCTTGAGTGGGGGGGATGCAGTGCTTAGAAAAAGCGAATGCTAAAAGCTATCAAAACTAACTTAGGGTTTACTTGACTAACAAACTTAAAATCAAATCCCAACAAACTAAGAATAAAAAAGTAGGGAAACCAAGCTTAGCCTAGTTCCCTTGAAAAACTTATAGTTTAAGAAGAACAAGTATAGCCTGCTAAAAGTAGTAGTTATAGTGGATAGAATAAAATAAAATAAAATAGGAAGAGTGAGTGAAAGAAAGACAGACACAGTAAGTGAGAAAATGGAGTACTCTACAAGATACAGGTCAACTTTACTTTCTGGGTAAAAGGTCTTAATATAGATATGCTAACTTTGCCTTAGCTTAACATACAGAATATGGCCTATAGGTTCTTGCATTACAGCCAAACTTATTTTTAATATAAATCTATTACAATAGATCAAATACTTAAACTGTAAGAATATGATTATATAATATATATATATATAATATATATATATATATATATATATAATCACACACATGCAAGCAAGCAGGTTAGTCCTCTAGGCTACAGTCAAGATAAAAGCAATCAGCAATACAATACATAATCCTCAAGTTTTTATTATGTGTGTTTACAAGCAGTCATCTGCAATAGCTCTTTACAGGCTAACATGGCATGTCATCTGGTCATACAGTATTTTACTACTGACATATTTACAAGTTAAATTATTTTTCAATTACAATTTTAAATTTAAGGAAGCCCTTTATAATGAAATCTTCATTCTCAAAGCATCTTTTTGCAATGTGGTGTAGTTCACATGCAGACTATGGACTTGTAACTGGTAGCTTGGACCAGTTTACTAAATTCAGGAATAGGTCTTGTGGGGAATTAGTCTGGCTATGGGAGTCTTCCTTGTGAGGGCAGAAATAAACACAGTAAGCCCAAGCCCTAGGTCAGGGTGGAGCAATGGTGAGTCAGGCGCTCAGGCAGGGACTGACAAACCACACTATATAAACAGTAAGCCCAGGCCATTGGCTCCGAAGGCCTTGGGAGAGGGGGAGACTGCCACCTATGAATTGGGTGGCAGGGGGGATGCAGGCCCTCCCACTCCACTGCATCCCAGCCTGAGGCCCTCACAGCAGCAGAAGACCCACTGCTGCATCAGTGGGGATCTTGACTGCAACACACTAATATGGATTCTAGCATTGCTGCAGCCAGACTAGCATCGGCTGCCCCCACGCTACTTCCAGACTCCCCTTCTTGAGGTACCTGGGTCAGGGTGGTGTCCTTAGGGGGGGTCCAGCACCCTGGGTTCCTCAGGATACCTGAAGAGGGATAGGCTCAAGAACCTGATCCAATGGCTGGAAGTTGAAGGTAGACATTCAGAATGGAAATAAGGTATACACTTCACAGTGAGAGTAATCGATCATTGGAACAATTTACCCAGGGTGGTGATAGATTCTCCATCACTGACCATTTTTGAATCACCAATGGGATGTTTTTCCTCAAAGACCGGCTCTAGGAATGATCTGGGGGCAGTTCTCTGCCCTGTGTCATGCAGGGGATCTGACTAGATGATCACAGAGGTCCCGTCTGACCTTGAAATCTATGAAGCTAAGAGTTGGGAGCTGCCAAACCAGCCAATAGGAAAAGCTGAGGAGAAGGGTGTGGCCTAAGCCCCATCCTTAAAGGGAATTTGGTATCTCTCTCTACTTAGGAACACTTAAATAGTCATTGGAGCAGAGTTTAGACCCCGGGTCTCCCAGTTGGGTGCCCTAACCACTGGGCTAGAGCCAGTGGTGTAGTCCAAAATGTGAAGGTACTGGAGTGCCACTAAAATATTGATTTTTCTTTAACATGAATTATATAAATTCACATTTTATTTGTCTACTGAATCTGTGGTACAGTAATCCTTGACTAAACCAGGCCTGGCTGGAGACAGGCCGTCTGTCCAAAATAAGAAGGTATTGAATTTTTTTAAAAGTTGTATACACACACACACATACACACACACACACACCTCGAGTGGCCTATTCAATTTAATTTAACTGTTGAAATCATTGTGCTGAAATGCCGTTAATGTGTACGCAGTACAATATGTAAAAGATATACATCCAGACAGTAGTGTACAGTACAGTGGTAAAAACCCAATGAATGTGTAGCACATTTTCTTTTTACTTTAGCCAGTAAGCTAATGGGAATACAAAATAAATCATGCTGCTGCCTTATAGACATTACTGTACATTGCAGAAATAATAAAACTAGCTAGTAGGCTACATAAGTAACACAAAATACATCAAGGCATAACAGGGGCTGTAGCATCAAAATCCTGCTGTAATGCTTTTATCTAATTTCTACAAGTATTTCTACAAAGCGTCTTTCTCCATCTTGTATTTTAGGTGTCTGAGGGAGAACAAGGATGTCTGAGCCAAGGTCTGACACAGCTGAGAGGATGCCACATGGAAAATGAAGGGCCACACAGCTTGATAAACATGAGCGATACCCTATGCAGAATAAACCGCTTGCTACATTTGCCATTCACGGTCATAGGCATGTGGCTAAATCCAGGCTCACACTTAGCCATGCTGCATGAAATCACATGTATGTAGCTGAGCAGAGGTTTCAGCTCACTGCACAAGAGTGATTGAAGGATTGGGAAACGTGCCTTAGAGTGAGAGACTCAAGAATCTCAATCAATTCAGCTTAATAAAGAGAAAGTTACAGGGTGACTTAATGACAGTCTCTAAGTACCTATACAGGGAGCAAATACTTGATAATGGGCTCTTCAGTCTAACAGACACTCCAATGATTGGCAGTTGAAGTTAGACAAATCTGCAGAGATCTCCAGGCCAATCACTAAACCTGCCAAGTAACAGAGCCGTAGTGTGCATTTTACTCACTTTTATCTTCTCTACAAGCAGGGCTTTGCTGATAAAAGCATCCAGGTTTCTCAGCTCTGCTGAAGGTGCTGACGCAATCCAAAAATTTAAGTTTCTTGGCCTTGTCTTGCGCCCCGCAGAGATGAGAGACAAACAGGAAGGTTAGCATGGAAAGGAGCTGCCGGTGGGAGAGATGTCAGAAAGCTTCCCCACTAGCGCTGCTCAGGCTTTGATATGCCAAATGTCGGAAGGCCATTCCTTTAGGAACAGGAGTGACTATCTGAGGAGGGCAGGGCAGGGCAGCCCTGTGTGAAACTGGACCAGAGAGGGAGCTGATCTCATGGGGTAGGTGTCCAAAGAGGAACTGCAACATGGGGGCTAAGCAGCCAGATGGTCTTACTGGGGGCTTGGTAGAATGGGAAGAACATCTGGGTGTGACATGCTGACACTGCAATATTCACCACTGTCATGTAATTAGGATCTGTTTTGTACAAAGTAGGTCTTGTAAGATATCATACTAAAAGTATCTGCTAGACATTAATGTCTTATTGGATTGTATGTGCTATCATTGTACGTGAAGTTATGAAGTTCAGCTATGTATGTTTTACTGAAACACATTGTGAGGTTCAAAACAGCCTTTCAGGTACAACAGTAAAAAAGCCAAACAATGGCTTATAGAGGAAATGCCCACAAGCACCAGGGTTACCCCAGGAACGGTATGCAATAGAAACCTTTCTGAGAGAGCACTACACAATAGGGACTCTTTGACCAAGGTCACAGCAAGAGAGTTTTCCAGCAGGTGGGAAGAGGACATAAAAGAGGAACAACAACATAGGGGGCGGGGGACCTCACACTCCCTGCAATAAGATACCTGGAAACACGTGAAGGACAAAGATTGAACTATGAGAAGTGATGGTCCGAGGGTGGAGAGAGATTCCTAGCCTGTGTAAGAAAACCTGGGAAATCCAAGCTGCAAAGCCAAGGCAGCTTGTGCCTTAAGAATCTGCCAAGCTGTTTAGTGCTCAGGGTGACAATGTGTGTTCTATCTATCTAGCGTGTAAAGATTAGTTTGCATGTTTTGTTTATTTACTAACGTGATCTGCTTTGTTGTATTTGCTATCTCTTATAATCACTTAAAATTTACCTCTTGTAGTTAATAATATTTCTTGTTTGGCAGCCCCAGGTATTACCACCACTCTGTCTTTGATCAGATTCACCATCACCTTCTAACGCCTCACAACCCAGTTTGTGCAATTAGTTACTGGGAAGAGGGGCAAAGAGTTGTTCATACCTCTCTCCATATGGAGGGAGGGGGTGAATTTCATAAAACCTTTAGGTCTGTACTCCAAAGGAGGTGGACACCAGAGTACTGGGATGAGCCCCTTCAGCTTAGTCTTCCCAGAGCTCAGCTCAATGTCTGCGTCTTTCTGTCTGTGTGTATGGCTGGAAGAGGCTTGTGAGCCTAGCCCAGCAAGACAAGGTAAAGGAGGCCCACGCTGGCAGAACAGGCAGGCTCAGTGTTATCCCAGTACATCAGATAGCATCTCAAAGGGGGAAACCCATCACACTGGGGACTGGCCAAATTCAGTGGGCACAAGGCCACAGGGGGCTGGAAATTGAAACTAGACACATTCAAACTGGAAATGTACATTTTTAAACAGAGAAAGTACTAGACCATTGGAACAACTGAGTAAGGGGCATGGTGGGTGACCTTTTGTAACTCAAGATGGGACTTTTTAAGATGGTCTTCTTTAAATAGGAATTATTTGGGGGAGGTCTCTGGCCTGTGTTATACAGGAGGTCACAATGGTCCTGTCTGGCCTTAGAATCCATGCATCATCCAAAGAAGGGTGGATGGTGCATGTGGACAGGGCATTAGTTGACAGATCAGAAGAGGGCTTTTGTACCTGTTCATTGCCCTTGAGAAAGGTGTCGATGTAGTCCAGGACCTCTTTCTCCTCCCAGTCTGGCCTTATAAAGCGGAGGCGTTAGAAGGTGATGGTGAATCTGATCAAAGATAGAGTGGTGGTAATACCTGGGGGTGCCAAGTTGCAGGCTGAGTGACAGATCTTAGAGGAAACCCTTGCCCCCCGCTCTCACCCCAGCAAGGTAACAGCCCAGATGCACAACAGGGTCTGGCACAGTGATCCCTGGTTTCCCCAACTCTTTGATGCCCAGCCCAGCAAAGATCCAGTCAGAGCCCTGGTTCTCAGCAGCCACCCACTTCCCTGCCCAGCATGCAGGCTCAGCCTTTGGATTTGGGGAGAGCCACACCTGGAAGGAGGTATGATGTCAGACTATGAATGATATACCTGCCCTCTGGGCCATTGCTGGAGGGGGCAGAGGGACTGGCGGTGAATCAGTCTGGTCACCACTGCAGGAGAGGGAAGAGCTCAGTCTGCATGGGATGGGGGACCCAGGGCCTGGCCGTTCTGCTTGTTCTGACTGCCTCTCCTGCCATCGACAGCCAGCCAGCGCCACCAGGTGTAACCTGGGCAGGCACTAGACTCCCATCATCAACCCCTGCCCCCCAAATGCCCTGTGCTGTGTCATGCGTGGTCCCCCTGCAAAGGAGCCAGCAGATGGCGCTGCAACATCAGGGGGCATCTCATGCTCTGGCCAGGCCCCTGCAATCCTGGGCTTAACAACCCACCATGCATTGAGCATCTCCTTTGACTAGTGGAAAATATCCTCCAACCCTGCAGCGTGATGGATCAGGGTGGGCAATTCAGTCAGTCTCCACCTGATGCTTCTGCTGCCATCCCTAATGCCCGGATCAGCTGTAGAAGCTGCAGCTGCTGCCAGTAGGAGAAGCCATTCCCCCTGCCTAGGTTTTCCTGTCTCTCCATCTTGTGGCAGCCCAGAGTTATACAAAGTCTATGGAGTTTTCACCCCCAAGTGACACCCTCGTCTTGCAATCCCTTCCTCCAGAAGGGCCAAGCCCCATCACAATGCAGGACCATTGCCCCTGCCATTTTTGTAGCCCCCTCTGCCCACTCAGGAGGGGCCCACTCACCAGCACACAAGGGCTGAGGCACACACAGTTCCTGCTGCTGCTGTGGGCTCCTCTGCTGGCTCTTCGCTGGGGATGTTTCATCTCCTCCCAGGCACCGGTTCAGCTATGTTATTGACTACAATCCGGCTAGCGTGTTACGGTCGGATTTTTCCTGCTGACTCATGGCAGACCACTCCACCACTGTTAGGGCCCTGGGCTGGGAGGCAGTGGAGTAGGAGAGTCTGGGTTCCCCTACCTCCACCACCTCACCATCAGGAGTGGCAGCCTCCGCACCTGGTTATCAGGAGGCTGCATTGGTCTGGCACCTGCCTCTCTCCCACCAGAGAGCTAACCTCTCCTGGACTGTGATGGCTCTGACGGACTGTAGGCCAGAGCCCCTACTCGATTACTGCCCCGCCCTGATGGAGGGCTCTGGGCAAATACTGCCTGTCTGCAGACCAGAGGTCCTTTTCAATTGCAGCCCTGCCCTGATTGAGGGCCCTGGGAAACCAGACTCTTTACCGTTGCTTGGCCTGACTGCAGGCCAGAACCATTAACACTGAGCTAATTTTCCCCTGAACCAAGATACCCCAGAAGTATCATAGTGAGTGGTGTGGTCTCCCACCCAGATGGATGGGGAGGGAACTGCAAACCCTTACAGCCTCTCTTTCTACTCATTCATACTTTTTCCTCTAAATATATCAAAACACAAGCATGCAACCTTCGGCCAAGCACAGAAAAATACAAAATAAAATTTCAAAATGGCCAACACCACCAAAAACGTTCACAACCAGAAACAGGGATGGCGGGCAAGATGTAAACGCTACGTGGGGCATGGAAAACTGTCAAAAAGTACATTGTGATGAAAGCTATCGAGTGCTTAACTACTCACGTGGCTGCAGGGCCAGATTAATTTTTTGTGGGCTTGGTGCAAACATATTTGTGGGCCTCCCCAGGGAATGATTGTAAAAGACAGGAGATCAACAAATTGTCTTTCACACAACACATAGCTGCACAGGTTTTATTAACAATAGCTCCATGAAGTGGTTTGGTTGAGTAAGTTACTCACATTAATACTTGCTATGTAATATACAAATTACTTATCTGAAGCAAGACTAGTATGAAGAATGATGCTGTATATAAAATGTATGAAGTTTTAATTCAAATTTTTCAACATGCCTTTGCTGCAGCAAACGTTTCAGTTAAACGAGAGAAGTCGTTTACCCCTGCACTTCCATCGGCACCCGGGCCAACGGCTGTCCCCGAGTGTCCCCATGAACGCATTGCAAGGCCACCCTTGCCCCTGGAATCAACTAGTGGGGCTTCACCAGCCCCTTCCGCACCAGTGAGCAGGTCGAGGCAGAGTCTACTACCCCTTCCTGGGTTTCCCCCCCTAACAGCACAGGTATCGTGGTCAGGGGGTGCTTCCCCACTCTACTCCGCCCCCCTGTCCATCCACAAAAGTCTGCCAGCTCGCATTCCATCTGCGGAAGGTCCTGTTTCTTGTGACCTGAGCATCCACACTGCCAACAGGTCAGTTCCTTGCTGCGGGTGGGCCCTTGGTCCGGTCTCCTTTTGGGTGCTACGTCCAGTGGGCTTTTGTCAGGTCCGACTCCCTTACCCGGCTTCACCACCCGTCGGGGCCTCTCTGGTTCAATGTATTCCTCCATTAACCAGACCGCTTCAGCCACTTGGGCTGGCTGATGTCTCCGGACCCATATCCGTACGGGGTCTGGGAGTCCTAGGAGGAACTGCTCCAAGACCACCTGGTCTATGACCTCCTCCATGGTTTGAGCATTAGGCCTCAGACACCAGGTGGCCAGTCCATCAATTTCTGGGCAAATGCCCTGGGCCGCAGACCCTCTGTCCAGCTGGCCACCTGGAAGCACTGGCGATACCTCTCATTTGAGAGTCCCAATCAGTTCAGTATAGCGGCCTTTACCGCATCATAGTCCCGCGCTTGGGTGTCACCCAAAGCCATAAATGCTGTCTGGGCTTCCCCGCCCAGGTACGGGGCTAACCACAGGGCTCAGGTCTCCCACTCCCAGCCAGCCATGGTAGCCACCTGCTCAAAAGTTCCCAAGGAGGCAGCGGGATCATCTGTAGGGCTCATCTTGCAGAGCCCCAATCCCTGCGGCTTGGCACCTTCCCCCACTAGCAGACTCTCCATCCTCTGGAGGATCTGCTGCTGCACTGTGGACTGCTCCCAAATGAACTCCTGGATTGTCCTCTGTTGTTCTGCCTGCCATTTCATCAGGGCTGGTCGTGCTGTCTGTTGGGACTGTTGCATTTGTTGCACCGTGTTCAGCAGCCATTTTAGGGTCTCCTCCATACTGGCAGCCACAAATCACAACATCTAGGAAGGTCCCGGATAGGCCCCCAGTGTCACAGAATCTGCACAGGTTTTGCTCTCTCTCCCCTGTGCTCTGGCTGGTAGAAATAAGAGTCCTCACACCTTCCAAGGGCCAGAGGGGCTGCACTGTGGTGCCAAAGGTCCCAGGCATACACCTGCAGTGGGAGTTGCTGCACAAACGTGGCAGGGAACAGACTTAATAATGAGAGGGTGTAAACTTTATTTGCTTGGAGTATTTAGTGCTGGAGCTCTAGAAAATTCAACCCCTCCACACATCTCTGGTATAGGGGCAGGGACGGGTGGGGGCCCAAGAGGGATTTCCCAGCTCTGACATCTACGTTCAAAGGGAAAACCCAAACTGCCACCAGGTCGGACACCCCAGAAGAGCAGATGCAGGAAGTTAAACGTCTCTAAAGCAGAGTGTGAAATTGACTAGGCTGGCTTCAAAGTCAAACAGTGGCCTCCGAAATAACTCTGTTGAGCCCAACAAAGCCATTCCACTAGTGAGACCCTACCCAGCTCAGTGAGGAGAACATGAGCACTAAGCACCCGTGCATGAGCCAGCAGAAATCGCTGCCCCTGCCCTCGAGCCCAGGAGCAAGGCTCCTGCTGGGGCATGGCACAGTGCCCCCTGCTGTACAGTCAGAGCGCTTTTTCTGCAGACAAATTAGGAGAGCAGGAGCCAAGAAGCAGAAAGTCACCTCCTCACAGTCCATCTAAATTAGATCAAAGCAATGGACTATCGAGCTGTTAAGAATGCGATCCCATCCTACTAGTGCCCACCATCACCAGGCAAAGAAACAGATCTTAGGCTGCGCAAAGGAATCACTTAGATGTGTGGGAGTGAAATCTCTACTTCTTGATTAGTTTCCCTTTCTGTTCCCCTCTTCTCTAGTGTTTATCTGTCTGGTTCTTTAATTGTTTCTGTTAAACAACTAAATTTTGCAAGGTGGTGGGGTACATCAACTAAGGCAGTATGGTATGACTGGGTAAAGAATTGTTTCACACTATGTTCAGATTGGTCAAAGTACTATTTTGTAATACTTCAGTAAAATGATTGGCTCAAGTAGAGCTAAGAAGGACTTAAGTTTCACTATATAACCTGGGGTCCAATAAGGAAGTTCTTGGGAACCAGCTCCAGGACACAGCCCAAGACCAGAGCTTCCAGACCTCAACAACATGCCAACAACACCGGGCAGAAGCTGGAGTCCCAGGGTGACCTGATCCCAACTGGCCAGCAGGGAAAGTTTGTCTGCCTTAGTGGGCATTGTATGTGCAGCATGTGTATTCTGTTCTGGTGATTGTTAATACATAGAAGGTAAGGAGGATATTACTGTGTAAGGCTCTTTCACTGGGAAAAGACCCTGCAAACCCACAGAGTGTGAGGTTACACTTTGGACCCAAGGAAGGGTGAGGGGGGGGAATGCCTAGATTAAGAGGGTTACGCCTCAAGCCCCAGGACCAGGGTAAATGTGGGTGCCCTAGAGAGTATGGGGAACAATGCCCGAACCCTGCTGTCCTCTAATGAGAGTAAGGGAGCTCAGCCCATCTTTGGTCTCCCTGCTCAGGCAGTTCTGGGGCCTTCCTGACCCTCTAACCAACTCAACAGGCCTCAGTAGTACCTTGATGGGGCCCAGTCAGCATGTCCCAGGCCAGACTCCTATTTCAGTTTGTTAGTCTAAGGTGCCACAGGACTCTTTGTCGCTATCTCAGTGGGGTAAATCCAGAACAGTTGCATTGATTTCAATGAAGAAGTTCTCCCAAATTTACACCAGCGGATTCAGCTGCGAGGGATTTATTTTACTCTGTTGTGGGAGGATCAATTGGCTCAGTGAGCCAGCCTGTGTAATAGAAGCTGCTGGCCCCACTGCTACTGTCCTACCTGAAAGTTACACAGCCCAGCCCCAGGCAGCTGGCAAGGAGCAGGTGTGACATTTCCATTGTAGCAGCTTCTGCTGACAAAGGGCCAGAGATCAGAGCTATTTAACCCTAGAACCATGAGGGGCCCTTAGAAAATGACTCTGCCAGCTTTGCCTGCTGCTAACACGCCCATTACCCTAGCCTCCAGGCTCTATGAGGGGCTGCGATTTATCCTGCAGCTTCCTTTGAGCTGAGGACATTGGTTGCCAGGGGGCCAGGCACCCATGAGCGGTTGTCGGGAAGCTGCTTGCTGGTGGGTTGGTCCTGTGAGAGGAGCACTCTGGGAGACTGTTTGAATAGACCCATCCATCACACAGACCGCCCAGCCCAATGTGTCACAGCCAGGGCGGGCGTCATCGCCCGGGACCTCGCCGGGACAGAAGGCCCCAGCAGAGCAGAAGCTATGGCAGTGCTGGCATCCTAAGCTAGAACAATCCTGGATCTCACCCAACTCGCTTCCCACGGCCACTTTCATTCTAAGCTCCCTTGACTGGCATTGCCAATGGTCCCTCCCATCCCCAACGCCCCACGGAGCCCCAGGCAGTCCTGCCCCTTGACACTGTGCATGTCCTGTGACTCCCCAGGCATGTGCCTGTACAGGAGCAAAAGGGGTAGCCCCAGGGCCTGGCCACTGGCACCTTCCCTGGAAACAAGCCCTAGAGCACTGCCTGACCCCTAACTCCCAGGCATTCCTGCCCCAAGCAGCCCCCGATCCCACAGGGGCCAGGGACTGCGGCAGGATGGAGCAGGCTGCTGACAGGTCTTTAATGACCATGAGGGGGGTCAGAGCTTCGGATTTTATAGCTCACCAGAAAGTAGGGTGACCAGATTGGAAGAGTGAAATATCAGGACACATTGGGTGAAGAATGATGCTGTAAATAATGGGTTAGGGTTGGGGCACAACAGGCACAGGTGCACAGCCCTGACTGGAGCCATGGCCCTAGGAAGCTGAAAGAGTGGTTGTAGAAACCACAGGGCCTGGGGTTAAATATACTATTATTTAGTTTATATATTTAAAGAAAATAAATGAATAATTTGATAGTGTTACATTGTTATTGTTTTATTTTGCACCCTCCCCTCTCACAGATACGCAGGGAAGACCTGACAGCCCTGCATGGCTTGGTTTACAAGGGGTAGGGGGGTGGCACCCTATGAATAACCTAACTTTCAAGGGGAGAGGGTGGCTTTTTTTCCTAGGGTGAGGGAAATGGCAGCACCAAATTGCCTGTTCCTGCATGCAGCTTCCGACCTTTGGTCCCCGCCACACCACACCATGCCTCCTGTTTACCAATTGCGCTTTTGTGCGGCTGCGCCTTGCGTGCTTTTAAACAACACCTTGCATTTTTTTTCATGTGGCGCGGTGGGGAAGACAGCGGCAGTGCTGGCTTTGTTGGCAGGCAGCTTTAAAAGCTCTCCCCCACCAGCACCCAACCACCCCCACTAGCTAGCACCCCAAAACACAAGTGTCCCCACCTCCCAGACACTCATCCCATCACACCCTGCCCCCTTCCCTAGCCACACTCACCAGCCCTACTGGGAGGTCTTTAGCTCCTAGGGTGAAAGCAACAAGGGGAGTCTCCAGACTCTCCAGCCGAAAGCACTAGCTCCGTGGCTTCCAGTGGCTGGGAAAAGCACCAATGGGAGCTGCCGGAGCCTGGATCAGGGTTTGCAGCCAGATAAGCATGCAAAGCTGCCCCGCAATCAAGAGTCAGAGGGACCTGCCAGGAGCTGAGGTAGGGAGTCCCAGCTTACCTGGGGCACCTCTGTCCTCCTAACTCAGGAAATATCCGAAAGGCAGGTCCCTTTGGCTCCCGGGGTCAGGCCAGGACTGGCTGGGGCCAGGAAGCATCTACAGGTGGGTTGGGGGCAGGAGCCAGGTTGTGGGGCAGCCGGGGGCTCTCTTCCCTCTCTGCAAGCAGCCCCATCCCTGCAGCATGCTCCACCACAGAGACCTCTCCTGCTGGGAGGGACCTGGCCATTTAGAAGCTGTCTGGGGCAGTGGGGCGTGGAGCTATGCTGCTGCTGAGGTGAGAGGGGCCAGAGCTGGGTTGGCAGGGGGCAGCCGAGGGCTCTCTCCCCTCGTCCTCCTCTGCCGGGACCTGTGCAAGCAGCCTGCCGCGCCCGCCCCCACACCGCAGACCTGATCTGAATCTCTTTCTGCCTGGGGCAGTGGGGTGTGGGTGGCGCCCATGATTGCTGATGAGGGGCTGGAGCGGGGTGTGGGGGGCAGCCGTGGGCTGTCTACCCCCGCCTTTCCCCTGCTGGTGCCTGCAAGCAGCACCTCCCCCTCCCCACCCCTGCAGCATGCTCCGGCGCCAGCAGAGAGACCTGGCTGCCCTGACTCTGCCTGGGGCAGTCAGGGGCGTGCCTCAGCTGCCCTGCCAGCCCAGAAGCAGTGGGTGAGTGGTCCTGAATATCGGGACAAAGGGCATCCTGACCATACTGCGGTCGGGACGTGGAACAAGTCCCCTAAAAGCGGGACTGTCCTGATAAAATCAGGATGTCTGGTCACCCTAACCTCACATATGGTGAATCAGGTTTTCAGTAATCCCACACTATAGCAGACTTGGCTGTTTAGATGGGAGCCATGGTCTGGAATGCCAAAAAGGGACTGTGTTTGGCATCTAGGGTGGAAGCTCTTTTGTTGTTGACTTGATGAATCTAATTATAGAATAAGCCATCAGTTTGTGGGATTGTCTGCCCTCTACTTCCTGCAGTCTGCCCAGAGTGTGGTCACAGCATTGTTGTGCAAACCTCTCTCTTATGGAAGCTAAGGGATCTTAGTCACCCTGAGATCCCAGCCGCTGCCCTGGAAGAGTTTTTCATGCATTTGCATTGAGTGTCCGATCTGATCAAAGCAGGGAAGTCAGGTCAAAGAAGAGTAAGGCTATACTCACTGTGCTATTAAATGTCTTTTGATAGGCAGTCAGCATCTGGATGCTGGCCTGAAAGGCTCTCTCTGTCTCCCACTCCTTCCCTGAACTGACCCATGTCTCTAGTAGCTGTTGGTAGAGTAGGGGAATGGACAGAGTTAGTACCAGAAAATCCTTCCCAAAAGTTCCTCTTAAACAGGTTTAATTGTCACTAAAATCCCTCTTCAAAGCATCTGACCTCCATGTAGCAAAGGAATTACATGTCTAATGGAAGGGCCCCTTAGATATACAAGTCCCAGGGACCAGATTCACCTCTGGTGATAGAATCCAAAGGAGTTACATGAGAGATGAATCTAGGCCCATGTATGTGATGTCTGCTGGAGACTGTCTGCTGGGAGCTGTCTAGCACATTGCATGCTGTTTGATGCCTGCTGCTGTGTTCTGTTTCCTGGGCAACTTCTCCCACGTGGAGTGGCAAAATGACAGAAAGGAGCATTTCTTTGTATTAATTTGAATAAGAGCAGAGAAGTCCCCCAAGCCCAGCTCCTTTCATAACTTCATTTTCACACTGGAGGTGCATCAAACTCTCCACCCCTCAGCTCTTCAAGATATTCCATTCATGTCTGAGGAACAGGAAGTCTCCTCTGAATGAGTGTCTATACACAGGGCTTAACTCAACATTAATGAATTCTTCTTAGAAGTGATCAGTTTCAAACGGTTCTCTTGGATTTGGCTACTGCTGTGGTGATTTTCTTGCTGGTCCAAGTAGTGTCAACTACATTGTAAGAACTTGGTCCCAGTCCAGCCCTGGCATAAAATGGCAGAGCTTCTGTGGGACACATGTCTGCTCATCCCAGGAAGAATTTGGTGCTTCCTCCCTAAAATTCACTGCATTGTGGAAAATTCCTCCACAACGGAAGCTTGACCTATAAATATCTGACTCTTCCCTGCTGTAACACAAGAAACAATCTCGACCACGGTTTAATGGTGTACTCACTTGAAACATTTTCTGCAACCAGTCTGCAGTTGGTTTTTCCTCCAGCAAAGTCTTCATTACCTCACCAAGAACTTCCAAGGACCACACGTACAGTGACTGAAACCAGAAGAGAAGGAGGCTCAGCACACATAATTTGTTTGGGGTTGGGGGAAAGCTACCCATAACCTTGCCAGGAAGGCCATATGTGACTGCCATCACCCAGTGCCTGCTGGGCAGAAATACAGTGGATGGTAGAGGAGAATTGTTGTCACGTACCTGTATATGCAGAGCATTCTTTGCTGTCTCGCCTTCCTCTTTCTTCTTCTCCAAGGGAGGAAGGGGAAATAAACTTCTGAAACACAGATCGAGGAGCTCCCTGTTTTTCTCAAAAGTCAAAGATGGTTTGAGTTTGCAGGAAGAAGAAAGAGAGAGAGAAAAGTCATGCATTAGACTCAGCACCACCTCCAAGGAAAAGACATGGGTCCAATGACTAGAGATTGTCCCAGTCTAGAACCCCACATGCAAACAGCCCTTGACTTTGTAGCTGAGCCCCTCCTTTGCACCTCTATTAAGTATTGGCTCATCTAGAAGTCAAGCTAAAGCTTCAAGTCCTGTTTTTAGAGAGGCCCACAAGCTTCCTTCCCCCTGCCAGCTAGCCAGACACCTCCCTCCCGATATGAACTCTCCTCCATTGTCCTGCATGCCCCATAACCTCCAATCTTGTGTCTTTCAAGCACAAACCTCCAAATGGACACATTCAAACCCTCAAGAACTAAACTTCTGCTGGGGAACAGCTTGTGAGCCAAACCCTGCAGGCATCAGACTGCTCCGAACCGAACACTCATGAATTAACCAATAAGACATCATCACAGTGCCAGGAAATATGGCAGAAAGTAGCTTACCTCAGATGGCCAATGGCAAGAATAGCCTTGTAGTGAACTGGAGATGCCAGAGAATCCAGAGGTTCCACTTTAATGGAGTCCTAAAATGCATGAATAGGGACATGAACAATGGGAAATGGATTTGAAATGCAGAGAGGCCTTCCCCTCACACCCTGAAACAGGGCCAGAGGCCAGACCTGTAATAAACAGACACCATGCTCAGCAGGCTCTCTGCCTCAGATATGGACCACAGGGCCACCTGCAGGCTATACAGAGGACCGAAAGAGAACTCACCAGACACAAGCCATGCCTCCCAGTTACAGCTCATAAGGTGTCAGCATCTCTGCCAAGTTCAGAGTGGACCCAGCATTCTGGGTGCCATGCAGGTAGCTCATGAGACTGCAGTAGTACAGTCACAGCCAATGGATAAAACAACGTTTACTTGGAAAACCAGTCTTATTACATTACAACAAAATCCTGTGTACTTCAGTCCTCAAAGCTCCTAATCACTCACCAGCATGTAGCCAAGGAGCTCCTGTTTGTAAGAGAATTTGAATTCCTGGGAGTCTCCGGTCTCTAAAATGGCACACCTAATCTCCGTGACATTCCGGATGAGGGTTAATTTGAGGTCCATGTTCTACATAATCTCGAAGGAGAAACAAGAGGATGTGGATAAGAAACTGAGAGAAGAACCAGAGTCCAGAAGGTAAAGATCAGGAATTAAATCTAGCCTCAGGAGATGAGAGAGGTGTTCGCAGACCCCAGAGGGTCCCACCTCTGAAGAAGAGAAAACCTGGGTTCATCAAATACATTCACATCCACTTACACCAGAGCAGCCAGGACTCCTGCTTGATGTAGCAAGGAAATCAAGCTCTGTGCAATTTAAACAAGCAACTTGTGTATCGAAAATGCAAGAGCTGAGGGCAGATTATTTAGAATTTATCTTCTTTTTAACAGTGATGCCCAGCATCTGGAAAACGAAATGCAAAACAGCTATTAGCAATGTATATAGTCCCACATACCACACATCCTCAAAATGTCCTGGCTGGTGAATATGGAGCAGAGAGAAATCACTATTGTTAAATCTTCCATAAGGCAGGAAATGTATCCAGAGAGGGCGTTTTGCAGAGGTCAATATCAGGGGCCAGCCTATGTAATATTTGCATTTGACAACTACTGGAAGATATCAGTTTGGTTCAACTGTGATCAATTCTTTTGACAATGCCTAAATGAGAGTCTCAGTTAGACGGGGCAGAATTGAATGGCAGAGTGACGTGGAGAGGCTGCACTGAGATGAGAGTCAGTTTCAGCAGTCACACACCTAGGGAACAGAAATAATGAGCACACAGACAAACAAGATGACAGAAGAGAGGAAAGGGAAGTAGTGAGTCCAAGAAACAGAGTGACAGCAAATAAACTAAATACAGGCTGGCACTATTCTCTCTTGAGTAGCAAAAGATAGAGCTAGATATACATACATATGATTGCGTTGGCTATTTGCATCACAGCAGCACCCCCAGTAGATTTACCCACTCCAAATTGATTCCTGACTGACTGGGTCAGCGTGGGCATTCAGGCGTTCCATGGAAAAGGGCGTGAAATGATTGTCTGCCGTTGCTTTCACGTGATTGTTTGCCGTTGCTTTCATGGAGGGAGGGGCATCATGTAGCTTATTAACGTCCTGGAGATCAGGATGGCAGAGTTGCAGCAGAAGCGGCAGAGCGAGCAAAGCAACATTGCATTGCCGCTCTGAGGACGGTTAAAAGTCATACAATGTGACGAGGGTGGCTTTCAGGCCTATTGTACAATCTGCTGCTAGATTCCAGGAGCTCAGGATGGGAGCTTGGGATGGCAGAGTTGCAGCTATGGCATCTGGCAGGGACTCGATAACTACCCACAGTGCACTGCTCAGAATGGCATCTGGCAGGGGCTGGGGGAACTGAGGGATAGCTACCCACAGTGTACCGCTCAGAATGTCGACACTTGCCACGGCACTGTGGACAAACTCTGCAAAGTTAATGTGCTTACTGGGGACGCACACACTCGACTTTCTAGAATCTGTTTCCAAAAATTGACTTCAAGACAAATCGGCTTAGTTTCGTTGTGTAGACATACCCTTAGGGGAGTTAGAGTTTTATCCTGAATAGCCTGGGTGTGGCTGCATTTGAATTACTGTGTAGCTGTGGTCTACAGAATTTCAGAAGAATATAGAAAAACTAGCAAATACATAAAAAAAGAGCAACAAAAATGATACAACATGTGACAGCTCACGCTCCATCCATTCCAATTTTAAATTTGAGTTATGTGACAAATTATTGCTTGGAGAGTTTTAGAAAATACAGGCCCTCTCTCTATAAACTCAGAGGCACTGCTAACACTTATCAGCAAAAGATCTTACCCAACAACTGCTTCCGTAGTGCTGAAGGATGTTCCTTTTTATGTCTGTCCCTACCAGGGAGAGAAGCTGGTCTTTTGGAGCATGGACAGCCATGCTGCTGTATATTAGCATTAGGGTTCTCTTAGTCTTGCCTCTTTTCCCAGTGTGGTAGTCCTAGACAATCGGAAACGTCACTAGAGACAAGTTCTTCTGATTCATTTTGCCTTGGAATTCTGATCTGCTGCTGACTGAGGAATTGCTCACAGCAGCAATAGCAGCTTGCACTTGCAAAGTTCTTTTCAGCTAAAGATCTCAAACCACTTGCAAAAAGTATTTAAGCAATATAATAATGGTGTGAGGTAGGGAGATATTAGTATCTCCATCATTCCCACTGGGTTACTCTGACAAAGAAAGCCTAAAATGCTGAGCCTACAGCAGGGAAGTACATGGGAGCTTAGTCATTGACACTGGTGGGTAGAAGATCAGGCGCTAAATGTCTTGCCTAAGGCTGCACAGTGAGTAAATGGCAGAGCCAGCAATGGAAGCCCAGAGGCCTAGTTTCCTGCTAGATCAGTGGTTTTCAACCAGGGGCACCTGTGTAACCCTGAGGGTCTGCAGAGGTCTTCCAGGGAGTATATCAACTCATCTAGATATTTGCTTGGTTTTAAAGCACACTACAAAGAAAGCACTTGCAAAGCTACTAATTAACATTTCATACAATGGCTACTTTATACACTACACACTGAAACGCAAGTACATTTATATTCCAGTTGATTTTATAATTATATAATAAAAAATGAGAAAATAAGCAACTTGTCAGTAATAGCGTGCTATGACACTTTTTTATAAGTTTATGCCTGATTTTGTAAGCGAGTAGTTTTTAAGTGAGGTGAAATTTGGGGTACACGAGACAAATCAGACTCCTGAAAGGGGTACGCTAATCTGGAAAGGTTGAGAACCACTGCTGTAAATCAGAGGCTCCAAGATAGACCACCAGTATTCTACGGATGACAATCTAAAGCAGGTTGCTTAGCCACATGTTGCTTGTAACACCTCCTCATTTCCAGCTACTAACCTGGATTAAAAAAAAACAGCTAAAAATACCTTAAATGCTTTTCTATGCAAGCGACTGATGTAGTTCCCACACATTGTGCATGGGAGGGGTGCTCAAGCCATGAGACATCAGACAGTAAAAATCATTTGAGAGAACCCCAGCTCCAGACTGTATTCCTCTCTGCTTAACTGCAGGCACCACGTAGAACACATATACTAGGGGACAATGCTAGCTGACCAGAACAGACACTACTGCAGAGCTGCTGCCCCTGCGTTACAGGGAGAGGAAGTTTGAGAGAACCCCCTGGCTCCTTTACCTTCAGGCGTCTGTTGATCGGAAATCTTAATCTTGTTTATTGCAGCCCCAAACTCCTCAAGTCCATTCAAGATTAGGTCCAAGTAGCATTCAGCAATGAATGGAAGGATGGAAAGGACTCCCTGTCACCCAAGAAAAATACTGGTTAGTATCTAAGCAGGTGCCGGATAGACCCCACGAGTCTATTCCTTTCACCTGAAGTGGTGTAAAATGCCAAGCAGGCCTGAGACACATGGGGAGCGGGGGCTGAGTGAAATAGCAATGAAGAAGATATGAAGCAAAATGGCTTCTGTCCCAGGCCAAGTCAAAGATGAGCCCCACAGCGAGCATTCAGGGATTACTTGGTTAAGTGGGGAGAGGGACAGAGACCTCAACTGTCCCTTGGGGGCTTCCATATAATCTGTGGTGTTCAGAAATGTATCAGTCTGGGATTTAACATAGACCAGGTCCTGACAAACTGCTAAGGATGTTCCTAGCGCCTTGTAGAGGAAGCTCTGAAAGAAAGAGACCAGCATGGAGATCTCAATAACACAACGTGCCTGTCAGTACAGGCCCAGCTCAGCAACACTCAGGAAGGAACAAGATAGCCAAGTCCAAGCACCCAGATTGCAGAAAATCCCATCATCTAGCCCAGCCAGAGAATCAATAATGCAGTACAGACAAGCAGCCTGTCCAAGCAAATATTGGAAGGGCCGGGGGGAAGAGAGCAGGGAACAAATAAAAACAAATGTTATATGCAGACTGAAATATTAAGTAATGAAGCATTGAAAGAAGCCGAATGCAACCCTCCAACCAGAATTTCAAGGGAAATTAACTAGAAACTAAGCCTTAACAGAGAACAAACCTTCTCTATGGATGGGCTGGCATAGCTGATCATCTGCCAGATCAACTCAAGGCACAGCTGGCTGATCCAGGCATTGTCATCTATCACCCCCAGCAATGTTCTTAGGAACTGAGTGTAAAACAAGAGTTAAAGTAGATGGTTAATTGCAAGAATTTTGGGGTTATTGTGGAGTTTGTTTGGGTGTGTTTGTTGTTTGTTTGTTTTTGCTTCCTTGTCCTCTGTTGAAAACTTTCCAATATTCAGATGTCATGGGAAGATTATTTCCCTAGTGAGAACTATAAACATCAACAACCCAGACTTCCTCTGCATGTTGTTCTTTAACCTGTATACATACAATATGATGGGGGCTAATTTAGCTAGAACTAATCAGGAAAAAGACCTTGGAGTCATTGTGGATAATTCTCTGAAGATGTCCAGGCAGTGTGCAGCGGCAGTCAAAAAAACAAACAGGATGTTAGGAACTATTAAGAAAGGAATGGAGAATAAGACGGAGAATATCTTATTGCCCTTATACAAATCCATGGTGCACCCACATCTTGAATACTGTGTACAAATGTGGTCTCCTCATCTCAAGAAGGATATACAGGCATTAGAAAGGGCTCAGAGAAGGGCAACTAAAATGATTAGGGGTTTGGAACGGGTCCCATATGAGGAGAGATTAAAGAGGCTAGGACTTTTTAGCTTGGAAAAGAGGAGACTAAGGGGGGATATGATGGAGGTATATAAAATTATGAGTGGTGTGGAGCAAGTGAATAAGGAAAAGTTATTAACTTGTTCCCATAACAGAAGAACCAGGGGCCACTCAATGAAATTAGTGGGCAGAAGGTTCAAAGCAAATAAAAGGAAGTTCCTTAATGGTTATTAGCCAGCCTAGGCAAGGAATGGTGTCTCTAGCCTTTGTTTGTCAGAGTGGGGTGATGAATAGCAGGAGAGAGATCACTTCATCATTACCTGTTAGGTTCACTCACTCTGGGACACCTGGCATTGGTTACTGTCGGTAGACAGGATACTGGGCTAGATGGACCTTTGGTCTGACCCAGTATGGCCTTTCTTATGTTAACTTTTGCCTGACGAGTCCTCTCAGTTCCCAAACCCAGATGGACAGTGAATTGGAGAATGAGATGGAGCCAAGAAATCTGACTATTGAGGAATGATTTTATGGTGGGTGGAGGATGGGTCTAGTTAACTTTGAACCAAGAGCCCCGGACTACGAAGGGTCAGACACCTTTTCTGAAGTGCTATGGACCCTTTATGACACCCTCTGAGGGTACCTAGAGTTGTGAGGTACCTCACTACCACCTTCCCTTAGCATGAGGAAGCCTTCTCTGTGCCTGCCAAGCCACAGGAAACACAAGCACACCCTTCTCACCCCATCCAGGCTCCACTGTCCTTTTACAGATAAGCAATCAGTACATGCTAACCACCAAGACCCCTGTGCATCCCCCAAATGTCCAGCCCCTGTTCCACTGGACACTCATGGAATTCATAGGTTTGCTACACACCACCTTACCAGTTTCACCTCAGCATCACCGCTCCATGTAATACACTTAGATACGTTTATACTGAATATAACTATATTTCACTTAGATATGTTTATAGTGAAAACAAGCAGAGTTTAATTCACAAAGATCAGAGATTTGAGAAGCAGCAAGTAAAATTAATGTAAACAAATGGTTACATAAAAATAAAATCATAACACACGTCTAGAACTTCAACTTACATAACCAAACAATCCCCTGTCTCACAAAGGATAGCTTCCCCCAAATCTCTCTCCCAGCATGAAACACCCAGACCCAATGTGACCCTCCATTCATAAGACAAGCCAGCTGGCAGTTTGTCCAACAGGTGAAGGATACCTGGTGCAGGATACCTCTGGACCCCCAGATATAGTTCCAAGCATCCCTTGTCTTCACTTGTAAACAGGGTACCCCTATTGTCTGTTTGTTTTTCCTGTATCGAATCTCCTCTGGAGACTTCGCAATCACTTGATCAGAATTTTGCTCTATATATTATCCATCCAGTCTCTGTGCAATGATGATGATGCTCAGTGTGGCACAGGCATCCAGTGAAGGCTTTACATGACACCCTTTGATTACATAGAGATCAGATCCAGGCACGTCTGGTAATCCTATGCACTCCTGTGGCCTCTGCCAGTGGGCACCCAAAGGACCTGGGGTTACACCTCGACCCACACTGAAGTCAGCGAGAGGTTAGTCACTCTCAGCACTTTGCTGTTTCAGGCCCGAATTTTGAACAGCAGCCAGGAAATATCAGAAACCTCGCAAGGGAACCTAATCTTATTTGATTTTTAGCCCAAAGAATTTCAGATGAGGCTGGATCTGGAATGGGAAATTCTAGAGTATAATCCAACCCCAAATGGAACTCCAAACCTTCTGGGGCTTATTTGTCACTAGGTCCTTTCCTTTCATTTTCAGCACTCACCATAAAAATGTTCCTTGTCTGGATTTACATGAGACTATAAAGAGCTCTTTCTGCCAAGAAAGGCTTCTCCATGAGATACAGTCACCAAACCTTGTCTTGTTTCTTTGACTTTTTGGGTTTTTCATAGCAAATTTTCTTTTAAGTGGCAAATAGAAAAAAAGAATCTTTTAGATGTCCCCCAGTGATGCACTAGCACCATTACCATGCTGGTTTTCTGGTTAAGTTTTGTGTTGTTCCCAGTGGTAATACAGAGTTATTTATAACTAGAGCTGGTTGAACAATAGTAAGTCCATTTCGCAAAACAAGTGGGATTTTTTTTCAACACACAAATGAAAAGTGAAAAACACAAAAATATTTTGCTTTTCAAAATCAAAAATGACCATTATTCAATTCTTTGTTTACCCCCTTTCTTTCCCTTTATCCCTCATCCCCATGCCTTTTTTCCCCCTCTTCCACTTTGTGATTGAAAAAGGGGGAGAGGAGAAGGAGAAAAAAATAGGAAAGCAACTGAAGCCTCCTCCCCCCAAAAAATCAACTTCAGTTTCAAAAAAAGAAACATTTTCTATTTGGGTTGGGATTACTTTGTTTGTTTTTTGTCAACCCCCCCCCACCCCAAAAAAAACCACCCCAAAACAGACATATCTGAAAATATCCCATGAAAATAAAAAAGGTAATTTTTCATTGAACAAAAATTGCAAATGAAATGGTTTGACCAGCTCTGCTTATAATGAATAATTTATCGTTAATTTTGTCCCCAGCTGATACATTTGGAGGGTGGAAGGAGGGCTGTGACAATACAGCTGAAAGCAATCCTTACCTGAAGCAGCATGTGCTCCCACTGTACATGGTCCAGGGAATCCTCTGTGTTTCCTATAAAGCAGGAAGCAAAACAATAATGTCACCTAGAGTAGCAAGAGTCATTGTCCCAGGTATTTCTTTTGTAATCAGTCCTTCTAAAACTCCTGGCCTGCCAAGCTGTAACATACCTGGGCTTTCAAGGCTAAATGGGACCTACGCCAACGTTCGTTGATGGACCAACAGAAAGTATCATGTTATGTACCCTGCTGGCATTTTTATTCAGGGTCAGTCAACCCACCAGGAGTGAGATGCTGAGCCCTCCCATTTCCCGTTGACTTGAATGGGAGTGGAGGGTGCTTAGCCCCTCACAAAACTGTTCAACACATCAGAAGACTGGGTTTAATATGAATACAAACTTTTCTTGCATAATAAGAGATTCTGGACTTGATCCTAACAATGTAAATTGGTGTGGCTTCACTGAAGTTAATGGAATTACTCTGATTTACATCAGAGGAGAATCTGGCCCTGTTTCTGAATGTCCAGCTCTAACCTACCCTTCTTTAATGTCGGCACAACGGAGTACTGGGGACTCTGTACAGTAACACCACGTAGGGAAGCTACAGCTCATTTTTTAAATCTTTTGTTGAATATCAAACCCACTTGAACACTGTGGGGCTTGAGGTTCATCCGTGGTTTGTGCTCCACCTAGGGTCTGTCATACTCCACAGAGACTAGACCGGCACAACTATGTCACTGGAGCTCTGCTGGCAGAATTCCTTAGTGTAGACGGAGCCTACACTGACTGAAGGGTTTTTTCCAGAGGTCAATAGATTCGCACCACTGTGAAATTGGTGAAAGACATTCTTAGGCCCACAATACCTAGATTCTACAACAGGGCACCCACTTTGCAAACTTAGCTTTGATGGCTCAGGTTTCCTTACAGAAAGAAAAACTCTGGGTTTTAATGGAATCACCCTTGAAAGTAAACATGGGGTTTAATTTTCAGAAAAATTCAGTTTGCAAAATCAGACTATATATGTAACCCCCAAATATTTCACTAACCTCCAGCTTCATGCATATTCACGTCAGGGACTCTAGCCTGGTTCGTCCTCTCTGGCCTGGTTCGTTGTCTGACCGCAAAGAGACAGGTAACACCAGCAAGGTCCGATAATAGGCTCTTTATTGAAGAGTGCACACAACAACAGAGAGCAGCCTGTCTCCCAAGAGAACCAGCTGCCCATTCTAACAACTAGTAAATTTTTATAGACAGTTTCGTTATGTCACAAATTATTCATTCAAGCAACCCACCTCCCCCCTTCGTTAGTAAGAAACTTCTAGTATTTCATTACAAGTTAAAATAATACATGCTGTTTCAATATTTTCTTATCAACACATTTGACTAGTACCAGAAACCAGGAGACAGGAAAGATAAATAATCTAACAACAGAAAAACAAAAAAACAGGGAGTGAGACAAAACAGAGAGTTGTTGACATTAAGGCTCCACTTAACAGAGAGTGAAGGACATTTGGTAAAAGATGTTTAGAATGCAGCTCTCTCTCAGGGTTGGCAAGAGTGCAGATTCATCTGCAACTCTGCTCAGGGACTACCCAGAATCCCCTAGATCAATTCTTGGGCCTAACATTCACCTTCCCAAACAATAACCTAGCAAAGGTGTGGGGGAAACTGCTGTAAAATTTCCATTCAGCTGAAACCTTTCTGGCCTGACTGAATTGGCCTCAGTGGTTCAACTCTGGATTTACCCCAGCAGTTCATAGTTCATAGTTATCCAGATGAAGGAAAAGTGAGGGCCTAGAAGCCCAATTTCAGTTCCCCACTGTTCCTATGTTCCTGTGCATCAGGAATGGCACAACACACGTCAATAAGAAGCTGCATTTTCTGGCTTCCTTTCTATTCTCTATGGACCTCACTCCTCCTAACTAGCACTTTACCTGCAATGTACCGCAGCAGAAATCGGATCTTTACTACCCACTCCTCACCCACTGCTGCATGGATATTTGGGTGCACAGTCTTTAGTAACTGCAAGGCAGCACATCCGCATCCTTCTCTTTCATAAGGGGATGAGGCTACTACCTGTCAAGGAGAGAGAGAAAGAACAGGCTAAGTTTTGTCAGCACAATACCAGTTTGTTCCTGAAGGAGGGAATAGTTCAGACTCACTCATTGTGGAGACCATACAATACAGTTGTTGCTTCTACTGCAGTGCCTTCCTGAAGAAGAAGAAAGCATTCTAGCCAAGACAAAGATGCAGAACAGTGTGTCTCGGAGAGGGCAGAGAGAGACAGACCCAATCATACACATTCCTCAGCCTAAGTCTACAAGCATCTAGCTATAAAACCGATATTTATAGTTAACTGTCCCACTTCACATTTCGCAGAAAACCTGTTATCCTGGTCTACTCACCAGGAGTCGCACCAGCAGCTCCTGGGGTGCAGGGAGTTTCACTAGGGAAAGAAACAGACTATCATTAATGTCAGGCTTTGCAGAGAGTCCTGCTGATGTTAGTCACTTCTCCATTTCCAACATGCCCACCAATGTTGAACACAGCTCATAAGAATAGCGTGAGCCAGACATGCCACCGCCCTGATCCTTTGGTGCACACAGCTGGCGTGGAGCTCAACACGCGGTCGTGCAGCCCTGCCCCCTAGAACTGCTGCTCATGTGGCCTTCTGAGGCTGCGGGGAAGGGAGACGGCGGGGGAGGGGCTGAAGCAGCCTCACCAGCTGGAGCTCGGGGGCTGGTTGGGCGGAGCCTGCGTGGTGGATCCGGCCACCGGGCCGTAGTTTGCCCACTCCTGCTATAGTGTATAATACTTACGATTATCGAGTCAGGAGTACTATTTTATTTTTATCTGATTACTGTTACCTGCATTAGCCCCAGATTAACTTCTGTATTTGAAGTTGAAAAATACCTTAAAAAATATCATGGGCTACACTCAGCACTTAGTCGAACCTCTTGGTTTCTGTGTGGCCATATGGGGGTAACTTAGGGCAGCATTTGGTCCCTTCGTGGATATCCAAACCACTGGAGACTGCGTGTTATAGAGCCTCTGTGCCACACTTGCGTAGGCGATGAGTCTGTTACAGCCCTGTCGTGTCTACAAAGCCTTGGTTCTTTAGCGCAATGTATAATACCTCATGCTTTTAGCTCTGGATGTCCCCAACTCAACCATCAGCATGTCAGCCGAGAGGACAGCTGCCACAGTTGCTCCTGTGTTACTTACAGTCAGCATCAGCAATAGCTCTGAGCAGACTGAAAGATGCCACATGAACATTCTCACTCTCCAAGCGCGAGTGCAGAAATGCTATGAAATCATCAGGAGAAGAACGGGCTGCAAGGGAAGAAATCACGCCCTCACTGACAACAGAACTCTTATTCTTCCCATGCCTTACAAAGGAAAGGAAGTTTGTAACTATGTAACTCCGAGTCTCTTCCCCTTACCTAGCAGAAATATACAATGGAACAGCCCTTTGCAATTTCCCGTGCAGAGCTGCGGAACTTGAGCACAGATCTGTGGGAAGAAGGGAAATGGTCAAAGAAAAACTAATCAGAAGCAATTGAAAAGAAAATGTTCATTTAATTTTTAAGCTTCCACTTCCTACTTGCCCAAATAGAGGTCTGAACCCCAGGTAGATGGTACTGAATGCACAGCAAGAGTCAAACACAATGACCAATACATTCGCTAAGAGAAGCTGAAGTGTTCTGAGCAGCAGAGCTGATCTAATCAAGACACAGTCACAGTTTTTACTATACAACTGACTCCCCATGATAATCAGCTTACGGTGAAATTGCTTTACAAACTGAGCTGAATATTAGGTAAGAAAATGAGACTGCTACCTGCTTACTCTTGAGCCTGCAGAAATCAGTGAGGCATGAGGAGGTCCCCAGGCTCTGCACTAATATTTGATAGATTTTTATTGTTCATATGCTTCAGATCTGCTGTGCCAAAGATCAAGGGATCCAAGCAAAACAGCCCCTCACCTGGTTGTGCAGAGCACTGCAGATGGCTTGAAATGTCTCTTTAGGTAGAGTGATCTTACATTCCTCAGAAACTTCCAAGATCTGGCTCAGACTCTGCAAGAGATGGTAAAAGTCAGAGGGTGGGCACACAAAGGAGCAGTATGCAGTGACTGAAGCAGATTCCGGGGATTCATAGATTCCAAGGCCAGAACAGATTATTGCCATCATCTAGTCTGACTTCCAGTATAACACAGGCCATATATCTTGCCCAGAATAATTCCCAGAGCAGAGCTTTTGGAAAAACATCCTCACTGACCATTTTTAAATCAAGATTGGGGAGAATCTGACTCAGCCCTTGGTAAATGGTTCTAATGGTTAATTATTTCACCATTAAAAATGTACACTGTATTTCCATTCTGAATGTGTCTAGCTTCAGTTTCTAGCCATTGGATCAAGTTACACCTTTCTCTGCTAGACTGATGAGCCCATTATAATATACGAGTTCCTCATGTAAGATATTATCGACTGTGATTAAGTCACCCTGTGATAGGCTAGGTCCACCCTGTCAGGGTGGTAGCAGATTGTGGAGGAATTGAAGTAGATCCGAGGCGGCCCAGCTGGCCTAGTCTCCCTAGCCACCACAGCAGTCCTGGCTCCTAGGCAGCATAGGCTAATGGTCGGGCTCAGTGCAGCAGCCCTTCGGTGAGGGTCCACAGCCCAACAGCCTGAGTCGCTAGGGCTGCCCTTCTAGGTATGACAGTGCGGCCTAGTGGCCAAAGTCAATAGAACCACCTCTCGTGGTAGGGCAGTGCAGCCTAGTGGTCAGAGTCAATAGAACCATCTTTTATGGCAGGGAAGTGTCACCTAGTGGCTAGCCCTTCACCACTGGGTCCTACCTATTCCGCAGGGTCTCAACCCAGGGCCCTGTCTTGCCGCAGGGACATGCGCCACCAATTCAGTGGGGATTCTTCCAAAACATGATGATGAGTCAAAGCCCGGTACCACAACTGGATCAATGCTTAGTCCACTTAGGCTACTTCCCACTCGTTCTTGTGCAGCTGGTAGTCTCAGGGATTCTGTGGTCTCTCCTCCATCTCTAGCATTGGGTGGTTGGGGGTCAGTTGCAGCCACAGTCCGGCTGACCTCTGAACCCTGCAGCACTGGCAGTCTCTCTGCAGGAGCCAGCAATGCACCTCTGCTCCTTCGGCAGTCATCTCAGACTGAGCTGAGGCTCTCTTTTATATCCTGGTTCCAGCTGAAGCATACCCAGCAGAGATGAGGGGGCATGGCCTCCTCAGCCCACAAAGTATAATTAACCCCTGCTGAGCCAATGTGGGGTAGGTCAACCCCATCACACACCCTTTTACTTTCTGTTTGTTAAACTAACTAGATTTAGTTCCTTGATTCTACCACCATAAGGCATGTTTTCTAATCCTTTAATCACTATGGCTCTTCTGTCAATATCCTCTCCAATTTATCAACACCCTTTTTGAATTGTGGGCACTAGAACTGAACCCAGTATTCTAGCAGGAGCCACACAAGTGCCAGATTTAGAGGTAAAATAACCACTGTACTCCTACTTGAGATTCCCCTTTTTACGCATCCCAGTTTTAGCTTTTTTGGCCACAGCATGAGTTCATGTTCAACTGATTATTCACCATGACCCCCAAAGTTACTGCTTCAAAGTTATTCACCATGATCCTTCAGAGTCACTCCTTCCCAGGATAGCATCCCCCATCATGTATGTATGGCCTAAATTCTTGGTGCCTAGATACATACCTTTACATTCAGCCTTATTTAAATGCACCTTTGCGCCCAGTTTACCGATTAGATCTAGATCTAGACTCTGAATCAGTGAGCTGTCCTCTCCATTATTTACCACACCAATTTTTATCTCACCTGCCAACTTTGTCAGTGATGATTTTATGTCCTCTGCCAGGTTATTGATAAAAAAAGGTGAAAATCTAATTCCTTCCTGCATCTAAACACTTTTCTCCTTTGCTGCTTGAAGCTTCCAGAATATCTCTGATGCCATCTACATGTTTTACTATGTTTAAGAAATTGTATAGTGCCCTGACGCTATCAAACATGTCCATGATGCATTGGTTCCCTCCAAATCAGGGATATTTCAACCTCAAAAGTCACCACATAATCTGTACCAGAAAGCTTCATCCAACATAAACGGTGAGTAAATATTATTACCTTGAAGTTATAGCTGTCCCATCATTTCATTTACAACTGTGTAGCCCCATTGAACACAGAATATGGCCCCTTACTTCTTGCTCACGTGGCACTGAGGGTAGATGAAATAGAGAGACAAAGTGAGTGAGACAATATCTTTAATTAGATTATCTCACCCACCTTGTCGCTCTAAGATCTTGGGACCAACATTGCTACAACAGCACTGCATAGAACGGTAGATGAAATAGACAGGCAATGATTTTAGATCTATCTAGTTATATAATCCAAAGCAATAACCTTCAAACCTCCTTATTATTAATTTTCAACCACTGACAGTTGGCTTGATACTGACCAGAGACAACGTATGGCAGCCCCTGCTCTGAGGACCTTATGATCTAAAAGAGAGACACGGAGTTGACAGGATGCACTGGGAAATCACAAGGAGGGAGTATCTTGTTGGGGAGGGGGGCAGGTGTTTTATTTTTTATCTCCTTAACATCCTCCCCAGGAAAGAGAGAATGCTTTTCCTAAGAGGTATTTACTTACAAGTCTTGTTGCCTGGGTTACCATGTGTATAAACCCAGAATTTGTGTATATATTTATTATCTAACAAGTCACTGTCCAGATGAGGAAACCCCACTGGCAAATTATTCCTCGTGCAGTTCACACATGCGCACACATAGACAGTTACCGTAATGAGTAATACCTCACCTTGGTGATGTGAAAAACATCAGTGTCTTCCTTATATTGTTCAAGGAGCCATGGGAGGTATTCAAATATCTGCTCTTGATATGCCTCTTCATGAAGGAGGCGGCTCATCATGGGACCAAGGGCTTTGATAATGGCCTGCTTGAGCTGCATGGATGAGACACAGAATTGATGTTCCTACGAATTCATTCAATATCAGCCAATGGGCACACCTTTTCTACTTCTAATGAGTGCAACTTCCCTTGTTCCACTGTAGGAATGGCCCTATCTCAATATTTCCTGGGAAAGAACCGGGACTCATAGGGTTGGTTTCAGGATTATATTCTAATGCACCGCACAACTACACCAGGTAAGATATTTCCCCAGATTAGTATGCATTCTAGGCCAACTCATCCCTGCTGTAATTCCACTGGGGCTGAATGGACTTATACCAGGAATTAATTTAGCCCATTATCCCATATTTGTCTGCACGTTAGGTGCATAAAACTAGAATCCATGCACACCGTGTACAGACAGAATTTCCATGATGTGGTGACATTATAAAGGTATTAGATGTTTTACATGACACTCAGTTCCATCCAAAAGGACCTACCAATAAATGCCATCATCACAAAGAATGCCAGACACATAGTATTTAACATTGCAATTTCTGCTAAAGATTTAGAAAGACAGCAATTCTCACATCCAGATCTTTGCAGCTCAGCCAGTTACTTGTCATGTGACAATAGATGGGAAGCATGGGTTTGCAGAACTCTGAATGCCCATTAGCAAGAATGGAACACTTTTCCAGGTTAGAAAGATATACAATTATTGCCCTTGACCATTTTTCCAGAACTGCGTGGAAGGAGAGAAGACAGGCAATGTGAAAAGGACTATTAGTAATGAGGAGAAGTTGCTTTATCAGTGAAGACACCTAGGTCTACAGTTTACTACAATTCCATGACAGCTACTGCTCAGTTCAGGACTAGATGCTGAAATCCCTTATCAGTTCTGAGCTATTTCTCTTCTCTCCATTCCATTTCTTGTTTCTCAAAAGGCTTTTTTCTTTGTATAGCTCTCAATCTTTTTTCAATTACCATCATCTGAAGACATTTTTTCTCCTTTCCTTGTTACCTCTTAATTAGAGCTGGTTGAAAAAGCAGTTTAAATTAAATTAAAAATCTTTACTGTTAGGGTTTTTTTTTTCCAGAATCGCAATGTTTATATTTTTCAGAAATCAAAAAAATTCAGCCACCTCTTTAGCTGCTCAAAAACACTGGATGCACACTTCCTGACAAAAATTGTCATTTCTCAGGTTTGTTTTTCATCAGATTTGGAGAAAAAATTATGGAAAATATCATTAAAAATGAAAATATTTCAACCAGCTCTCCTCTGAATGACTCGCGTCCTCTGAAATTATTGTTTATTTAACCCTAACACTGTATGATTTCATCTTGAGTTACAGTTTGTCTGAAAGATGTTCAGTGCCCCTAACTGCCATTGGCTTTACTGGGATTTGAAGGTAGTGGGGAGCACTTTGCCCTAAAAGTAGGTGTATGTAATGTCCTTGCTAAGAAGAAGGTGGTCCCCAATCCTGTTCTCTATGAACCTGATGGCAAAATTCCCATTTACCTCAATGGCAGAGGATTAACTCCTTACTGAGCATCACCTGAAAAGCAAACAAAGAGAGAAGAGAGAAGTGAAGAGAAAGAGAGGACAGAGAAAGAGGGTGAAAGGAGATGATGATAAAGAAACTGAGGAGAGAGAAGGGGGGGCAGTGGAGGAGTGGGAAACAGGGGATTTTGAAATGTACAGTAATGAAATCTGCTCCCTTCACCTCCTGAACTTACAAATGCTCAGCATCTGGCGCAATCCAGGGCAGGGAGCACAGTTTAGGGCCTGTTTGCAAATGTGGACATTCACTTAAATCAGTACCAAGACCCGCTAAATATTCATTTTGGGCACCTACAGTAAGTGCTGGCACTTACCACCACAAAATGCTTGTCTCATCCTGCTGTCCATGACTGACTTCAACTTGATGCTTATGGCCTTCAGGGTCCTTCCCACAAAAGGGATACACTTAAGTGCCGCAGAGAAGGGCCAGAAGAGAAGGAAGACAGACAACCGGCTGCTCGCTGCCTTCTTACAACACACTTAGAAACACTGTGGGGCAGGATGTTATGGGCTCCTAGGCCCTTTTGTTCTGTGTAAGCAGAGCAGAATGGCTGCAAAGCAGACATTGAAAACCAGTGGGGGATTCATCCTGATGAGGTGAATCTTCCACCAGTGTACTGCTGTACCTGATGCCCAACTCACTCCCAGAGTCAGGGGAGGGAGGCCTGGGGCGGGATGGGAAGTGGGGTGGAGAAGAGCTCCACTAGACCTGATCTTCCACTCATTCCCATCCTTAAGGAACTTCAATCAGGGGCATAAGTTAGAGCTTGCACCTCAGTCTGGACAGCTCATGATCGGGAAGGCAGAACTAGCAACAGCAGTTAATCTTGTGTCTCTCCACAAACACACACACACTCAAAACAGAGCTCTGTTTAACTGTAATATTTTTAGATCGAGAGAGTAATCCCCTGTCCTTAAATGAAAGACAATAACTTTGAAACAAAAGATGGAAGTTACTGTACCATAGGCTGTTGAGAGGTTGCCCAACGGTATGAAAATAAACTCGTCAAGCTCCGCCTGTCATCCAATATGACACTGCAGCTCACACATAACCGAATTGAAATAGCTCTGTGCCAGAGTCACGAGGGTATTACTAGCTGCCACTTTTATTTCATTTGTTGCTTCCTAAAAAAACAAAACAAAAAGAGAAACTGAGGTGACTGAAGGTGGTTGCACTAGCCAGAGTTGTTTATATGAGTCAAATCCTTATTTCTGTGCACAAGTTGTGATTGAACCAACCCAACTTTCTGTGGATCAAGTCATTAGTCATAAATATTCATTGAGTCATTTGGCTAAACAATTTTCAGCCTTTGAGTTGCTTGCAAGCTGCTTAGTTAGACTATTCACTATTAGCTACTTGTGGTGGATGACTGGTCACTATTGACACAAGATATTTTTCCCTGCCCTTCCTTGAGGAGGTAGTGTGAAACAGACTGGGCAGCTTCAAGATATTCAGAGAGCTTTCCTGGAATAAGCTGTCCCCAAAAAGGAGGCTGACTTCCTTTGGAATAAGGGAGGGATTTTTCCACGGGTTTTCTAGCTGCCAAACTACATTCTAAATCTAATGCTGTTTCTTTTGGAGATGGCTCAGATTCTGTCTGTCTTAGGGCTTTATGTGGCCACTTATCACTATAGTATCAGCGTGCCTTCCACATCACATCAGTATTAATAATGAAATCCCTAGGAGACTTTGGAAAAGACTTGCTCGTTAAGAAACCATAGGCCTGTCTCTGTGTATGATCTCATGTGTCTCAGGTCTTGATCCTGCAAAGCGCTTAAGCACATGTGTAACTTTCAGCATGTGAGTTGTCCCATCTTAGGCATATGCACAACTGCTGTCTAGGACTTGGGCTTTGGTCTGGAGGAAGTTGTGGGCCTCTACCAGAAAAATACATTTTCATTTCAGTATATAGTTTACCCCTGTGGAGGAAAAACTGAGTCCTCACTCTCAGGTTGGATACAACAAGTCAGAGACAGCTTTATTTCAAGCAATTGCAGGGAAAGATCACTACTGGCAGAGAGCATCTCTGCCTCAGTTTCTTCAAAATACAAGCAGTGTCATACGAGTATTTATATCCTTTAAAGACATACACTAATTAATAACAATCTGCATTATGTTTACCCATTCCAGTAATTTCACATTTCTGTTCTAGCCTTGAAGATAAGGATGTTTAAGGTCACATTAACTCTATTCTGTATTTCCTTCTCGCTGTAGACAGTCTGCTTTTCCAAATCTTGCATTATGAAAGTTGAGAGTTAGCCTTACTGTGCTCTATCTTGACATGACTTATAGGCCTATAATCAAATCCTTTAACCCTTGTTTCCACACCCTCAAAAAGGAGAGTTTTAATTAGTTAAAGCTTTGGATCCTTTGATTAGTATCTCGGGAGAACTAACTTACCTGAGTCTCTCTCATGTGGGCTGAGGCTAGTGTTGTTATTTTGCTCAGCAGCCTTTTCTCTAGGCCCCCGGTGTCCTGCTGTAATATTTTCTCCAGGTCACAGTAATTTTCTGCTCTGTTTTGCTGGGGACAAAACACAGAAGAGAACAATTTGGAAAAGTTGTTCTTGATGACCATACAGCAAGTTGGCTAGTAAGCCCCTGCCCAAAATAGCTTAAAATCCAAACATGAAATGACTAGCCCAAGTCTTATCATAACAGAGCAGGTCCGTGGCCAGGAAGAGAATCCATGTTTCCTGAGTCATTATCCAAAGTCCTAGCCACTAGGCCACACTGACTCCTCAGCCTGCATGCTCACACAAGTAATCCACTGGCTTAACGGGTGTAAAACAGGCCATGCCTTCCACAATCACTGTATTTAGCAGCACTTCAGAAGCAGTTGAACAATTTACATATTTTAATCTTTATGGAGAGAAAAGAGCCAGAATAAGCACCAGTCACTGCCCCCTTATCTAGTTTCATTTATTTAAAACAATAAAAATGAGCACCTTGCCCTTGCTCTAGCCACGCCAGTCAGATTTTATAAACATGTAATTACAAAATACCCAGCTCCTGCAGTAAGTCCTCAACAGCTCCCAGGGGAAATTAGCTCAGCAGTTTGATCTACATTGACAGTAGCACACTCGAAGATGTCTTTTATGAGGCCCATCAGTGTAGAAATTCACAGATGATACTAAATATGGAGGAGTTGTGGTATCAGTTGGGACAGAGAAACAATAAAGAGGGACACAGAGAAATTAAAACCTGAGCAGAGAACTAGATTCATTTCAGAAAACTGCAAACTAGCACATCTGGAAAGGAGGTAGAAGTAACTGACATAATGGGAGGGAGAAATGTGGGAAGCAACAAGTGCCCTGGGGGGTGACAATGAAAAACAAAGTCAACATATCTATGCAAGGTGTGATATACACATTGAGCCATGTGGACTGGGTCTTTTACACACAGGGATCATGGCACAAAGCAGGAAGACAACAGTTCCTCTCTGTTCAGCTGAGGTGTGACTGCCCCTGCATTTTCTAGCACCACCTTCCCAGAAAAATCAACAAATTGGAAGTAATTCATGGGAGAGCAAAAGAGAATGGTGTGGGGGCAGGGCTGGCAGAATTGACTTCTGCAACCTGACCCGAACCCTATGGGACCTGACTACAGGTGTCACCAACTCCACAAGCAGGAGGGGCAGTGGCAGTATCCCAGTGGTTCTCAAACTTTTTTTACTGGTGACCCCTTTCACACAGCAAGCCTCTTGAGTTTGACCCCCTTATAAATTTAAAACATGTGTTTATATATTTAACACTATTATAAACGTTGCAGGCAAAGCAGGGTTTGGGGTGGAGGGTGACAACTTGCGACCCCCCGCATGTAATACCCTTGTGATCCCTTGAGGAGTCCCGACCTGCCAGTTTGAGAACCCCTGCAGTATCCGGTTTTGGGTGGGTGGGGGAGGGTGATTTTAGTTTTGTACAGCTGCAGCCTTTTTACATGCATAAAGGCACCAATGACCAGGGGAGGATCTGATGCTCTATGTTTGGTTTTTAAATGCTCCCTTTTTTTTTTTAAAAGAGTGACAGCAAGGGAAAGGATGGGAAGTTTACCTTTTCCATAGAGCAAGTAAACTTTCCCCCTTGCTTCAGCTATATCAGTTACTCTTATCTGGAAACAAATCAGATGCTTTCACAAGGAGTCCTCAAACTCACCTGAGTTTTGGCCTTTGAGTGCAAGTTGGGTTACAGAAGAACACCACAACACATGCTCATGTATTTCAATTTAAATGCAGAAAGGAATCGCCCACCACATCTCTGCTCTGGCCCACCACCAATGCACCTGTAGCAGCATTGGATGGCAAGTCATCCAATTATTTTGCAGCCCTGGATTCAAACACTGAAAATCTGCAGAAAAGAACACAGCAGCTCATTGAGAAGATCAGCAAGAACCGGAAGAAAGACCACACCGTCATGAACAATTTCCGGGAGAGCCTCCTGCTGAAGGTGAAGTGGATATTGAGATGGCTAGGTACAAGAGCTCGAGGATGGAAGCCACAGGAAGGAAGGGAAGTTAGCTAGCTTGGTGAAAGGGGCAGCACTTTAATGCTGAACAAAGGAAAATGTGTGTGTGGGGGGGGGTGTGAGTGCTGTATCATGGGGATGGATTTCCCCCTTCCATGATATAAACCCCATATCATTCCAGCATGGAGGTAGGGTTGGCCCTGGGCTGGAACAGACAGCTGGACCCACTATATATCTCAGGGGATTGGCCTGAGGCATGAAAGGCCTGTGCTTCTGATTGCATCCCCGCTCTGTCACACACCCTGGAGTCTCCCTAGAACAGGTGTGGTCAAACTTTTTGGCCCGAGGGCCACACGGGGCTTCAAAATTGTGCAGAGGGCCAGGAAGGGAAGGCCCCGCCCTCATCCAACCCCCACCCACTTCCCACCCCGACTATCCCCCTCAGAACCCGGACCATCCAGCCCCACCCTTGTCCCCTGATTGCCCCCCCAGAACCCAACCCCCTATCTAGCCCCCATTATCTGTTCCCTGACTGCCCCTTCCCGAGACCCCCACACCCTAACCACCACCTAACTCCCCCTCCCTGCAACTGGCTTACCTGCTCAGCTGGGCGCGGGTCTCCATGGCTCTGCCAGGCACCCTGGGCCGGGAGTGCAGGGCCCTGCAGCTTGTCCCGCTCGGCCCAGATCCAGGGGCCAGGAGCGCAGGGCCCCGCGGCTGGCCACGCTTAGCTCAGACCCCCCGTCGGGAGTGCAGGCAGGGCTTGCGGCGCTCGGCCCGATCCCCCGGCTAGCAGAGCGGAGCTGCAAGGCTAGCAGCGCTCGGCCTGGCCCCCTGGCCGGGAACACGGGGCCTGCGGCACTCGGCCCAGCCCCCACGCCGGGAGCGCGGGGCTTTCGGTGCTGGACCCAGCCCCAAGCTCAGGGCTGCGGGGCTTGCAGCGCTTGGCCTGGCGCTCCGGCCGGGAGCACAGGGCTGCGGGGCTTACCATGCTCAGCCCAGGGCCGGGGCCACTGGCCCCACTCCCCGGCCCAAGCTCATGGGCTGGATGAAAATGGCCGGCGGGCTACGTGTGGCCCACGGGCCGTAGTTTGTCCACATCTGCCCTAGAAAATCCTCTCAACCAAGAGCTGCACTAGGGCCCCTCCTCAGTGGGACAGGTCACACAGCATGGTGGTAGCGCAGTGGGAAAGGTAATACAGCCCAGAACTGTGTTGTCTTTTTTCCTTTTCAACTTCACTTCTCCTCCAATAGTCATGCTTCCCCCGCGCACACACACACACACACCAGATCCCAGGACAACTGGGCTGAGGGGATGGCCAAACCCTCCATTTTCATGGGAGTGGGAAAAGCTTTGTGAGAAAGGTCCTCTTCTCGCATGGGTCTTCGTCCCAGGGACCCATATTGAGTTATGGAATCATCTCCCCAAGGAAAGTGGGGTGAGTGTCACTGTATGGAGCATTTAAAAGTAGATCGGACAGAAAAAAAAAAAAAAAAAAAAAAAAAAAAATGGTGAGCAGCAGCTAGACTCTACTTGAAAGGAAATGGATTAGAGGGGCCCTGTCAGTTTCCATGTTCTCCAGTTCTCTGCTATGTTCCAGCACATCCGTAGAGAGCTTGTTTTAAATGTAAAACCACTTTACCTGCCAACATCACACCTCACACACTAACTTGAATGCCTGTGAAATGCAGCAACCTCTGTTTCAGCTGCAGCCGATCAAGATGCCTTGCTAATTCTCTCCACCCTGACCGCACACGCAGCACTCACAGAATGTTTATTTAATGTATTTTAATCATGTTATTCTAACTGCATCAGTCACAGATCACCAGCCTGAATGTCCTCCAGGTTTCTGAGGTATTAAATCAGATGCTTTGGAGCATATTTTACATCAGGGGTCAGCAACCTTTCAGAAGTGGTGTGCCAAGTCTTCATGTGTTCACTCTAATTTAAGGTTTCATGTGCCAGTAATACATTTTACCATTTTCAGAAGGTTTCTTTCTATAAGTCTATAATAGATAACTAAACTATTGTTGTATATAAAGTAAAAAAGGTTTTTAAAATGTTTAAGGAGCTTCATTTAAAATTAAATTAAAATGCAAAGTCCCCAGGACCAGTGGCCAGGCCCTGGGCAGTGTAAGTACCACTGAAAATCAGCTCGCGTGCTGCCTTTGGCACGCGTGCCATAGGTTGCCTACCCCTGCTTTGCATTATTTTTCTTTCCATTTATGTAACAGTGGGGAGCTTTCCATTATAAAATCAGCTACAGACTCTAATATGTAATATATATAAGAACACCTGGCTTTTATTTAGCCTTTTTCATTCATACATCTCAAAGCACCTTACGAAAAGTCAGAATCATAAAATAGGGAAACAGCAGCTCAACATGACTTGTCCAAGGACACCCAGAAGGCCCGTGGAAGAGCCAGGAATGGAACTCAGGCCCCCCAAGTGCTATATGAGAGGGAGATATTTATTATTATTAAGAGAGGTAGTGTGGCTTATAGGATTCAGTACTGAACTAGGACCCAGGAGACCAAGGGTCTATTCTTGGCTCTGCAGCTGGCCTGCTGAGTGACTTTGGACAAGTCACTTCACATGTTTGTGCCTCAATTTCCCCATGGTGATAATGGTACTGACCTCCTTTGTGAAATATGTTGAGAACTACTGATAAAAACTAGGGATAACTATGCAAATGGAATAACAAACCAAAGCTTCATTTGTTGCCAGTGCCTTCAAAGCGTGGAGCTAAGTTAAGAGGAAAGTCATTTGAATTCTTTACTACCTTCTGATCGCTGTTGTCTAATGCTCTCCAACATGTCATAAGGCTTCCACTTCCATCTTCAGCAGATGCAGAAACCAACACACCTCCCATTTCCCCCTGGAACTCACAAAACCGTCATCATGGCCTCTGCACCATAGATGTGCAGCTCAGCACATCTACGGTCACACATGCCATGCATTTGGGAAGTTATTTCCACCTTACCATTGCAGAGGCTGCCATTAAAGCTTTGGGCCAGATTTTCAAAAGTATTTAGGTGCCCTAAAAACGCAGCTTGAGGCTTTTGAAAATCACGCCAGCCACCTAACTCCTGGGAGAGTTGGGAATAGAACCCAGGTGTCCTGAATTGCTGTCCTGGTCTCTGGGGTACATGGCCTCTCATAGGCAAGAATCCTCTTGTATGCCATTTTGCTGTTTCCCATGAAGATCCCACTCCTGCATTCAGATCCATGCTGGCAGATCCTCATGAACTAGTTGCAGGGCTGGGGTCTGCATAGGAATTGCGAGCCTGGCCCAAGCTAGCAGTTCCTTGAGTCAGTATCCCGGCTCCCACAGAGCCAGCTCCAGATGCTTTCAAAAGATGGTGCAAGAAGCCTGCAGTAAGCATTTACATTTATGCAGAGATCAGTTTCAGTCCACTCTGTCTAAAACTCACGAAAAAGTCACATTTAGGGCAAGACTCAGCCCCATCCCAACTTGGCAGAGCACCCATTGAAATCAACGGTAGGTGCATCCTGTTACTCTGGGAGCAGGGGAGAATGCAGTGTTTTCTCCAGGAATTGAAATTAGGGAGGGTGTTCGAATTTTCAGGGAGGGGGTGTAGCAGCACGACAACTCACCCCTGCGGCACCTCCTGCTGGCTGTCTGGGAATTAGCTCTTTCCAGCTCGGAGCGCAATCTGCAGGTTGGTGTCTCACTGTCCGCTGGCCCCCATGCCTCTCCTGGACCCAAGTGCCCTTGTATCTGGGGTGCTGCCTGCTGGGAGTACCCCCACAGTCTCTGCCTCTGGGTCTCCCCTCCCTGGGAAACCCCAAACTCTCTATCCCCACCTTGCCTCAGTTTGGGCTACTGCCAGTCATCAAGCCCCCACATCCTGGGACAGACTGCAGTGTAAAAGCCACTCATCATAAGCAAGAGGGTTAGGGCCAGCTGCCTTTGCCTAACCCCCAGTACCTTTTTAGGTCTTGGTATCAAGCCTGCAGTCTGGGAGGTCACCAGACCTGAGCTCCCCAGCTCAGCCTGTCCCATCACCAGCACTGCTCCACCCTCAGTATCCTGTCAGCCAGGCCCTGCCCTCTCCCAGCCTGGAGAGAGACTGCCTGCCTGTAGCTCACAGCCCTCTTATAAGGGTCAGCTGGGCCCTGACTGAGCTGGCCACAGCTGTGGCCAGCCACACCCCCCACTGCTTTCTCAAGCTGCAACCCTCTGCGGGGCTGTTTTTAACCTCTTCTGAGCCAGAGTGGGGTGATCACTCCGCTACACGGGGTGTCAGGGCCAATGAGGGGTGAGACCATGAGAGTAAAGGTAGGCTGTATGGCACCATCGTAAAAACTGAAAAAAGTTTCATGACCATTGTATTAGACTTAACTAATAAGATTTAACTAAATGCAAAGTAATGCACATTGGAAAACAATCTCAACTGTACATACAAAATGATGGGGTCTAAATTAGCTGTTAACACTCAAGAAAGAGACGTTGGCATCATTGTGGATGGTTCTCTGAAAATATCCACTCAGTGTGCAGCAGCAGTCAACAAAGCAAACACAATGTTGAGAATCATTAAGAAAGGGATAGATAATAAAACAGAAAATATATTGTCTCTATATAAATCCATGGTATGTGCACACCTTGAATACTGTGTGCAGATCTGGTCACTCCATCCCAAAAAAGATATATTGGAATTGGAAAAGGTACAGAGATGGGCAACAAAAATGATAAGGGTGTGAAACAGAAGGAGACTGGGGAATTTTCAGTTTAGAAAAGAGACAACTAAGGGGGATTATGATAAAGGTCTATAAAATCTTAACTGGTGTGAAGAAAGTGAATAAGGAAAACTTATTTAATCCTTCACATAACACAACAACTAGCAGTCACCCAATGAAATTAACAGGCAGCAGGTTTTAAAAAAAACAAAAGGAAGTAATTCTTCACACTACATAAAGTCAACCCATGGAAATATTAGCCAGGGCCCAGATGCTGTGAAGACCAAAACTATAACAGGATTTTAAAAAGAACTAGATAAATTCATAGAGGATAGGTGCATCAGTGGCTATTAGCCAGGATGGGGAGGGATGCAACACCATGCTCTGAGTGTCCCTAGCCTGTTTGTCAGAAGCTGGGAATGGGCAACAGGAGAATGATCACTTGATGACTACCTGCTCTTTTCATTCCCTCTGGTGCACCTGGCCTTGACCACTGTCAGAAGACAGGATACCAGGCTATATGGACCATTGGTCTGACCCAGTAGACCATTCTTATGTAAAAATTAATTACAATAATATTTAGTACAGAAACTTCCCAACATAATGACCTCTCAAGAAAGCAATGATGTGAGATAACAACGTTGGCAAATAATGCATTTTAAAAATCTTGGCCTATTAGGAAACACATTTAAGTTTCCATTCCCTGTTACAAATCTAGCACTCTCGAGCAAAGTCACTAAAAAATACAAAGACAATGTTCAAAAACAAATGTTTATTTAACGTGCCCTGCAGTCCCTCACTTTTCCCTCCACCTCACACCACTCACCAGTGTTTTCCTCAGAGTTCAGAGGTGCTTTCTTGTGAGTTCACCTCCCAGGTGGGGGGCAAGAAGGCACCTTGCTTGTTCTTCCAGCTGCTCACTGTTTGCTCTGGCCACTGTTTGTTGTGCCGCCGTTCACTCCCTTGTTCTGTTGCCAATGGCCCTGCACCGCCCGTCACCTTCTGCTGCCACTTGCCACTGTGACCTCTGTGAGCTGGTCCCTTGAGGTTCCACCCAGCTTTCAGTGATTTCAACTGAGCTCTCAGTGCTGTGTGTCTTCCACAGGAAAAGTGTCTCGACAGGAGGACCAAGTACTGGCCTACTGATCCTTATGTGACTTGGTTATCAGTGATTTCAGCTGTAGTGGTCACTTAACCAAAAGAGACTTTATGAATCTTAATCAGTCCTGTCTTTAAACAGTGGAGAAGGGCAGTTCAAATAGTACTTGTGACTCAGACAGAACATCAGAGTAAAACACCTGTCCTCACCCTCTCTCTTGATGCCCTCAATTAGCACAGGTTAAATTACAGTTCTACTGCCCTTTACTCGTACAATAAGGAGAACAACATTTCATTCCCCCCACCACACTTCAAGTGATTTGCAACTCAGCCCAAGCCAAAAATCTATCACTTGCAACATAGGTCTGTTTCCTGGATACCTAGGTAGATTAGGTGTGAATGTAAATACAATCTGGTCCTGAAGCCTTTCTCCCCAGCCCCTAGTTCATCACTAGCTGTCAGGGAGCGCTCATTTTGACTTTGCTTACAAAGTATAAGGAAGCTAGTCTATGTTCATACTTTTCAAATCTATTATACTTTTTCATATACACATACTTTATCCTACACTGTATATGCTTTTAAAGTGTGTATTAATGTTTCAATTTCAATTCAAATTTCCAAAATTGGCATGTAACTAGTTCACAAAACTGGGGGCGGGGGGTGTTGGGGAAATTCGGGGGGGGTGTACACTCCCCCTAGGGGTGTTGTTGCAACCCTTAATATTCAAACCATCAGCCTCCGATCCATTTTAATACCTAAAGTCCGTCTTTTCTTGCACTCCAAAAGGTTTTGAGTTTGGTGGAGAAGCTGGAGGAAATGGATGTTTCTCATTTATGATCGCCATAACAAGCAAATGCAGGATAAGCTCCAAGAGCTCTCGGAGATAATGGAGAGGATCCGCCAGATCCAAACGGAGCTCAGACAAGTCTGCCACACCATGGAGGCAGCTTACAGACTTGTGCATGCAGCCAGTGGTGTGAGAACACTTGGAAGAAGGGCCAGATGGAATCAAAAGCCAAAATGAACCACTCAAACCATCGTGTAGCTATTATTCTTATACAAGAGGAAAAACAAGACTACAGCTCAGATAAGGGTCCCTTTTCTATTCCTGTTTCAGTTTGATTGTTAAAGTTATTTTAAAAACTCCTGAAATTTCAAGCTCTGATAGTGTCCTAAAGGGCATGAGAGCCAGACAGGTTAAAAAAAAAAACACCTGTTAAGATTCAGTCTTTATAAAAGAGGGAATAGCTCTTACTTATGTGGGAGGGAATGGCTAAATCTCTCATACTGCTGTTTATTGTAAAAGGCATTTTATAAAGATCACATGAATGTTAAAGCAACAAAGTAGAATGTATCAATAGCTGTAAACATGTTTCCTTCAGTGACTTGCCTTTTTGTTATTTCTAACCGCTATCTGTACTGATATGAAAAGCACTCCGTGATTTAAAGCAAAAATATAAGATTCTGTCTTGCAGTTTCTTTACAGGAGAACAGAGTTTAAGCTGCTGTTCCTGATAAGCCCTTATTATTCTCAAAAGGAGAGAACAAAAAGACCACTTACACATACAGGGGCTGAAAGTACAACCTGTTCTGCTACCCACCACAACTACAGCAAAGGAACAAAATGTAGTAGCCAAGACGGGGGCAGGGGGCCAAGGACAGGTAGCACAGCACTTTCTGTCCTGAGAAGCCACGTCCACCCATCAGTCACAGCCAGCATATCAGAGCAGCGGCAAGTTATTCTTTCATACTGTTCCTGTTTCCCAGTGCTGGACATGGCTATTTTATAATCCCTGGGGCAGCCCCAATTATCTTAGCACGCGTAGGTGGGCTGGGACTTTTTGCCACAGTCATGGGACCTGAAACGGTGTAGTGGAGAAAGGTCATTTCAGGTGGATCAATCCCGAGAAACCACCCTGGCTGTTAAAGAGTTTTCAAGCAAGGATGACTCAGATGTCTAATCCCCTTGATACTGGCACATCTCTGACTCTTGGTCCAATTTCCATTTCACATAACGAGCAGTACAGGCCAGATTGTCAAGAGTTGGGCACTTAAAAGAATCTGGAGCTACATGTAGTCACGGGCCATGACAGCTGCCTGTATGACGCTTTGCTTTCTTGTAACCTATTTACCAGGGATCAAGGGCTCATCCCACCTGGCTTGGCTAGGATTGAATTTGGCTCTAGCTGTTCAGCAAGGTGAACAAAGCTGGCAGAGAGACTCCAGTACAATTCTGGTATTGAACAGACTGGTTCTAGTGCAAGTGCAGGGCATCAGACCTTGATCTCTCTTGAAAATCTGGCTCTGATTGTGGGGACCCAAGTTGGGCACCCAGAGCTCCCATGGCTGCATCTCGTATTCATAACATGAGGGACACATTTCCAATTCTTCTTCCCTGATAATTGTGGGAGCATTATGGTGAGTTAGTGAACATCTTGGTCTGGGCTCAACCACTCTGCAACTGCTCAGGCTTCACCACTCAGCCCCAAGCCCTACAATCCAAGAGGTCACAACACTCTTCCCGAGTCAAGAAAGTGATGTGAAATTTGAACACAGCCTATTGCTGGTCATTTTCTTCTGTTTTGCAGTGGCCAGGGCAACCAGCCACCAAATGTTAACAGTCTATGGCCTATTTTACACAGTTCAGCAGCTCTGATTCTATTCAGCATCTGGCTGCAGGGTTCATAAACAACTAACCACTGCAAACTTTAAAATTTATTATGTAAGTAACAGAAGGGATAGGAGATCAGCTAAGTTCAACTGTGGGCTACTGTGAAAGAGAAATTTGGTCACGGGAATGTTGAATGTGTCTTCTGGGGGTCTTACAGCTGTGGAAACTGAGGCACAGTGGGTCCGTGGCAGATCCAGGAATTTAACCCATTTCTGAACCCAGCCCTGTGCAGTGGACAGCACTGCTTCACCTTGGTAACAACATTTAGCTTAGTCACTACATTGTGCAGATATCCGCTTGACACGTCCCGTCACCTGGGTGTGCATGAAGATTCAGGTTTTAGGACTTCAACACAGCTCTACAAAGAGAGGGAGTTCTCCCAGCATGCAACACTGCATCCATTCAGATAATTCTGAGATTTATTCACATAACGAGCAGTACAGGCCAGATTGTATGAGAACGTTAGCTGAACTTGGACACCCAGTGGAAGGAGAGATGAACCACTGACGAGTGAGACTGCATTCCTATCCTGTTATAGGCAGTTCCTGAATTCTCCCACACAGCTCCTGAATTTACCCTCAAAGAGAAAGCAAGCAAGCCAGCTTCAAGCATCAAGCAGCCAATCCAGCATCACAAACCCACTGACTTTTGTTACACAACAATCCACTTCACAGAAGTTTTTCTAATTTCACCCTCTCCCATACTCCCAAAATACAAATACAATGCTGGCAAAGATGGTCCTTTACTGGGCCTGTCTCCTTGATCCTTTACTGCAAACAGAGCGGAAGATGACCTTCTCCCAGATTCCTGAGCTTGTAAGGCAACTAGCTGTTTTGGGAGCAAATTGTATTGCACAATTAGAAAAAATCCAGGAGTCAGCCCAAAGAGCTACATTCAGATTTTGCATCATAGGCACTGCCTCTGGCTTGTGACTTTATCATCTTGAGAAAGTAAAACCAAAAATCTTTTTATACAAAACAAATCATTCTTCTGACGTAGCGAACTTAAGGCTGTTGTGAAGGGGATTTAGGCCTCCTCCACATTGGATTTATTTGCCGACTGAAAGATTGAAGTCCAGTGATTGCTCTGCCAAGGATGAGTGCATGGCTATCATGCTTGGCTGCGGAGTGAAGAGAAACAGGAACAAAGATCTCATTGGGTGACATTTATGATAACTGGAAGTCACCAATATATGTGCTGTGTCGCAGTTCCATGGAACTCCCTCTCCAGAGCTAGCATGGTCAGATTTTGGTTGCTTTGTTACAAAGAGTATGGTTTGCATCATAACAACAGTGGGCAAACATGGATACCTTTGTAAGGAAACAAACCCCACCCCTTCCCCCCCAGCAGCACAATTTTTGTAGCACGAAACCAAGGAGATTAGAAAAGGTGAAACTGAAATCAGGTGAAAGAAGAACTAATAAAAGGCCTTGGCTACATACAGAAGTTGAATCATTTTAGCCTGCCAGTATAGTTGAAGTGGTACAATCAGTCCTTTGGACACAGTTTTACTGCTGCTTCATACCAGTGTAGTTCCTGACATGGGAAGTGGACTATGCCATACCAGTATAAGGCACCTCTATTCCCCTTCTATCATCTCCACACTAGTGGTTGTACTCATGTAACTATATTGGTAAATGAAAGTCAACCCCCATCCCCCAACAAACACCATTATCTGGGGGTAAAATCTGTGTATAGACCAGGACGTAAATCATCAGATGCTACAGGAATGAGCATAATCCAAGATTATCCATCAAACAGTAGCAGGGTTTGCTTCCCCCGGAAGATGAAGAAAGGCTATATTAGCAATGAGTGAAGCAAATCACTAAAATGCAGCCACCACAGGGGTGGAACACAACAAGTGTTTCAGCAGCACACAGCAATGGCGAACAAGAAAGGAGGGCAGGAAGTGACGAACATGATGTCCAGTTGGAGCTGTAAGTCGCAACGTGATGCAGGGACATTGAACTAGAGGGGAGAATGCCTCCTGAGGCCTGTCCTGCTCCCTGAAGCACAGCACCCCCTAGCACTCTGCTTTCTATCCCTGACCTGCATGTCCTGCAGGAGCTGGGAAAGCCCAGGAAACTTCATGGCATTTGATACAAAGGTGTATGGTGTGTGCGTGGGGGGGGCGGAATTTACCTTCATAGGTGTTCACAGCCTCCAGGTTCATGACGTGCCGGATGATGTGGTATTCGTTGATGATGCCGTTGTCCCCCAGCATGTCCCGGGCCTGGCGGGCAATATCCAGTGCTTTGCCACAGGAGTTCTGCTTCAGCATGGAGATCATCTTGAGGGCGGCCCTACAGCGACAGCAGCGATTGAGGGGACTGGGGTGGAAGGACGAGCTCCCCAGTGGAGCCAGGGCTTGTGCCATGTTGACACCAGGCTGATATCTAGCAGACTTAACAGCTTGGTCAAAGAGGAACAGCTTGTTTTTCTCTAACCACATGATCTGGATCAGAAGCAAGGCTTCTAGAGGGGAACAGGACCCATTTCCCCACCTGCATGAGCCAGGCAGTCCCCGAACTTAGAGGTGGATTGGAGCCATTGTCCCTTAGAAGAAAAGGCCCTATGTGTCACACATACAAAATGGGATATGATTACCTAGGAAGGAGCACTGCAGAGAGGGATCTGGGGATCACAGTAGATCACAAACTAAATACGAGTCAACAGTGTAACGCTGTTGCAAAAAAAAGCAAACATAGTTCTGGGATGTATTAACAGGAGTATTGTAAGCAAGACACAAGAAGTAATTCTTCCGCTCTACTCTGCGCTGATTAGCCTCAACTCGAGTATTGTGTCCAGTTCTGGGCACCACATTTCAAGAAACTTGTGGACAAATTGGAGAAAGTCCAGAGAAGAGCAACAAAAAATGATTAAAGGTCTAGAAAACATGGCCTATGAGGAAAGCTTGAAAAAATTGAGTTTGTTTAGTCTGGAGAAGAGAAGACTGAGAGGGGAGATGAGAACAGTTTTCAAGTACATAAAAGATTGTTACTAGGTGGAGAGAGAAAAATTGTTCTTTTTAACCTCTGAGGATAGGACGAGAAACAATGGGCTTAAATTGCAGCAAGGGAGGGTTAGGCTGGACATTAGGAAAAACTTCGCAACTGTCAGAGTGGTTAAGCACTGGAATAACTTGCCTAGGGAAGTTGTGGAATCTCCATCATTGGGGATTTTTAAGAGCAGGTTGGACAAACACCAGTCGGGGATGGTCTAGATAATATTTAGCCCTGCCTTGAGAGCAGAGGACTGGACTAGATGACCTCTTGAGGTCCCTTCCAGTTTTATGATTCTATGTCATTCCACAACGCCTTACACCACCTGTCCCCTCCAAGCTTGCGACTGGATCAAAGCCAGTGTACCCTGGAAGGGCAAGACCCTGGATTCCATTCCCAACCCCTGAACCAGCCAAATCCCCTCTAGCTTTGCAGTGTACCCCACAGAATAACTTTCTAGTTTAGAAAGGGAGGTACATACTTGTCTTCATCCTTTAGCCTCCACAGCTGCAGGCAAGCCTGTAAGCCAATGGTGATCTCAGTGAGCATATCAGCCAGCTTCTTCTGGGCCAGCTGGTTCCTAGCCAGCGGCACCCCAAACTGGATGGAGGACAACTGAGTGAGGAAACTGAGGAGCAAAAGTCACTTAAAACTCCTGGGGCAGATCCGCCCCTGGTGACTGCCTTCAACTGGGATGGAGCATTATACTAGATCTATTAGGTAGTGCCAAAAAAACTCATCCAAAATCCCCGTTGTGTTGGGCACTCTCCTGACAAGCTCACACAGTGGGAGGGGAAACCAAGGCCCAGACGTGGGCAGAATCGGGAACAGAACCTAGGTGTCCCAAGTCATCCTTGCTTCTCATTTGACCTGATTGCTGCACAGCGAAGCAGAATTCCATTGGACGCTCTACAACAGAAAGTTCTTCCGAGAGCTAGAACACTTCATATACACTGCATGTAATTGGCTGGTGGCCCGACTGGACAGGAAAGAGCTAGTGCATGAAAGCCCTTCACTACTGGACTCCACCATGTTCTCCCACAGCTAACTTCTGACATTCACCCCAGTGGGTTAGGGAAGGGGGCTGGGAGTCAGGACTTCTGGGTCATGTTCCCAGCTTTTCTACTGATCCATTGTGCAACCTTGGTCAAGTCACTTCACCTCTCTCTCTGTGTCCCCTCCTGGCAAGGACTCTCCCATGAGTGCTGTGAGGTCTAAATTAACCAGTGCCTTTAAAAGGAGGGGGGCAGGGAGCCCTCAAATCTACATGGGGTTTCCACCCATCACAGGCATATAGAGTTCTCCCCTGCCCCCATGCGGTCATTACCTGTCCAAGGCATACTGCCTAGCTGTCTCCAAGCAGAATTCAGCACCTCCAAGTGCTGCCCAGGCAATGCCGTACTTGGCATTGTTCAGACAACCAAATGGACCCTGGCAGGACCCAAGACAGAGACTTGATCATAAACCTCCAGGCAATGTTGCCAAGGAAGAGCACATGGCCTCTACTCCGGCCAGCCCCCTGCCTTAACAGGGCAACAGGATACTAGCTTCCGTGCCATTGTCTCTCTCTGCCCAGAAGGATTTGGGGACCACATTTTTAAGCACAAGACCATTGGCACCCACCAAAACCGATCTGTTAAAGCTGCAGGAAGGGCTTATCTCTCCAATGGAAGTCCCCTGTACAGTGGGGGCTATTTTATACAGTGATCACACCCCCCCGCTGAAATGCAGTTGTCTCTGGGGTGGAGAACAACAGCTACTTATCCAAGGATCACTTGGCCCTTGAAATGCAACTGCTTCTGGGGTGGGGCACAGCAGCTGTTTTCATCAACCACACAGCAACCATGCCCAAGACAGGAAGCGAAGAAAAATCCAGCAGTCGATTTCTTCCTATGGTTGGGAAGCTGAAGGCAACTGCCAAGGTGAGGGTCAGGCCAGGACACCTGGATTAACACTCCTTGCTTTAAAGGCCATTTGCCTGCAGCACAGTGCCCCCTAGCACCACACTAGAGTCGGCATTGGCTCTATGGGGAAAGCACCCCCTGCTGGCCCCCTTCCCCATAGCAGCTAGAGTCTCTCCAAGCTGTGTCCCCAGCCAACCCTGCTTAGGCTGTGAGATCATGGGGAACCAAAGAAGCAGCTTTGGAGAGGGGAGGTTGGACTTACGGCGAGCCCAGAGACGTGCGGCAGCAGGTTCTCCTCCAGCACCTCCACATCCTCCATCAGGATCCTGCCGGTGGTGGAGGCCCGCAGGGAGAACTTGCCCTTGATCTTGGGTGTCGACAGGCCCTTCAACCTCCTCTCCAGGAGGAAGCCCTGGATCCTCCCATCCTTGCACACAGCCCACACCATGCAGAGATCCACCAGGGGGGGAGTTGGTGATCCTGGGAGGAGGAGATGTGAGACCCAGCTCATCTCGGAGCCTCCCAGAGGCCCCCCGCCCCCAACAAAGGAGGCAGGGCAGTACCATCCAAAGAGGGAAACGAGCCACAGAGAGGAGATGTAAAACACCTCAGTGACTCAGTAGATGAGCCAGGGATAGAAACCAGGAATTCTGGCTCCCAGCCCCTCTTCCTGGAGAAGCCCAGGATCGGCTGAGCCAATAGGAGCAACAAGGCAGGGCCAAGGTTATGGGGGTGCAGTGGTTGGTGGGGGGGCTTGCCCGGCTCTGGGGCCCACAGAGGATCTGGTCTCAGGGCAGGGTGGCAGCGAGACCAAGGGCCTGGGGTGTGGGCTGAAAGCCGTGGGCAGTGATAGCGGCTGGGCTGCCGGGGCCCGGCTCTGTCTCACTAGGTCTTGGAGCTGTTGAGTGTGTAGATCTAGCTGGCGGGAGATAGCGCGCCTTGGTCTCCATGGCCCTGGGGTCGCTGCCGTGGTTGGACTCGGTCAGCCTGAAGCAGCCCAGCAGCTCCCCTGTGGCTGAGGACAACAAAGCCAGTGGGCTTGGACTGGAGCCATTGTCCCTCCTATTGCCCCAACCCGACCCCCAGGTCCTGCACCCCTCCCGCCCAATTCCCACCCACCCCCCAGGTCCTGCACCCCTCTCCCCCAATTCCCATCCTGCCCCAAGACACTCTCCCCCACAGCCCAGGTCCTGCATTGACCCCTTCCTCCACCAATTCCCACTTCTCTTGCCTTCCTCCCACCAGGTTCCTGCCCCACCTCTTCCCCATCAATTCCCACCCCACCTCTCATCCCAGCCTCAGACCACTTGTCCCAGCTCCTACACTGCCCCCTCATCCACCAGACACTGTCCCGCACATCTACTGCCCCCATCCACTTTTCTCCTAGGTTCCCCCCTCAGTTCCCAACACCCTACTCACCCCAATGCCCAACCCAGGTTCTCTCACTGCTCACCCAACTGAAGGCCTCTCTCCCTCCTCCAGTTCCCACATTCTGCCCCCAAAACCCTCCCCATGGCTCCTGCCCCTCCACCTAGTCCCCCCTCAGTACCCAATGCCACAGTTGCCACCCTTCCCAAATGGCTCTCACGTCACCTGCCCCAATACCTGCCCTGCCCTGACTTCCGCTTCCTCCCTCCCTTGACATTCTCCTCATGGCTCCTTCACCCCCCAGTGGCCACCCCCCACTCCCTTGTCACCCCACCTCCTGTATGCCTGCCCCAGCAGGTCTTCCCCACCCCTGTGCTCCGAGAGCCCACCCCTCACCTCAGCAGCTTCCTCATACGAACTCCCACTCCTTCCAGGTTACCCCAGCAGAGAGTATTGTAGGAATGAACCATCCCAGCATCCTCTCTGCTTTGCCAGCTGGCCGGACAGCAGAGAACTGGCTACAAGGGACGTTTACTGCTCTGGAGCCAGCAGCCTCCCAGGTGGATCCCCGCTCCCGCTCGTAACCCATGAGAGCCCCCACCCGCGGCTCTTGCTCACCCAGACAGGGCAGGTATTTCTGCTTCTGCTGCACACAGGCATTGATGGGGTGCATCACCAGGACACTGGACACTCAGGACCGAATGGTAGCCGCTGTCCACATGCTCGATTTCCTGAGCCAGCAGCCCATAGGCCACGTACGTGATTCTGGCACAGCCATAACCTGAGACGGGCACAGAATGTGGACAGGACACCTCAGCAGCAGCACAGGTCCAAACCTCACCCTGGGTCGTTCAGAACTGGAACTCTCCCGCAGCCTGAAGACAGCTTGGGAATGGCTCCCCTCAGCTCCTGCTACCCTGTGTACTCACACAGGCTGAGCTCTCCCATCCACTCTGCAGGGCTGAGACATGCCAGGAGGGGGCACAGTGTGCGCTGGGCACCTGCCATCTTCCAAACGGAGCCACAGGGGCTGCATTGTCCAGGCCCAAAGCCACAGGCTTAGAGAGGCCACAGCAGCTGCTGGAGAATCGGCCCTGAGAATTGGGGCGGGGGGACTCAATTCAGCACAGCTGTGTGGCCCCTTCCTGCCACCCAGGCTGTTGAAAAAGGGCCTCAGGACTGGTGCAACCCCCACCCCCTCGCAGAGCAGGAGGCCTTCAGCCACAGGGGGCGTCCCAGGTGGGGCAGAGGTGGGCGTGGCCAGGGCAGGAGGGGTGTGACTGGGGCGACTGTGAAGGCAAGGAGGGGCATGTCGCCACAGTCCCAGGTGAGCACAGTTCAGATAAGTTCTCGGGACGTCCACGGGGGTAGCCAGCATGCTTGAGAAGAGCTCTCAGGGGCTTCCACGCCCAAGGTGCCCATTCATATGCTGCTGCTCTCGCCTACCATCCCTCTGCCCTGTCAGCTGGTGGTATCCCTCCCCTCCAGGGAGCCACTTCAGTCCCAGGCAGTGACCCTCCCAGCCCTGGCCAGAGGGGGATCCTCCCCGAGTCCAGTTCACCTTTAATGGTGGAGCCCAGGACTTTCAGCTCCCCCAGCTCTGACATGATGTCCTGGTGAAAGACTGGAAAGAAGAGACACCAAAGTGCATCTGAGTGCAAACGGCAAAGTCACATCTGCCCCCACTCCCACCCCGGCACACGGGGATCCCCAAGCCAGCTCAGAACTGGGGTCTCCAGCCACGCAGCCCGCCTGGTTCTCCCCAACAGCAACACACAATCCCTACAGCCCTACCAGGGGGGCTAATCTGCAATTCCCTCCCCCAAATGCATTTAATTAAGTCATCCACCAGGCCCTGAAGGAGGCTACAGACATACAAGCAGGTTCTGATCTCAGTGAGCTCTGGGTAACTCTGGAGTCACTCCCTGACTACAATGTGGTCAGGGCCGGATTCCGATCTCAGACCCCTGGGGCCAGTCCAGAGTCACCCACTGAATGTAAAAGAGACGACCAGTTGGAAGAACAGCGGGTGGCATCTGGATCTGTAAATCACCCCAAGCACCTCTGGTTTCCATGCAGCCGCGGCATGGTGCCACAGCACGTGGATTGCTGGGTTGGGCGGGTCTGGGCACCGCTGCCACAGACTGGATGCAATCAGGTGGCTCCCAGTGCTAGCGGCTTCAGCCAGCCTCTCAAGAGGCACGGGTTCTGGGAACAGTCCCGAGTTCTATCCCCAGGCACCTTCATTCCAGTTGGCCATGACAATTTGTGGCATCAACTTCTCCTGGCAGTAGGAGCAGAAGGAATCCCTGATCATGAGCTCCTCCTGGGTTAACTGCTTCTCCAGCTGCAGGGGATCTCGTCAGTCAAACTGGGCTCCCGGGGCTGGAGGGAGACAGTCAGAGCTGGATGTACCTCTAACAGCCTAAGCCCCAACCCCTACCCCTATCCATGCAGGGAGAGGGGAAGTGGCAGGCCAGGTGCTTCATCTCCTCAGCCCAACCTCCCTTGGTCTGAATGCAGATCACAACTGGGAACATGAATCCCAAAAGTAAAGCATGAAGGGTATTGGCTGCGCGGTGGGGGAGCCCAGGCCTGGAAACCATTCATTAAAACCGATTTCTGTCCAGCATTTACTGGAATCAAATTAATAACACACCTAGTTCAAACCAGTGCTTTAAACCCCTGATTTACAGGCACTGGGAACCCCTTGTTGAAAACCGCTCCCCACAACCAAGCGCTGCCTTCAGCTTGTTCCACTTTCTGCTACTGATAGATTCGTAGTGGCACGCCAACTCTGTTCTCTTCGATTTCTCCAGCTGTCCCAGGGTAAAAAAGTTCTTTCCAATGAGCGGCGGGGTTGGGGGGGGCAGGCGGTTACCTTTCAGGGGCTTCTCTTGGGCCTTCTTTTCTTTTTCTGGAAAAGCAGACAAGAAGCCGGGCAAGTGAGGACGCAAAGCAGGAATCACTGGATCCCATCTCTACTCTGCACCACACTGGAGGAACCCTTTCCGGGCATCCCATTACACATGCCAGCTTCTTAGCCCTGCCGAGCTGGCTAAGGAGCCAGGGATGCTGAAGTGGGGCTGTGACAGGCTCAGATACTCCCTGGATGAGGGGCTTGTGACACCAGTAAAATATCAACATTTAGGGGGTCTGACTCAGGGGGTGCTGGGAGAGACCACACCCGCCCCTACTCACCCTTCTGTGCCACTACAGTGCCCTGGGTTCAGATGGTGCCTACCCCTGCCACGCGGCAGCTGCTGCATCTCAGCAGCCTGGTTGTGGCGAGTCTCAGGGCCATGTCGGTTTACTTCCTGTCGGGAAGGGAAACGAGCGAGAGGCAGCTACAGGGAGACAACCAGACACACTGATAAATCACTGTCACGACGCAGGGTGTAGACAGGTCCCGAGGATCGTTTAAGCCTGTTCCCAGATGTGTCACCTGGATGGACAGAAGAATCCCACACACTGCAACAGACTAGGGACCGAATGGCTAGGCAGCTGTTCACCCTCTCAGGAGGGTGGTGAAGCACTGGAATGGGTTCCCTAGGGAGGTGGTGGAATCTCCTTCCTTTGATGTTTTTAAGGTCAGGCTTGATAAAGCCCTGGCTGGGATGATTTAGTTGGGGTTGGCCCTGCTTTGAGCAGGGGATTGGACTAGATGACCTCCTGAGGTCCCTTCCAACCCTGAGATTCTAGGATGCTGAAACGTGTTTTCGTCCACACAAGGCGGGACGGTGTTTTAATTATACTGGGGCAGCTGTGTTGGAACCAGTAACATGGGTTCTGTTGTGTAGCCGAAACCCACAGCACTGCTTATTGCTATGCTAAGGGGCAGGAATTGCCCAGACACACAATCCACATCGGATCTCTGAGCTAAGCCCCACCTCTGGGTGGGGAGTGGGTTCTAGTGGTTAGAGCAAAGGGCTCGGAGCCAGGACTCCTGGGTTCTATCCCTAGCTCTGGGTGGCAAGCAGGGTCTAATGGTTAGAACTGCAGGGTGTGTGTGGAGGAGCGGAGCTGGGAGCCAGGACTCCTGGGTTCTATTCTTGCCTCTCACTCTCCTCCCAGTACAGCTCACCATGGAGTTGGGGTGGGGGGCTCTGAAAATGGACCCAACTCCAGGATCGGGGCCTTCATTAGGTTACAAGCCCCAGTGGGTCAGAACCCCTATAAACCCACGTTCCCAGGGTGGCACAAACTCCTGTGCATGAAATCCCGGGCTGCCAGCCCCCTCCCTTTGCTTTAGCTGCCGATGGAAGGGGAAGAGGGCCAAGGGCATCAACCAGCTACAGGAGCCTAGGGGGGGAACCAAACTCAAACCATGGTACCACGGAGACCTCACCCCAGAGAGCCCCTCCCCCAGCTGCCCCTGCCAGTTGCACCCGGGCGGGGGGTGGGGAGAGGGGACTGTCCCAGAATTGAGGGGACTGCCCCTCCCCTCCAGCTGCCCTGATCAAAGAGACCCACCCCCTCCCGTGGCAGACTCCCCAGGGGTCCAGCAGCAGGGCTCCGCGGGGATGGGAGCCCTGTTGCCCAAGCCCTAGGAAGGTGGCGGCCGGACTCCGGCAGCTATTTAAAGGGCCTGTGGCTGGGCCGCTGCTACCACCCCGGGCCCTTTAAACTGCCGCCGGAGCCCGGGGGGATGGGGGGAGGGTGTCGGGGGGGAGGAGAGGGGGGAAGCTCGGCCCCGCCCCTTCCGGCAGCCAGAGCTGACCCCAGCCAAATCCCCTACCCGTAAAACGCTTCAGTTACTTTCACCCGTGGATTAACCTCTTGGTGTCCCTCTGACTCAGCAGGGGGAGGGGCGCATGACATAGACTACACCCTGAGCGCTTGCACGTGGCTGCATTGGACACAGCAGTGCATGCTGCATGCAACCCCCCTGGGACAGACAGCCTGGCAGCTCCACGTGGATGAATCATCTGCAGGCCCAGAAAATTAAAACCCTGCTCGCCCACCAGAGGCACATGCCGACCACGGCAGATAGAGTAACTGGACTGAAGTATTTTGAGGACCCAGCGATCCTTTGTAATCTGCTTCCAGACATGTTGGAAACTCTGGAGGCGGTGGCCAAACGGGTAAGTAGGTGGTAGATTCAAAGGGAGGTCCTGCAGACCCTCAACCAATGTTTCAAAATCGTCGTTCATTCCCCTGTGGGTGGGAGGTGGTTGCTGAAGGTTGATTTTGTCTGCACTTAGGGGGTCTAGCGCGACTCCTAGTTATGTCATATGGTTTGGGTGAGGCCGGTAATATTGTTGTGTGCGTGGCCTTTGGTAGGGTTGGTATCGTTGTCTCTTGGGAAATGATGGGTGAATGCCCAAGGTGCATAGTGTTGCTCTAGAATCTTTCATGGTGTGTAGATGTTCATCAGTTTTTTTGGAGAAAAGTTTATCCTTATCAAAGGGGAGGTCCTCCACTTTAGTTTGCAGATCTTTGGGGATGCCAAATGCAGATAGCCATGAAGCTCAGCGCATAATCACAGTAGAACAGGTTGCTGTGTCTGCCATGTCTAGAGCTGCCTGTAGGGCCATTCTGGAGATCAAGTGGCCCTCAACCAGGATTGAGTTAAAGCCTGCTCTCCTATCCCTCGGGATGTAAGAAGCAAATTCAAAGAGTTTATTGTAATTATTGAAGTCATAGCTGGCGAGAAGGACAGAATAATTAGCAATTCTGAATTGTAGAGTGGAGGACATGTAAACTTTGCGACCAAAGAGATCGAGGCATTTAAGGTCCATGTCTTGTGGAGCGGGTCGATATTGCAGTTGTTTTATCCTATGTGCAACTGCATCCATGACAAGAGAGTTTGGCTGTGGGTGAGAAAATAGGAAGTCAGCGTCCTTAGCAGGGACATAGTATTTGCGTTCAGCCTTTTTGCAAGTTGGTGGTAAAGAAGCTGGTGTTTGCCAGAGAACATCAGCTGATTCCAAGAATGCCTCATTTATGGGGAGTGTGATCTTAGCGTCCTGCGCCCCTAGTGGTTTGGTAGAAGAAGTCTGAGGGTGAGTGGTAGGAGGATGTGGCCAAGGGGACCACTAAGGCCAATGCATGGGGTAGGAGAACCCACGTGGCATCCACGGAGGGATGAAGTAGGAAAACTGAGGCTGGTGGTTGCAAGCCATGGTCTGAGGTGGAAAGGGTTTCGGTGGAGGAGAAACAGTTGGGGAGAACTCTATTTGCCATTGCACCTCAGGTTCACTGCCATGAAAGGTAGCTAGTCTAGGTGGGGAGAGCATCTGTTCGAAAAATGAGCTGTGTGCATCCAGGAGCAGGGAGTTAGGTTCAGACGGCACTAAGAGGTCATGCTAAGTGAAAAAGTGTTGCTCCTGCTCCCTTGGCTGCGCTGAGGCTAGCGCTTTAAAGGTTGTAAATTTCACTGTTGCTCCAGGGAGTTTGGAGGAGCCCTGCAGGGGGTCCTTTGCTAGTGCCGAGGCTGGAGGCAGGCTGGGTGCCAATATTCTTCTCAGCACCTGAGCAAAGCGTGCAGCCAGATCCGTGGCTATTTTTAGCCCAGAGCCCCTCACCGCCGACATTCTTGTCGGTGCTGACATTGTCGGTGCAGAGGCAAAGTGCGCAGTTGACTTCGGGGCTATTTTTAGCCCAGAGCCGCTCAGCAACGATGTTATTGTTGGCGCTGACACTATAGGTACCGAGGCAGAGCACGCAGCGGGCTTCACGGCTATTTTTGGCTTGGAGGAGGTCGGTGCTGCGAAGAACTTCCCAGCTTGGGAGGTCAGGTTCCTGCCTCTGGTGTCTGTCACAGACACTTCAGAGGCTTGAGGAAAAGCGGAGGCACCTGCCTATGGCGCTGTCAGCACAGAGGGCAGGGCTCTGACAGGAGACCCTTTACCCTTGTCAGTCTCTCCTCCATGAGACTGTGCTTCTTGCCCCTGCTCCAGAGGGGGTGAAGCATCACTCCCAATGGGGTCCGTAGTGGTTGGGGAGCGGGTGGGAGCGGGTTTAGCTGTATCTGTCTCTGAAAGCGGCTGCAGAGATTTCTCCATTAAAAACAATTTAAACCGCAAGTCCCTGTCAGCGAATTTCTTAAATCCTGAGGCCCCTGACATTGTGAGTGAAAAATGGCAGAGGGGAGAGTGTCTCAGCAGGAGACAAGCCCTGGAGTAAATTTTTTTTTTAAATAACTGAGTAACTACACTAAAGGAAGGGAAAAACAAATAGGATGTAACTAACAACTATTTCTATTCTATGTTAAATTTATCTACAGCAACCAGGGAAGAGAAGCAGCACTGCCCTGAATTCCGTCTTCAGCCGAGGACGGTTGAAAAGAAACTGAGGAGGGTGCGGAACGCAGGAGCTCAGGAAGATTCCAATGATACGGGAGATACCATCTGAGCCCCTACGTCCCGACCAGGCACTGATACTGAAAATCTCTGATCAACAGCGCCAGGACACACCGACACCTAGAGTGGAGCACCCACAGGGACAGCACTCGAAGAAGCAGCCCAGTTCCGCAGACTGTGCTGGGGGATCAGCAGGAGGCTCTGCCTCCCCAAAGAGCCTGGCCACACCCGCTCTCCGACCCACACCTGCCCCCCGACAACCCCCCTCAGAATCCCCAGCCAGAATCTCACAGCCATTGTTAACCTCGCTGTGGTGCTAGGACAGGGGTGGGCAAAATATGGTCCTGCCAGCTCGTCCTGTCAGAAAGTCCCCAGAGCTTAAAAAGGGGCCTGTCCTGGCCAAAATCGGACATACGGTCACCCCATTGATCTGCGACTGCTCCCATTAAATATCTCCAATGGCCAGAGGTGGGACACTAGATGGGGAGGTTGGGGGCTCTTAGTGCTGGAAATTCTTTCCCAGGGGTCTGGCTGCTGGGTCTTGTCCACATGGTCAGGGTCTAACTCGCCAGAGCTGAGGATGGGAAGGAATTCCCCCCCCCGGATCAGACTGACAGAGACCCTGGCGGGCTTTGCCGTCCTCTGCAGTGGGGATCAGGTCACTTGTGGCCTGCAACATGCAAATGGTCTCTTCTGGCCTTACCATCTTTGACCCTATTTAGCCTGTGTGTGCTGAGCTCAGCCAGCAGGGGGTGCTAGTCATGCTGTTCTTTGTCCCACAGAGCCTCCGTCAAGATGCCAGCCCCAGAGCCCACCAACCCCACCTTTCTAATCTGTCACCTCCCTGCCAGCCCAGGCTCCCTTCTCCCCAGACCTGTCCCTGAGCCTGGGGGGTCTGCCCAGCTCTCCCTGCTAGGGGGCAGATCTGCTGGCACATGGGCACTTGCCCCTGGGGGAGCATTACCAAGGGAACACCCAGTGCCTGAGAACCTGGATCTAGCTTCCGCTCTGCCCTAGGAGGTGCTGCAGGGCCCTGGTGTTGGCAGCGGCTCATTCAGGGCCCTGTTGTGCCAGGCCCTGCAGACCCCAACCCAGAACAGAGCCCTATTGTGCCAGGCCCTACACAACCCTCCCCCACAGCCCCAGTGAGAGACAGCCCCTGGCCCCAAGAACTCAGCTCAAATAGCCAAGACAGATGGAGGCAGGACTGTTATCCTCATTGTACAGAGGGGAAACTGAGGCAGTGACTCACCCAAGGTCCTCCAGGGAGTCAGTGGCAGAGCCTGGACTAGAACCCAGCTACTCTGAGTCCCCACCCAGCTTGTGAACCACTGGCCTGCTGTAGCAGGGTGCCGGTGCAGAGGCACCTAATCAGCCCCTGCTCAGCCAGCCTCAATCAGGGGAGATAGATTGGGGCTGAGGAAAGCCTGATGCCTGGCTTGTGGATTGGCTACACCTGCTGGCCTGAGGACTATAAAGGCTGGAAGGAGCCAGAAGGAAGTGGCTAGAGTAAGGGCAGCTCCCTGGCTGAGGACTGCTGCCTTTGTGAGGAGCCAAACAAGCCTCTATGTTGTATATAGTGTAACACTGGTGGTGGGCACTGCATTGTAAGATAATAAAGATACAGGTGTTGCACAGTGAAAGCCTCTCTGAGCTTTATTTGGGCAGCCAGTGGGCTGCAGGAAGAGGGGGCCAGTAGACCCTGTTACATGTGGAGGCTTGTCTGGGAGCTATAGCCAGAGACTCAGTTTGGCAACCCAGAAGATGGAGGGGACCCTGCAGTGGCTCACCAAGCAGCAGGCAGAGACCCAGAAGGTGCTGCAGGCTTTCCAGCAGTCCCACCAGGTGGAGAGGCAGGCTTTACTTGCTTGGCAGGCACAGCAGCAGGAGACCCTGTAGGATTTTATCAAGGAGCAGTCAGCAGCGCAGCAGCAGCTCCTGCAACGACTGGTGAGGCCTGCAGGGAGAGAGGGCACCCGGCCTCAGCCTTGGCAAGATGGCCCCAACTGATGACCCTGATGCCTTTTTGGGCACTTTCAAGCAGGTGGCCCTGGGCATGGGATGGGACTGGACAACCTGGGCCCTGCAGTTAGCCCCCTATCTGGCTGGAGAAGCACTGGTGGCATATATGGCCCTGACAGATACCCAGGCCAGGGACTATGACAGTGTCAAGGCAGCAATTTTGGACCACCCGGGGCTTTTGGCTGAGAAGTACAGGCAGAAGTTTTCGGCAGGTGGTGTGCGGCCCCGGGCCTTTGCCCAAAAACTGATGGACTGGGCGACCTGCTGGTTGAGGCCTGACACCCATACTGTGGGGCAAATAATGGACCAAGTGGTCCTAAAACAATTTGTTCAGTGCCTCCCGGACAATGTGCGGGTCTGGGGGCGGTGACATCAGCCAGCCACCCTGGAAGCTGCTGTCCAGCGGACTGAGGAGTACGCCAAGGCAGACTTCCCCCCAAAAGGAGTGTGGGACCCTGTGGAACATGGAGGGATGCAGGAAGGCGCAGGAGCACCCTGCTGGGAAACCAGTCAACCAGTGTCGGGAGGAGCCCAAGGGAACGCCCAGCGCAGTTTGTGTGCTGGCGTTGTGGACAGTTGGGACACATGAGCCGTGACTGCCCAGTGATTGACTGTGGTGCAGCGGACTTTTGCGGTTGGACTGGGATTGGGGGCGGAGAAAGAGGCGTGGGTTGGCCACTATCCCAGTGTGTGTTGGGAGGAAGCCCGAGGGGTATAGTGGACACAGCATTAGCCTGTTCCCTCATACAGCGGCGCTTAGTCAAGCCGCATTGGCTCGTCCCTGGGAAACGGGTGCGGGTGAAATGTATCTACGGGGCTGAGGAGTTTTGTCCCATGGCCCAGGTACCCCTGGAGGTGCAGGGGAGGTTTACCTGGCAGCGGATGGGGGTAATAGAGGGGTTGGCCTACCCCATGGTTCTGGGGGTGGACTGGAACCCTCTCCCAAAGGGGGGAGAGACCATGGGGAACGGACCAACGAGGCAAGGGAGAAAGAGAACCCTGGGAGGAGGGGGCCAGGCCCTCAGGGAGGTAGTCCCTGTGAAAGTGGGGTCCCCCAGTTTCCAGCAAACAGATTGGAAGAACCTAGACAGCAGAGCCAAGCCAGGGATCCTGCGGGAGTGTCCAAGGAGGGAATGGCGCCTCCGGGGTAGGACCACCCAACGGAGGGAATCCCGCAGATGGGGGCAGAAAAGCAGCTAAAGCAAGAACAGAAGGGAGAAAGCCAGAAGGGAGAGGCCCAAACCTCAAGGGGCAAGGGGCCTGACCCAGAGATGGGGGGTAGACTCAGGGCAGGGGGCTCTGACTCATCTCCCCCCACCAGAGAAGGAAAAAGAGCATCCAGAGCGACCTGCCCAACCATGTGAGTGGTGCGAGGACCTCTGGGTGAGTGTGGACTTGTGGGGTGCCCCACCTCCTACTCAATATGCATTCTGTGGGTGGGGCATGCCAGAAAACCCCGTGGTTAAGCCTGTGGATCAGCCCGCTGGGCAAGGGGCTCAGCCCCAGGGGACAATCCCCAGCTGAGCGAAGCGTGGCCGAGGAAGGGCAGACCTGGCATCAGCTTAAGTGGGGAGGCCTGCAGCAGGGTGCTGGTGCAGAGGTATCTAATCAGCCCCTGCTCAGCCAGCCCCAATCAGGGGAGATAAATTGGGGCTGGGGAAAGCCTGATGCCTGGCCTGTGGATTGGCTACACCTGCTGGCCTGAGGGCTATAAAGGCTGGAAGGAGCGAGAAGGAAGTGGGGAATGGCCAGAGCAAGGTCAGGCTCTTGGCTGCTGCCTTTGTGAGGAGCCAAACAAGCCTCTAAGTTGTATATAGTTTAACACTGGTGGTGGGCACTGCATTGTAAGATAATAAAGACACAGGTGTTGCACAGTGAAAGCCTCTCTGAGCTTTATTTGGGCAGCCAGTGGGCTGCAGGAAGAGGGGGCCAGCAGACCCTGTTACACCTGCCCTCTCTTGCAGCCACCCTAACATTTGGGTTCCCACTATAGCCTGCTTAGCTCCCAGGTGGGTTTCCCTTTCTGGTCAGGTCTCCACCATGGCCTGTCTTGCCTCCACGTGGATTCCCCTGGGGAGCCGGGGACCTTCTGCCTCAGATCCCCTTTCTTCTGGGCCCATGGTCTTCACCATCCCCTGCTTTGGGGTAGTCTCAGACCAAGCCTGATCCTCTGGCCTTCCGCTCCTTCTCTGGGGGCAAGGCTGCTTTCTCTGGCCCCTCTTGTGGCATAGGAAGCACAGCCAGTGCATTCCTTGGGCCACCTCCAGGCTAAGCCTGGCCCTGTGAGTCCCCCGAGCGCATTCCCTCTTCCTGTGCCCTGGTTCCCCACAGGCCCAACATGTTCAGAGCCCCCTTGTTGGGTTCACAGGTGCACTCTAGTCTGTCCACAATGTCCCAGGCAGAGCCTCTTTGCTCCATCCTGATAGGGACACTCCCTCTTACAGTGCCCTGGTCGCCCACAGGCAAAACAGTCTTTAGGCCCCAGCACCGGTCTCCAGCCCAAAGTGTCTGGCTCCCGATGAGAGCCATGTGCTCTCCCCTGCAATGGCTGAAGCAGCCTTGCTTGCTGCTTGACAAGACGGGCCACACAGACTCTCCAGCAGTCATCTCCTCCTTCAGTTCTCCACACCTGAGTCCTCACCCTTACCCCTTGTATCAGGGGCAGACTGCTCTTGCTGCATTCTCCACCACAATGCAGCAGCAGGCCAACTTACCCCTGTGGCACCTCCTGCTGGTTGTCCGGGAATTAGCTCTTTCCAGCACGGAGCGCCCTCTGCCAGCTGGTGTCTCGCTGGCCCCGTGTCCCTCCCGGACCCCGGTGCCCTTTTATCTGGGGTGCTGGCAATACTCCCCCACTCTGCCTGTGGGTCTCCCTTCTCCTAACCCCCTAATCCACACCTTGCCTCAGTCTGGACTACTGCCAGTCATCGTTAAGCCCCCACTCCCTGGGGCAGACTGCACTGTAAGAGCCAGTCCTCATAGGCAAGGGGGGTTTGGACCAGCTGCCTTCCTCTTCCACCCAGTACCAATGTGGGCCTAGGACCAGGCCCTGCAGCCTGGGGAGTCCGATGTTCTCACAGGAGTAGTAAAGGACTCCATGTTTCCTCTCAGCCTTTCCACAACTCCTAAACACGTCTTCTCGGTAAGAGATGGCCTTCTCTGGCCGATGCTGGGACTTATGGGGTGACGGTGCTGCACTTTGATCGGCAGAGGGTGTTGGGAAGAGTTCTTAGAGGGGTCACATGACCCTCTTCTGGGCAGTTCACCCTGTCCAATAATCTGCTCTATTTTGGACAAATCTCCTCTCGGGGCAGTCCTCTGAAGCCAAAACCCATCGCAATTGATAGAGGGTGGTGGGAGGGATCACACGAACCACTTCCGGACAGATCACCCCACCCCAGAATTCCACCCAATTGGTCACATCTCCTCTTGGGGTACTCCCCAGCAGCTGAAACTCCCCCCACCCCCAATTGGTAGAGGGTGGTAGGAGGAGTTCTTAGAGGGATCACACAAACCACTTCCGGACAGGTCACCCCACCCTGGAACTCCCCGATTGGTCAAATCTTTTCCCGTGGCCTTCCTATTAGGGCAAAACCCTTCCTGATTGGTAGAGAACAGTGGGAGGAGTTCTTAGAGGGGTCACATGACACACCTTGCTTCCAGTCATGTGTCCACCTTGAGCCTGGAAGTAATTTCCCATGGGATAGGACTTCCAGTGACCAGTGGGCAGGGCTTACAGGATCAGGGGGTGGGGTTAATATTTGATTGACGTTAGGGTCCTTATACTACTGAGTGCCTTGTTCTGTTTGTCTCCATTCCGCTTTTTCCAAGCACTCAGTCAGGAAACATGTCATTTATCTTCTCAGTTGCCACCAACTGCATAGTGGGACTTGGGTCTTTGTCTAGAATTTGGAGAGCGGAAATTACAGAGAACATCATGTTAGTGAACAGACTGTCAAATCACAGCTAAGCATGATCACAGAACCTTGAAGTACCTGAGCAGAATGATCACATGGAAATATGAAACTGGAGCTCAGTCCTTTTATTGGGATGCAAAATACATGAGTGAGGAATATGCCTCACTCTTCATATAGTCACCTGTGTCTGAAATAGCTGGAGACTCATTACTTCTCAATACCACGCTACAGAAACTCTCCAATACAAACAAAGCTTTAGGTTCCTTTACTGAGTCCCTTCCATGCTCCCAACTGGGGAGGAGACTCGGACTCTGTCGGAGTCATCCACTCTGCTGTCAGTGGAAGAAGGTCCACTGTTTCAATAGCTTCCATTTTTAAGTTTAGTTTCCATCTCTACTCAGAAGCCACTGCCTGAGCTCAAATAAACCTGGAATTTAACAGAGGCCAGGTCCAAGCTGGTTTATACATGATACAAGGGAGGGCACCTACTGGAAGAAAAACTGCTGGTGGGAAATTTGGGGTAGCAGAAGGAGGCTACAACTTCTTCTCACCTGGTGAGTCCACAGAGAGCCAATAAAGCCCAAAGAGTGGATAGCTCTGGCTGTGGAGGGGGCATTGCCAGGACAACCAGGAGATGCAGTGACTCATATCACATCTTCTGCAGCTTCCCTCTTCAGGGGAAATTAAAGCTGACTTTCTACTGGGCAAGGATGAATTTGTCCTTTGATGTATGGCTGATGCTCTTTGCACCAGTGGTATCGGTTACCGCTGCTTGTCAGGTAAATTTCTTTATAACCCTAATGAGCAGGACTTCAATTTATTTATTAATTACCTATCAGCAGATTTTGCAGGTACGCAGCACATGAAATTGCTGTATCTGTGTGTTTCACAATGATGCCTAAATACATAATGTAAAATAAATAACAACAACAATAATAAAGCCTTCCCTTATTGAGTGCAAAGTGAGATTAGCAGCCCCTAGACAGGTGTTTGGTGTCTCCTACTGTGGGCCTAAGGGCGAGCTGTGGGCAAGAGGATGCTAGAGCAGTTTAGAGTCCACCCTGAGAAGAATGTTTACATCAAACCCATTTGTGTTACACAATCTGTGTTCCTCTTGCCACTGCTGTCAGTTACTGGAAACATACTAAGATCGTGTCTTGGTCTAGTGGCCTGAGCAAAGGACTGGGGCCAGAAATAAGTGAGTTCTAAGCAAGAATTTCACAAGGTGGCTCATAGGTGAGACTTAGGCCACGATGCCTGCTTGTCTCACATGGGTGTGCCAGGGAGAAGAGGGCCCAGAGCCAAAGAGGAGAAACCGAATGTTTCCTTGACAAGGTGGTGTGGCCAGGAACCTGAAACAGCAGGCACTGGGGGAAGGTGGGCTGCATGCCGCCCAGTGATGAGATAGCAATGAGGAGCACTGAACCACACTGCATAGCTCTGCACTTTGAGCTAGGGGTATCATTCCCAATTCAATGGGACAGGCCTATGCTAGCTCTGACAGCTCTAGCGTGCTAAAATTAGAATGGAGCTAAGGCAGCATGAGCAGGGGGAGGAGCTAGTCACCTTGAGAATAGACTTTGGGGTTTGGATGGGATCATACTTGGGGTGGTTAAACCTCCTGCTGGTCCTGCCATCACAGCTCCTCTCTATTTTTAGCACACAAGGCTAATGCGGGTATGTCCCATCAAGCTGGGAATTATACTACCAGTCAAAGTGTAAACATGCCCTAGGTGACAGTGTCCCAGACTCCTCTATGCGATGACTGCACCGTGCTTTCCCGGCAACAATCCCGAAGTACTTTATAGCACCGAATGAATTCCTCCCACCACCCCACTGGAGAGGTCGGGATAGTAACATCTCCGTTTATGTCTGGGAAGCTGAGGCACAGAGCGCTTAATGGAAGCTCAGGGCTGCGCCATGGGGGTTTTTCTGTCTCCCTCAATGGGAATATCAGAAGGGACATTGGGCATCATCTCTCACCAGCTAACTTGGCTGCAGCTGCCTGGATCTCTTCTCAGCTGCTATGGAAGTACATTCTGGTAGCTCTGTACATGTTCTCCAGGAGTGCTGCTTTCTCTTTGTCCTAGAGAAAATCAGAGACACATAAGCTCTCTCTGGCTAGAAGTGTCCTTTTACTGCCAGCACATACTTTTACCAACCACATGTAAATAAGAGAGAACAGGTGGCTGGGTAGAAGTGGGAAAAATGGGAATCTGGGGCAGATTTACGTTTCCCATCACCCTCAGTCATATATCCCACTCTTACAGTTATTGACATTATCCATCACACATCCCCTCACACCTCTACACCACCACAAGCCACTCCAGTCAATAATCTTCTAAAGGTCATCAGCTCACTCACAAGGTGTCTGCAAATGTCCTCCTGCAGCAACTCAAGATTGAGCTTGGCTGTGCCTTCAAGGTGGTTCTTAATTGCACGTTGGACCTTCTTCAGTCCTGAAAACGGGGCACAGAGGTGAAAGGTAATTCTGCATTCCTAAAAAAAAAAGTGTGTCACACAATTGAATTGTTCCCTACCAAGTGCTATGTTCATTCCAAAGGATCTCATCTGCTTGACTGCTCATCTATTTCAGGATGAAAAGGGATTCATCTGGATGTCATTGGCAGAAAACATGCAGGAATGACTAATAGAGGGGAGAGCTTCCACTGAAATCTGGCGGCAGCACCAATATCTTTTTGGGAACAGATATACCTATGAAAGCTGTTGCACCAGGCATAGCTGTGGTCTCTCTGTTCTGGGGGGGCAGGGATCTGGGGTGCAGAGACAGATGGGAATAGAGACCTGTCGGGGTCAGACCCATGACCTATTCTGGTGAGGCAGCCATGGACCGACCTGGCTGGAACTGACTCAGCAGGAGGGCAATGAACTGAGGGGAGAATTTGGGCCTCCACAGCAGGCAGGAATAGCAGAGCTCCCCTGGCATTGGGGGGAAGGTTCCTTTTGCTTAGTAAATAAGTCACTGTTGGTCTTACCTTTGATATCTCAGGGTTTGGGTCTTGCAGGTGTAGAAGAAGTGTGACCCAACTCCGTCTAACCTGGTCACTGAAATAGGGCTTCTACCTTCTTTTTGTAAGGCAGGCCAGGACACCAAACAGCACAAAGGCCGATAAACGAAGAGCATCATCCACCTACAGCCAAGAAAACCCCGCAAGTTGGTAACTAAGAAACAATCTCATTGTACCCCTCGCACAGCCATCTCTTCTACGCTAAAGTAGAGTGATTCCAACTACAGATAGTCGGAAAAACTTTAATTAATCAAGTTTAGGTTCAAATTTGCTGATTTGTCAAAATATTTTAGTGACAGAGCCGGCTCCAGGAAGCATGTGTCTGGAGCGGCATTCTGTAAGGGGTGGCATTCTGGCGCGCCACCCTCACTTTTCTCCTCCAAACGCCGCAGCCATGCCACACCCCCTTATGTTCCTTTAGCCACGCCACCCCCCTCTTTGCTCCTCCAGCCACACCCACCCCCCTTTGCTCCTCTGGCCGCACTGTGGCTGCACTCCCGCTCATCGCTCCTCTGGTCACAGTGCACCCCCTTCGCTCCTCCGGCTGCACTGCAGTCGCGCTGCCCCCAACTTTTCTCCTTCGGTCACACCCCCACCTCTCACTCCTCTGGTCGTGCCGCCTCCACCCCTCGCTCCTCCGGCCGTGCAACACCCCCCCCCCTTTTTTTTTTGCTTTTGCAGTGCTCCTCCAGCTGCCCTTTCTTTTTGCTTGGAGCGGCAAAAATCTTAGAGCTGGCCCTGTTTAGAGACAGTTCAATTTTGATGAAATTCCACCAGTAGCCAGGCAGGGGTCCTTAGAAACCTGCCTGGTGTCTTGCCAGTGCACCATCCAGCTCCTTGGCAGCCGATCTAGCAAGCTGACTGGGATCGTGGGCTTCCAGACCCCCAGCTTCTGGGACCCTGGGAGTCCTAGCTCTCTCTGGCACCTCTAACTCCCAGAGTTTCCTGGGTTCCTAGCACTGGGATAGTCTGAGAGCAGATTGCCCTGGGCCAAGGCTTCCAATAGAGCTAGGTTGAGAATAGCAATTCTGTTTCACAAAGACGTTTGAAGTTTGGGGAGAGCGGATCCCACAAATAGGAACAAAACCAAAATTTGAAATCTCAAAATCCTCTGCAAAATGGAATTATTATTCCCACTCTCTAACAGAAAAATGGTATAGAGCAGGCCCAACACTCTCTGTTGTACTCTGTAACCCGCTTTACATGGTGTGACAAAGCTCCAAGTCTGTACTTGTGGATCCTGCGCTTCCTGGCAGATTTAGGGGCCTCAGAAACTCATCTAGGCCCCAGAGTGACCTCCCTTTCTCAGTATAATTGGCAAGAGTCACCGCCTAGTGAGTTACCTTCATCACAGGCCTGTATGGAAGATGGAAAAGGGGGGAGCCCAGGCCCGCCCTCTACTCTGGACTCCAGCCCAGGGACCCTAATAGTATCAGCTAAGATGGCTGACCTTTTATCCACAAAACACAATACAATTTCCTGGGCTACTTCCCCACAGCAGTCCCTGCTTCTTCAAACACCACCTCACCCTTACCTCAGGGCCTCCTTCCTTCTGGATGATATATTGTGCAACACTCAGTCTCACCAACAGCATAACTTCCTTCCACAGCTCCTGACACCCACAGCCCACCTGACTAACTGGAAGGTTTTTAAATGGTTTTAGCCAGTCCCTGATTGGCTTCAGGTGTCCCAATTAAGCTAGCTGTTTCTACTCCTTTCTAGAAGGTTCTTAATTGGCCCCAGGTGTCTTGATTGGCCTGGAATAGCCTTTGTTTGGCTATCCAGGGAACAAGGACCTGCACATCCTGAGGCTGATATACCTGCCTTCCAGCACTCTCCTATACCCTTCTGGTCTAACTCCGTCACAATGGTTATCTAGCTACCTAATTTAGTATTTAGACTTTCTTTGAGGTTCTCAGTGGCAATAAAGAAGAACAGAAGGGTGAGACTGTGGGAGCAGGGATGTCATTCCCATCCTCCTCATGTTCTCCTCCTCCATAAAACACCTCTCTTCCCTAGGGCCCAAAATCTCTTCACTCTAACGTGAGCAATGCCTAGGGAGTCCACATCATGCATTGTAAATGGAGTCTAATCAAGATTGGTTGAACTAGGGTTGGAGAGTTCTGTTCACATACATTGTCAAAGTGGGTCTGGATCCGCTGGGCGAGGTCTATGAAGGAAGAACCAATGTCCTCTTTCAGCTCCTGCAGGATTTTGACTAGGGCTTCCATGCTCTCTCCAAAGATTTGAGCATGGTCATTTAAGGCCCTGATCAGTACGACCATAATATTCTTCTTGTACTTCTTCACCTGTACAAACATGTGACATTAAACAACACTTATCACTGATCACAATTCTAATAAGTTTTCTTCAGCAGTTATGAAGCTGTGGAAATTTCATTCCCCCTTCCCCCGAGACCTATAGCTATATTTCAGACCAGGTGCTAGCTACAATGAGCCAAACTGGGTACCATAATACACCTGTATAATCCAATTATTAGATTCCTATTTACTTAAGATTCCAAGGCCAAAAGGGACCATTGTGATTATCTGGTCTGACCTCCTGCATAACACAGAACTTCCCGGAAATAGTCTCTGTTTGAACTAGAGTGTATCTTTTAGAAAAACATCCAATCTTGATTTTAAAATGGCTAGGGACTGAGAATCCATCACAACCCTTGGTAAATTGTTCCAATGGTTATTTAAAATTACCATTAACAATGTATGCCTTGTTACCAGTCTGAATTAGTCTAACATCATTTTTCCCCATTGAATCTGGTTATACCTTTGTTTGCTAATGTGAAGAACCCATTATCAACATTTGTTCCCCATGTAAGTAGTTATAGACTGTCCTCCTTAACCTTCTCTTTGTAAAGCTAAATAGATTGAGCTCCTTGAGTTTATCACTAAAGGTATATTTTCCAATCCTTTGATAATTCTTGGGACTCTTCTCTGAATCATCTCTAATTTATCAGCATCCGTCTTGAATTGTGGACACCTGATCCGGACACGGCATTCCAGCAGTGCTCCCATGAGTGCCATATTCAGAGGGAAAATAACTTCTTTAATCTTATTCAAGATTCCTCTGGTTATGCCTCCGAGGATCATTTCAGCCCTTTTGGCCACAACTTCACATTGGGAGCTTATGGGAGTTCAACTGATTCTCTGCCATGACAAGTTTTTTTCAGCATCATTGCTTCCTGGGATAGAGTCTCCCATTCTGTAAGTATGGTATGCATGTTTTGTTCCTAGATGTAGACATTTACATATGGTCATATTAAAGTGCACCTTGTTTACTTCTGCCCATCTTACCAAAGGATATGGAATGGAGGGGTGCAGGACCTGGGGGGTGGTTGGAAATGGAAGGGTGCAGGAGCTGGGAGGGGGTGGGAATGGAAGGGTGCAGGACTTGGGGGGTGGCTGGGAATGGGGTGGTGCAGGACCTGGGCGGGGTGGGAATGGAGGGGTTCAGGACCTGGTGTGAGTGCAGGACCTGGGCGGGGTGGGAAATGGGGGTTGCAGGACCTGGTGTGAGGGTGGGAACTGGGGGGGGTACAGGACATGGGCGGAGTGGGATGGGGGATGCAGGATCTCGCGGGTGGGTGGGAATGGAGGGGTGCGGGACCTGGACAGGGTGGGAATGGAGGGGTGCAGGATCTGGGGGGTGGGTAGGAATGGAGGGGTGCGGGACCCAGGCAGGGTGGGAAATGGGGGGGTGAAGGGCCTCAGCAGGGTGGGAATGGAGGGATGCAGGACATGGGCAGGGTGAGTAGTAATGGCTTCAACAGTATTCATCACCATACAAATTTTGACAGGTTTCCACGCCCCATTTGGGGCTTTTATCCCGCCTTCCCACCCCACTTCCCGTGGTGCCAAACGTTGGCACCGTCGCCCATTTTGAAAACTCTGTATGTGTGCTTGAAAGGGGGAAATTTTGTGTTGTGAGAAATTTGGGTAAGGAGAGCTGTGTGTAAAGGGTTAGTTTGAAAGAAGTTATTAAAGAAAGGAAACTTTGATTTACTGAGAGAAGTTTGGGTAATGTTTATTGAATAAGGAGAGCTGGTGTTACTGAACATCCTACCCCACTGGTTGTGGGTAGTGAAATGATAGCTGGTTTGGGCAGCGCTCCTAGGGAGCTATGCCCTTCTTTTGGTGGGCCAATCAGAGGCAGCTAGGTCACAGAATCCCAAGGGCCAAAAACTAGCTAAAAACAGGATAAATAAGAAAATTTAGTAAGCACATAATAAAAAAGTGATTAGACAATATCAAAATCTTGTTTGGTAAGCACAGGGCCAAAAACTAGCTAAAAACATGGTAAGAAAATTGTGTGTGTTTGAATGAGGGGAGTGCTGTGCTGTGAAAAGGTCGGGTAAGGAGAGCTGTGGGTAAAGGGTTAGTTTAAAAGAAGTTATTAAAGAAAAGAAACTTTGATACCTTGAGAGAAGTTTGGGTAAAGGGAGGCAATAAAAGAAAAGAAACTTTGATTTACTGAGAGAAGTTTGGGTAATGTTTATTGAATAAGGGGAGCTGGTGTTACTGAACATCCTACCCCACTGGTTGTGGGTAGTGAAATGATAGCTGGTTTGGGCAGCGCTCCTAGGGTTAGTTTGAAAGAAGCTATTAAAGAAAAGAACAAAAAACTAGCTAAAAACATTAAACACTGGCTAAAAGCTATAAAAATGTAATTAAACAGTATTAAAAACCTGTTTAGACAAAAACTAGCTAAAAACAGGATAAAAAAGGAAATTTAGCACAAAACCAAAAACTAGCTAAAAAACATTAAAAACAGGATAAAAACTTAATGAAGCAATATCAAAAACATGTTTAGCAATCACAGGGCCAAAAACTAGCTAAAAACCATTTAGCAGGTTAAAAGAAAAAAGAGGGAAAAGATAGAAAGCACATAATAAGAAAGCAGTCACAGGAAAGGCTAAGAAAGCCTAAGCCTAAACAGTCACAGGAGAGGCTAAGATAAGGAACAAAGAAAAGACAAGAGCATAGCGTTAAATTGAAAAGAGAAAACGATCTTTATCTTACCAGTCTTTTTTGTAAATGACAGAAACTTTCAGGCTTGTTATCCCCGCCTCTGGATCGGCCTAATTAAAGACAGAGTTTATTTTTTGAACCAATTCTTGCTTTACCCTCCCCTTCTACCCCTTCTCCACAACCACCCCTCCTTTCTCTTACCTTTCCTTCACCTTCCCCTTTTTTTTTTTTTAAGAAGCCATCTGCTTTTTAATAAATACAAGTAAAGATTTAAAATGTAAAAAGATTTACATTGTATTTTTTAAAACTCCCTGTTTTCTAACTTATTAAAAGACACATTCCTTTACATACAGGAATGTTTCTGAAGACACATTTGTATTTATATGATTAAAAATAAGAAGGGGGCTTTTTAACCATTATAAATTTAGTAATGAAATGAAGCCTTGCAGTATGTAGCACTTTGCCTGTGTTAGAACAACAAAAGAGCATGCAAAATACCCCCAGATTTAAAACCTAAGAAAAAGTTTTTTTCCAATGTTTTTAGTAACAAACAGTGTATACATGCCTTATTTTGATAACCACTTTTTAACAAAGAGAGCTGAAAGCAATATACACTTTATTTAGCATAAGGGCTGTAATAAAAAGTAAGCCTGATTATAAAGGTTTAAACAACAGGATTAGTAAAAACAATTCCCCCCCCACACACACACACCTCACCCCTCCCTTTACCTCCCCTTTTTTAGAGCTATAAACCATTTACATTGTGTTTTTTAAAATCCCTTTTTTTCTAACTTATTAAAAGACATATTCCTTTACATACAGGGATATTTTTGAAGACACTTTTATTTATGTGATTAAATATAAGACTGCTTTTTAATAAATACAAGTGAAAGTTATATTAAGTTCTGTAAAGAAATAAACACTTTAAAAGACAAACTTCTATGAAGACAGAGCCCTTTATTTAACATTTTTACATGTGTGTTTTAATTTTTTAAAAATTAGCATGCAGAAAACACCCCAGAGTGAAAACCACAGAACCTTAGTAACAGGTAGTTTATATTTCCTTTATTTTGTAATTCAGTGGATTAGGGAGTTTATTTTTCTTTTTTACTTTTTAACAAATTTACATAAAAGTTATAGCGACAAAGAGTCTTGTAGCACCTTATAGACTAACAGATTTTAGGGATCGTGAGCTTTTGTGGGCTAAGACTCACCTTATCAGATGAAGTGGGTCTTAGCCCACGAAAGCTAATGATCCCTAAAATCTGTTAGTCTATAAGGTGCTACAAGACTCTTTGTCGCTTTTGCGGATCCAGACTAACACGGCTACCCCTCTGATACTAGACACAAAAGTTATAGTAAGCTTTTATTTTTCTAGGACTTTAAGATTTAAGTATGATTTTTTTTTATTAGAATGTTTTTGTTTTTATATGTTTGCAACCCCTGTACTGAGACACAGGTACAAGTGCCTGTGTTTATTTTGGGTTTATGAAAATAATACAGCACAGGCTGGGACTGGAGCTTTCTTTACAATTTAAAAACAGATAAGACTAATTAGGCTAGCGCTTTATGCACAACTGTTTGCCTTAGCAAGCCTGTAGGGGGAACTCCTTTAGCTTGCTTGTTTTTTACATAGACTTTTTAAAAAACTTTTGAAATGCTGTTAAAATGTTTAACAATGGTGAGATTGCATGAAAAGATACTTTGTGAAAGTTATAACAAGTATTTTATTTTATTTACTGATTGTAAAAGACAATTGCTTTGTGACTCCAGGAAGCTTAGAGATAGACTGTTTGAAGATTAACCTTACATTTCTTGACTTTCCCCCCACACTTTTAACACTTGCTAAACATGCAGTGTTTTATTAGATAAAGGTTTTTAACATTTAACAGGAAAATACATAATTGACATAACATGAACTTTTTTTAAGGACATTTTGTATGCAGAGAGGCCTATTTGAAGTCTTATGAAAAAGCAGTATCGACTGAGCGGTAACAAAACAAGGTTCCTTTTATTATTTTGTGTAAGCCCCTAGAGAATATATTTTGTTTTTATAAAACACCTCCTCAGGCAGGAATCAGGCTGCATCGGTTCCAGGATTTCCCCTCACCACAAAGGGGTGCAGGGCTCAAGGTGTAGGTTAAACAACACTTACATCCAAACTGTGCCACAGGACTCTTTGTCACTTATCCAAACTGTAGCCTCCCAGCCCCGTGTCCGGACACACACTCATCAGGCTGCTTCCCCGGACAAGGGGACAGCAGAGCTGACCATGTGGTGACAGGTCTCATCTAAGGAGCTGGAGGGTGAACTCAACCCAGCTGTGGAAGTTTCCCAGGAAACTCTACAAATGGGGAACCATCAGTGGGGAAGGAAAAACCCCCTGAGGGATCTGCTGCCAGGTCCCTAGAGGCCAGTTCTCAGGGGGAACCCTGAATGCAGGCCTAGGACTCACCAGCTCTCCACACAGCCAGTCCTGCCCTTTTCCTTCCTGCTCTCCACTCACTCAAAATGACTTCTCCCCTTTCCTCCACTCCCTGGGAGGGCCTCTCACTCTCTACTGGTTGCTGGGCAGACTCTGAGTCTGCCAGCAGACAGAGACCCAAGAGTCCATGTAATCTCCTTGGGGGTTACACAAATTTAAAATTAAGTTTTTTAAAAAAAATGTTGCAAAAACTGCTTATTTCCTTTGGAGTTCAGTCCAATACACCTCAAAGGACAGGCATAACTCAGTAGACTTCTGAAAAAACAAGATTTATTGCAAGCAATAAGGAGTCAGAAGGGGTTATCACCCAAACAACTGGCCCACCTCAATACATGTGTGAGGATATTTTCTACCCCTGTGTTGATAAGGGAGGGGGACTTTCAATCCACTTACACAGGTGGGAACATTTAATGGCTATTACATCCATTGTTGGTCTTAATCTATTTCATTTACATGTCTGGTAAACAGGAGGTTCAAAACACTTAGGGGTACTTAAGACACTATGATGCCTGCACATCTGTGGCAGGGTGAATGCAAGTTTAAAATGCATGTTAAACTAGGGGTTAATAGTACATATACAGGGAGTGAGATTATAAGTCTAAGGTTATTTTAAAATCATACTACAACATTCTAAGTTACATTTTCCTAACAATCATTTTCTTAACAAAAATTATGATTTTTTCACGGAACTCCTATTCACATCGTGTGGAACACAAGTGTTCCACGGAACACAGTTTGGGAAACTCTGGTCTTGACCGGGGTGGGCAAACTTTTTGGCCCGAGGGCCACACTGGGGTTCAAAATTGTGCGGAGGGCCAAAGGCCCTGCCCCCTATCTGACCCCCACCCACTTGCCGCCCCCGGACTGCCCCCTTCAGAACCCCTGACCCATCCAACGCCCCCTGATCACCCCTCCGGAGACCCCCCCACACTTTGCCCCCCCAGGACCCCATTTCCTATCTAGCCCCCTGCTCTCTGTTCCCTGACTGCTCCCACCCGAGACCCCCCACCCCCCCAATCACCCTCTCACCTACCCTAACAACCTCCCCACCTACCCTAACCACCCCCGACCCCCACCTGCTTATCTGCTGAGCCGGGCGCCGGGCCCCACGGCTCGCAGATTTCCACCGGGCCCCCGGGCTGGGAGCGCGGGGCCCGTGGTCTGCTGCGCTTGGCCCCACCCCCGGCTCAGGAGTGTGGACCCCGCGGCTTGCCGCGGCCAGCCTGGCACCCTGGGCCGGGAGAGTGGGCCGCGGTGCTGGCTGCGGGCCCGCTGTCCTGGTCTCCGGGCGGCATCCGGCTGCGGCCCACTGTCCCGGGCAGCGCGCCCGGGCAGCGGCAGGGACCCGGGCGGCACACCGGGCCCACTCTCAGGGCGGCACGCCTGGCCAGCTGCAGGCCCGCTGTCTGGGGCACTCCAGTCCCACTCTCAGGGCTGCAAGCCCGAATGGCCGCAGGTCTGCTATCTCGGGCGGTGCGCCCAGCCAGCAGCCGACCTGGCCAGCAGCCAGCCGTGCTCTCCAGGGCGCTCTCAGAGTGCTCCGCCCAGGAGAGTGGGACCACTGGTCCCGCTCCCCCCCGGCAGGAGCTCACAGGCCGGATAAAAATGGCTTGCGGGCCACAAGTGGCCCGTGGGCCGTAGTTTGCCCACCTCTGGTCTAGATGATAAATTCTCTGGGGGCAGGAACTCTCTCTCTCTCTCTCTCTCTCCCCCCACATGCCTGTGCAACACTCTGCACAATGGTGGGTCTCTGATCTTAGATGGGGGCCTGTGTGGCACCCAGCCTGAAGGGGTCCAGTCCCCCCACCCATCTCAGCTGGGGTATCTAGTGTGACGGAGTCAGACCAGAAGGATATAGGAGAGTGCTGGAAGGCAGGTATATTAGTCTCAGGATGTGCAGGTCCCTGTTCCCTCGATAGCCAAACAAAGGCTACTCCAGACCAATCAAGACACTTGGGGCCAATTAAGAACCTTCTAGAAAGGAGTAGAAACAGCTAGCTTAATTGGGACACCTGAAGCCAATCACTGACTGGCTGAAACCAAATAAAAACCTCCCAGTTAGTCAGGTGGGCTGTGGGTGTCAGGAGCTGTGGAAGGAGGTTGTGCTGGTGGTGAGACTGAGTGTTGGACAACATATCATCCAGAAGGAAGGAGGCCCTGAGGTAAGGGTGAAGTGGAGTTTGAAGAAGCAGGGACTGCTGTGGGGAAGTAGCCCAGGGAATTGAATTGTGTTTTGTGGATAAAAGGTCAGCCATCTTAGCTGATACTATTAGGGTCCCTGGGCTGGAGCCTGGAGTAGAGGGCGGGCCTGGGCTCCCCACCATTTTTCCACCTTCCATACTGGCCTGTGATGAAGGTAACTCACTAGGTGGTGACTCTTGCCAATTATACTGAGAAAGGGAGGTCACTCTGGGGCCTAGGTGAGTTTCTGAGGCCCCTAAATCTGCCAGGAAGTGCAGGACCCACAAGTACAAACTTGGAGCTTTGTCACACTGAACAAATAAACTGAACAAATAACTGAACTCAAATAAAACATGTCTGAAGCAAAACCAGGATTTCCCAATTTAGTTTTAACAGAGCCTGTTAAAATAGCTCACTGGGATTTAGAAGATAATTACACCCCTGCCCCCTCTGCTTTTAAAAGGAACAACAATGGTTTAAAAAAATAGAAATAGAAAATACCTCCCCTAACAACCGTCACAGCAAAAACAGAGTGAAAGTTCAAGTTCTTCAGCAAGATCCGGCTCTCCATCAGCACCTCCGACCCCTCACTGCCTGCACAAGGAGGCCATGCCAGAGATGCCCGATTTGTTTTTGCCAGGCTGTCAGTCAGGCCAACGCGGAGTTCTCTCATTATAGTTGTATTACGGTAGTGCCCAAAGGTCCCAGTTAGAACTGTGCTGGGCACTGCAGAGAGAGAGTACAGCCACCCCCAAAACACAGGCAGAGATTATAGGTTGCCTGGCAAGGCTGCATCAGGGGCCCTGGAGCGTTAAAAGATGGGAAGCAAAGGATAGGATCAGATGGTCAGTTTTCACCGTGGAGAGTGGTAAATAGCGGGGTCCCCCATGGATCTGTACTGGGACCCATTCAGTTCAACATATTCAGAAATGATCTGAAAAAGGGAGCAAACAGTGAGGTGGCAAAGTTTGCAGATGATACAAAATGACTCAAGGTAGTTTAGTCCAAAGATGACTGCAAAGAGTTACAAAAGGATCCCGCAAAACTGGGTGATTGGACAACAAAATAGCAGATGAAATTCAATGTTGATAAATGCAAAGCAGTACACGTTGGAAAACGTTATCCCAACTATACAAATACAAACTGATGGAGTCTAAATGAGCTGCTACCACTCAAGAAAGAGATCTTGGAGTCCTTGCTGACAGTCCTCTGAAAACATCCACTCAAGGTGCAGGGCCCTCAAAAAACTAACAGCATGTTAGGAACCATTAGCAAAGAGAAAGATAGTAAGAAAGGAAATCTCAGTTGTGGAAGAAAATAAATCCTCACTTTCAGGTCAGAAGCAACAAAATCAGAGACTGCTTTATTCAGGCAATTACCAGGGAAGAACATAGCTGACAGAGTATCTCTGCCTCAGTTTCTCCAAAGTACAAGCAATATCACACAAGCATTTATACATTTTAGTGGCATGCATTAATTAATAACATCTACAATTTGTTTATGTTGTGTCCTGCCCAATCCTGTATTTTCTCACTTCTGTTCTCAAAGCATCGCTATCTCAAGGCTGGGTCATGCTGACTCTACCTTGCTGTTTTCCCACTCGCTTCTTATGTGAGCCCTGCTTCCACAGGTCTCGCAATATTAGGCTGAGACTCAGCATGACAGTTGCTCTGTTTCTTACAACTGAGAAGCCTATATTTAATTCCTTTAACCCTATTTCTACACAATGCTGCCATATGAATCCATGGCGCATCTACAGTTGGAATATGGCTGGCAGTTTGGTTGCCACATGTCAAAAAAGATACTTTGGTATTGGAAAAGAGCAACAAAAATGATTAGGGGGATGAAACAGCTTCTGTAGGACAGATTAAAATACCTGGGACTGTTCAGTTTAGAAAAGAGACTAAGGGGGAGGAGGGATACGACAGCGGTCTACGCAATTAGGAGTGGTGTGGAGAAAGTGAATTCAGAAGTATTATTGACCCTTTCACATAACACAAGAACTGGGGGGTTACCCAATGAAATGAACAGGCAGCAGGTTTAAAACAAACCCAAGGAAGATTTTCTTCATACAACACACAGCCAACTTGTGAAACTCATGGCCAGGGAATCCTGTGGTGGCCAAAAGTATAACTGGGCTCAGAAAAGAATGAGATGTTCCTAGAGGATGGGTCCAGAAATGGCTGTTAGCCAAGATGGTCGAGGAGGCAGCCCCATGCTCTGGGTGCTCCTAAGCCTCTGTCTGCCAGAAGCTGGGACTGGATGACTAGGGATGGATCACTCGCTACCGGCCCTGTCCAGTTCGTTCCCTCTGGTGCCAGTCACTGTTGGAAAACAGGTTACTGGGCTAGATGGACCATTGTGCTGACCCAGAAAAGCTGTTCTTATCATACGGATGTATGGCTGTGCTGGGCCCTCCATTGACACCTTAAGCTGGAACAATCCTGGATCTCACCCAACTCGCTTCCCACGGCCGCTTTCATTCTAAGCTCCCTTGACTGGCATTGCCCATGGTCCCTTCCACGCCTGATGCCCCACGGAGCTCCAGGCAGTCCTGCCCCTTGACACTGTGCATGTCCTGTGACTCCCCAGGCATGTGCCTGTACAGGAGCAAAAAGGGTAGCCCCAGGGCCTGGCCACTGGCACCTTCCCTAGAAACAAGCACCAGAGCACTGCCTGACCCCTAACTCCAAGGCAGCTCAGCCCCAAGCAGCCCCCTATCCCATTATTTCATGTGCAGCCCCTTCCTATGCTGACCCACCCCCGCCATCATCTTTTCGGGCAGTCTTCTTCCCCCCTCGCCCTCAGGTCCAATCCCAAGCATCCCCCTGGGGCGCAGGCACTGCCCCCTGTTCACTGCCCCTCTCCGCCAGGGGCCAGAGCACCGCTCACTCCCCCATTCCACATACAGCCCATTCCTCCCCCTCCCCCGGCCTGGGGGAACCGCTCACTCCCCCACCACCAGATACTGCCCCTCCCCCTCCGGGACCGGGACCCCGCACCCTCTCGCCCCACCCTGGTACTTGCGTGCCACCTGACCCAGGCCTCCCCCCGCCCCCGACACTGCCCGTCCCCCCAAGTCACCGCTCACTCTTGCACTCCTGCCACTGGGCCGAGGCGCCGCTCACCCCCTCCTCTGTGCCACCTGCCCCAGGCCCTCCCCCGCACTCACCTTGTTCCGATACGCCCTGGCGTGGGGGCGCGGCCCTGGGGCCCCCTTTCCGCCAGGGCCTGGGCGATGCTCCGAAGCGGGTCCTTTCCAGCCTCCCGCGGGCCACTTCCTCCTCCAGCAGCCCCTGGACTCGGCCCTGGGCCACCCGGCGGCCCCCAGCAGCGCTCCCATCCCCGCCTAGGAAGCACATGATCTCCCGCAGGCTGACCGGGGAGCTGGGCTCGGGGGCCTCCTCCTCTGGGGCCGGGGGCGCAGGGAGCGGCGGCCCTACAAGGTGGCAGCGGGGCTGGCTCGGCGCGGGATGCTGTCCGGTGGGAGCGGAGCGGGGCGGGGGACGCTCCAGGCGGGGGAGCACAGCACCGCCTGCTACTGGATCAGCTTCTCCAGCTCGGCCCGGGTGCGCTCGGGCTCCGGCCCGTGTCTCCGCCGCACCGTGTGGCAGATGCGCTCCACGTCTGGCCGCGCCTTGGGGGAGCGCAGCGAGTCGATGGTGTCCAGGATCCGCTCCTGGTAGCGGGGCGCCTCCTGCATCGGTGGGGGCGGCGGGGGCCCGGCCATGCCGCCGCCTCCTGGTTCGCCCGGCCGGGGCCTCTCCCGCCTCGCTGCCTCCCCTCCCCCGGGGCTGCGCCCGCTGCGCCGGTGCTTTCTGCAGACAGCTGCAGGGTCCTGGAGCTCCCCGCTAAACCGGCTCGGGCGCGCCGCCCCCTGTCCGCGCGGCGTCCCCCCTCCCCCCGCTGGGCTCCCCGGGCGCTGGCGGGGCTCCAGCTAGAGTCGGTGGCGCGCGGGCTGGTCCCGGACAGGTAGCGCGAGCCCCTCCCTCAGCCCCTCGCGTGGTTTAAGGAGGCGCCGCTGCCCGCAACCTCCCTTTGCCCTCCACCTTAAGGTGGAGCCGGCGAGTTCCGAGTCCTGTGGGTGTCTCGGCCCTCCAGCTCAGCCCCTCCCCCTACCTTTCTGACCCCCAACAACAGTCCCCACCGCTCACACATCCCCCTCTCCACCCGCCCCCCCAGCATTCATCCCCACCACGTGCCCAACCCCCACAGCAAACTCTTCTCCATCCCCTTCCTGCTCTCCTCCCCCACACCTGCCCCTGCCCGCCAGCAGCCCGCTCCATCCCGCCGCAGTCCCTGCCCCGGGGACCCCTCCCGAGGGGCCGGGCTAGCCCTATAACCCCACTTCCCGCACGGGGCGCTGCAGAGTGGCGGTGCTGGAGGCTTGGTCGCCCCTTTAGGGGATGGGGGAGATCATGGAGTGCTTCCCCCTGCCGTATTCGGACAACCAGAGGCTCAGGTCCGGGCAAAAGAACCCTGGGTCCACCCAGAGGAGGTGCAGCTTCCTTCCCTGATGCTGCTGTGCTCCCTGTGGAGCCTCCTGCATCACGCCAGGCTCTTCTCCCTGGTGTCTCCATAAGGTTGGCAGGGTCCTTCCCATGGCAAACAAGCTCTCAGCAGCCGCATCATAGGGCGAGCCCAGGGGGCATCTACCATGTGGCCATGTCTTTCTGCCCAGAGCAGCTTACCCCGCTGAGTGCCTTGCTGTGCTGATTGCAGGCCTTAGCCTGTAGGGGGCGCGTTGGGATCAGAAATTCACGAATTGGGAAATGTGCTGGCACCTCAAAGTTGTACTTGCCTAAGGCAGCCGCCTCTGGGGTTGGCACAGTGGAACTTTCACACCCTGATCACCCACAGAGTGATGCCCAGGGAGCTGGTCTCCCGGCATGCGCGTGGTCCTGAAGTCAGCTGGCTCCCACCGGGAGACGGGCATTTCCTTTTGCAAGTTAATTATTAAATGTGCCTGGGACAGGGCCAGCACCACCCTGACAGATTCTGATTTTAAAATGACACCTGTCCAAGATTCTAGGCTGTACTACACCATCAACAATACAGCTTCAAACGTGGCAATTTCTAGGATCATCCGAGCTGCTCGTTAGGATTGAATGAGGTGTGTGTGTGGCGGGGGGAGCTTCTTTCCTAGCAAAAATGCATTCTGGGTACATATTGGGTGGCCTGTGGCCCTGAAGCAGAGCTGGTCTGCACTTCTTGCAGGGTTTCATGCATGTGGAGGAGGCTAGGTTAAGGGGGAGGAGGTCTGAGCTGCCTGCATTGTCCTGGTTCTGGGGTTAAATGGGTGATTCTCCGCAGCTCTCGGTGGGGCGCCTGTATGTGATGGAGAACCCGGTGGGCTCACTGCTTGGCTCTGCACTGGCAGGGTGAGGACTGTGCTCTGGCTTAGACCCACTGAGAGGCTGTCTCTGCTACCAGGTTCCTTCAGCTGAGCTCAACTGAGAGTGGCCTCGTTGCAGTCGAACATGATTGTGTGCATGGCTTGGACTCCTGGGAGCACCTCCCGTGGCTCTGAGAGCTGCAGTAAACTGAGCTGCTGGATGGATTTTCCCAGTGACTTGTGGGAGACCGCATCTGTCCTCTTTGGCCACCTGGAGGGGAGGAGGGAATCCTGGGAAGCCATTGGAGGCCTGGTGGCACTCCAAGGAGGTTGGGCTGTGTCTACGCTGCAGAGAAATTGTCTTAGCAGCTGACAGGTTGGGCCAGCTCATGCTGTAGCCCTTAGCCTCTCTCGTGCCAGCCAACTTGTGGGTGGACTCGAGGCGACTCGAGCTAAGGGCCGCACCTGAATTAACCGGGCAGTGAAGACAAGCCCATAGCGAGTATCTAAGCAGTTGCTTTCAGCTAGGCAAACCGGGACATACTGCGCATAGATGAAAGATGCTTGCAGTGAGCAACAGTGCCAGGGCAGTGGGGGCTTGTCTCCTCCACCTGGCTGGAGGTGCGGCTGAACTAGGAGTCGCTTTGCCTGGGGTGGCAATTGGACAATCTGCCCCCTGGCTGTGGTGCAGGATTATGTAACCAGCTGCCCACTCTACTCTGGCTCTGCTGGGATGAACCGGAATCTGTGTTGAGCCTTAAGGTGGTTGCTGGCATTGGGCAACCTGAGCCACCAGGGCCTCTGACCTCTTGGGTCATGCCTGAGTGAGTCCCTGCAGAGATCAAACCAGTGACCCAACCAGTGACCCCTCCCCTTTGCCTGCACTGCACCCTCCCCCTGGGCCCTCTCGCTTCCTCACTGTGGGCTGCTGAGACCTGGCTTCCCCTGTAGCAGCTACAGTAGAACAGGGAATGGCAGGGAGTGGGCCTAGGAATTTAGGAGAGGAAGAGAAGATGAAGGAAACCAAATTGAATTGTGGTGGGCATTTCAGGGAGGCAGAATGAAATCATGCCAGGGTTCCTCTCTGACTCTTGGGCTATGAGGAAAGTTTGAGGAGGTCTCTAGAGAGGCAGCTGGAGCAGAAAATCACAAAAAGGGTTAAGGGAAAATGAGGCTTTTGCAGACCTCAGGAGTAAAATAGGTAAGTAGCAAAGGTGCATTAAGTCTCATTGATGGGTAGAGAGATAAAAATAACGATCTTTAAATGGCAATGAGCTGCTGAACTGCTTTTTCATTAATGCTGTTGAACAAGAAATGAGGGGATAAAAATGTACGGACAACGACGCAGTGCATTATCTTTCTGTCTCAGGTCCTTATCTGGCTCTGGTTATTATCACATTTGAGTGCCTCACAACTGATAATATATTTATCCTCCAACTCTCCCGGTGAGGCAGGGAGGTGCTATCATCCCCCTCTATAGCAGGAGGAAACTGTGGTACAGACTAAGTGATTTGCCCAAGGTTAATCTGGGGCAGAGCAGGGAATTGAGCCAGGATCTCCCAAGTTCCAGGCTAGCGCTCTAACCACTGCACTGGCCTCCTCTATAAGGTGAAAAATCTGGTAAAATAAAACTTGAGGGGGTAAGTGGATTCTAGCGAGAGAAATCAGCCGGCTTGGGTGAAACAGTTGGTTCTTGGAAGGAGTTTGTTTGAAAGGCAGGAAAAGAATACCAGCCTGGCACTGCTCTTGAGGCAGGGAGCAGCGCTCTGGCGAACCCACATCATGTGAATTGCTGCTGCCATCCGTCAGTAGAACAAACACGCACACACCATCTGGAGAGGAGAGGGAAGGAGTTTTCTTACACCACGTGCTGCCCCTGCCCTGAACTGCAGCCCGGGAGGTTTGTGTGGCTTCTAAGGGATGTTTGTTTGCCCCCACCTATCGCTCTGATTTTCCTCTGCTTTAGATCTGTTGCCCTCCCAACCCTGAGCGGGGGCAAATCCCTCTGGCCCCCATGGGGCCAAGCCCTTACGCCCACCCACCATTGGCTCCCCTGACCTGCCCACCCCCCTCTATGGAATCCCAGAGGGCTCAGGTCCAGGATGGCTTCCACCCTTGTCCCCCAGCTACGGCTCCCTGGTGGGGTCAGTCTGCCCCACAATTGGCAGAGCGCCAGGGACCCTGGCTGAGAGCGAGTGCCTCTCTTGCCACCTGCAGCGGCAGGCCCAGGGCCCGGGTGGATTGGCCCTGCCGAGGAGCCGTAGGCCGAGCACAGAAGAGGCCAGAGGCTGGGCCAGCAAGATGGCGGCTGGAGGTGAGTCAGGCTGGGAGCAAAAGTCCCCGTGGGTGGGGGGATGGGGAATGGGATCCAGGGCCTTTCCCCTCTATGGGGTGCTGGTTATTCCCCTGCCCCAGACCTTGTTCTGCCCCATAGGATATGGGTCACTTCCCCTGGCCCCCAATCAGGGTCACTCATACCCTGTGATGGTAGGTCAGGGCCGGCCCGAGGTCTCCTGTGATGCCCCATTCACCGCCCCCGGAAAGGGTTTGGGTTTCGGGTCAGTCCGATTGGCCTGGATGTCCAGTGTCACCACCCCATCGGCACTGACAGGGCCCCTGGCTGGCAGAGAGACCAAGAATTGGATGGGTCCTCAGGACCAAGCCCCCATCTGTGTGTGGGAGTGGGGAGGATGCCCTCCTATCCTTGTGTTAGTGGGGACCCAGAAGCCTCATTCTCCAGGGCTGGGAGTCAGCCCCCAATCCCAGCCCTAAATAATTAAAAGAAGGAAAATTAAGGGGGTTTAAATTTAAAAATCAGATGGGGGTAGGGAGTAGAGTGGGCTCAGAAAAGATCTAGTAGGTCTGAGTGAGAGAGGGAAAAGGCTCAGTTTGTTCAGTCTAACAAAGAGAAGGTGGCTTGATCACTACCTATAAATACACTAGGAGGAGATTTCTGGTAGCAGGGGCTCTTTCATCTATCATAGATGAAGGCAAGACAATTCATCAGTTATAAGTTGATCTTGCCAGATTCAACCTCGGAAAAATAAAGAGCATATTTTTCATGAGGAGTGGAATTGACCATGGAAACAGCTTACCAAGGATACAATGAACTGGGCTGAGAGAACTGGGATTGTTTAGTCTACAGAAGAGAAGACTGTGCAGAGATTTGATAGCTACTTTAAACTACCTGAAAGGGGGTTGCAAAGAGGACAGATATAGACTGTTCTCAGTGGTGCCAGATGACAGAACAAGGAGTAATGGTCTCAAGTTGCAGTGGGGAAGGTTTAGGTTGGATATTAGGAAAAACTTTTTCACAAAGGGGGTCGTGAAGCACTGGAATAGATTACCTAGGGAGGTGGTAGAATCTTCTTCCTTAGAGGTTTTTAAGGTCAGGCTTGACAAAGCCCTGGCTGGGATGATTTAGTTGGGATTGGTCCTGCTTTGAGCAGGGGGTTGGACTAGATAGCCTCCTGAGGTCTCTTCCAAACCTGAGATTCTATGATTCCATCGCCTGGACTCTGCCGACAAAGTGGGTATTAGCCCATGAAAGCTTATGCTTCAATACTTTTGTTAGTCTTTAAGGGTGCCACAGGACTCTTTGCATACCCACTTCGTCATTGCATCCGACGAAGTGGGTATTAGCCCACGAAAGCTCATGCTCTGAAAAAATTTCAGTTAGTCTTTAAGGTGCCACAGGACTCTTTGTCACTTATGCAATTCCAGACTAACATGGCTACCCCTCTGATACAGGGCTCTTTGTCGCTTCTGCAGATCCAGACTAACACGACTACCTCTCTGCTTCTATTCCACTACAGTTTGTTGGACTGGATGCGGGCATGACTGGGTGGAATACCCTGGCGTGGGTTATGCAGGAGGTCAGTCCAGAATGATGATGATTACCAACGATCCCATATGGCCTAAACCTCAGTGCACCTATGAATTGTCTCGCTGCAAGGGAAGATTTTAGAGAGATTTGAAAACCAGTGAAAATTCCCCACCACCAACCCCAAAAACAAAACTTATCACCAGTTCTGAAAAGTAGCTGGAGTTGTGGCATGGCCCAGGTTAACCAAGTCTGATAGGGAGCTGAGCTGAAAATGACTCACCCATGGTTGTGAAATTCGTCTCCAAACTGGGAATGGAGCCCAAATCTCCTGAATCCCACTCCCCTGCCTTTACCACAAGGCCATCTGTCATATTCCAAAGCCAGAAAAGACCATCGTGTTCATCTAGTTCTGAGATTCTCAGCCTGTGGTTGGCAGACTCCTGGGGATCTGCAGACTGTGTCTAAGATTTCCAAGGGGTTTGCATCTCCATTAAACATTTTGTAGGGGTCTGCAAATGAGAGAGGTGAAAAACCACTGGGCTAGTCTGACCTCCAGCATGGCACAGGCCATAGGACTTGCCCGTTTGAATTAGAGCAGATTAGAAAATTGCTTGTGATGGAGAATCCGTCATAGCCCCTGGTATATTGTTACAAAAAGCTGCTGTAACTGAGGGAGTGGAGGATTCTGTGCAGAGCATAGATCTATATTTCATGGTGTCGCTTGCCTCCTCTCCGGCCCATTGTGTTACATCTTCCCTTCTCCCTCCGTGTTCACAGACCCAGCCTGCTGCTGTTGGGGGAGCAAAAGCAGGGTTAGGGGGAGGAGGTAGATGTTTATGTTCTACACCCGCAACTGCTTGGCCTTCCATTGTTCTGTCCCTGGGGTTGCTTCTGAAGCGAGGTGGCTTTTGTGCTAGGCCAAAGTGAACCTATCTGGGTTGAATGGCCTGTACTCCCAGTGGTCCTTCCCTGGATGCACAGGGCTGTTCAGGCAATGAAGGTTCAAATGCTTCCTGGATGCACCCACTTCTGGGGTGGAGCAGGGATTCCACTGCTGACATGAATAAGTTAATGAGCTTCAGGCTGCTAGATCAGACAAGCCCCTGTACCAAGTGAGACTCTCCTGGGGTCACCATCTGTGGCCTGGCCATGATGCATCTATTGCTGAGGACAACGGAATGCCATCTGCTGTATCCATTTGTCCCTCTTGTTGCTGCTCGTTGCTGGCTGCAGGTAGATGATTTTTGATGAGCATGCTGGAATATTTCAAACATTTCATGCTGAGCCTGAGGGACCCGCTGCCTTAGATGGCAGAAATTTCCCCTGGCCCTGCCAAAGCTAAAGCTGCACCTGACAAGGTTAACCCCTTTGGGTGCCACTTGTGCCAGCCTGTCAGATTGGCATGAGGGGAGGGCAGCCCCTCAGGGGTGCGGACTCAGCTATCTATCTGTTACCCCACCCCGATCAGCCAGTTAATTCCCTCTGCCGGTGCCTTCAGCCAGGACTGGCAATGGAATTATTCTGACCTGAGTCCTTGAGCACCCCGGGTTACATGTAAAGGGGTTTAGGCTCCAACTCAAGAAGAAGGACAGTGATCGCCAGTTCCAGCCCCTTTCATGGAGGGGGGCTTCCAATCAACCCCCTTTTCGGCCTTAGAGTGACTTTGGGGCTCCAGCAGTCCCAGATGGGAGGGGCTGTTTCAAACCCCATCCCCAGGGTGCTGAGTGTGTGGCAGCTGGTGAAGACTCAGCTGATCTGCTCTCATTGTCTGGTCAGCGTCAAGGCCTCCATTCACCCAGGCACAGCTCAGATAAGCTGATCCTGTTGCACTCGGGACTGGCACTGGCCTCACCTGCCCCCTGGCTGGCTGTATGAGCCACTCTCAGCCCTCCAACCCAGGAGTCCTGACTCCAGGTAGCACCGCTCAACCCCACTGCAGTGTGAAAGGTGATTGACAGGTGTCAGTCCAGTTCCCAGAGGGAGGGGCCTCCCCACAACAAAACCATCTCCCTCTCAGCTGGGAACTGTGTGAGCAACCCCACCCCACCCCCAGTCCCATGACTGTAAGGCCTGAAAGGGGCTTGAACGGGAGCCCAGAAGTGAATCTGCCCTTCACCAGCCTATCTTGCCAGAAGGGATAGGAGCAGCTAACATGGCCCTTCCTCTTCTGCAGTGAGTGGGTGCTGGGGTGGCAGGGAGGTGTTTTAGGGTGACCAGATGTCCCAATTTTATAGGGACAATCCCAATATTTGGGCCTTTTTCTTATATTGGTGCCTATTACCCCCCACCAAGTCCTTATTTTTCACACTTGCTATCTGGTCACCCTAGTGTGTTTAGAACAGGGTGGCTGGGAGTCAGGACTCCTGGGTTCTATTCCTGGTTTGGGGAGGCAGCATGGTCTAATGGTGAGAATGAACCCAGGAGTCCTGTCTAGATGATTCTGTGATGGAGATGCCACTCCCTCTGGGAATTGGACTGAGATCTGCCAAAGTGATTTCATATTAGATTAGATTTGAACTGCTGCCAATGTGGAGCACTGCTGCCTGGGTGCTAGAAAGTGCCATGGGATGGAGGAGTGGGGCTGTTGGCCACAATCCCCATCCCAGAGCTTTTGGCTCTAGGGGTCCCTGGCCGAGGCCCAGGTCTCACAGAGAGAGACTGAGACTCTGAGATGAGACAGGCCCCAAAAGGGAACAAATGAGTGTTGGGCTGAATGAATTAGAGGCTGGTGGTGCAGAGAAGATTTCTCCATCGCTGTCCAGAGCTGCCCCTAGTTTATGTAATTGATTAGCAGAGCCTCACAAGTCTTCCTAAACCTCCAGAAGAAGGCAGAATCTTCCCTCCCAGTGCTTTGATCTGGTGTGGATGGTGCCATGGATGAACAGTGTGGGGAGGGGTGTCAGGTCAGGGCAACTAGACCTGCATTTGCTCCTCATGGTTCAGCCAAGGAAGCCACTTAAGCTCTTGGCTCTCAGTCATCACAGCTCTTGAGCTGAGACCTGCATCTCTCTCCTTGCCCAGCTCCCTGCCAACACTCTGTGTTCCCCAGCAAGTCAGCCGGTCTCAGCCGGCCTGCTCTGCCCTCCTTCCTCAGAGGCTACACACACCACAGTCTCCCACGGGTATAAGGTACCCCACAGCTGTTAGCAAGCACATTGATTTTTAAAGTAAAATCATTGCAGGGAAAACCTCTTAAAAACCAGCAAAGAACCAACACACCTGCTAATAAGCTCTCCAGAGATCACCTCATTTCCAGCCAGGTAACTCACAGGCAGTGGGTTTCTCCTTGGGGAGCAGCTTCCCATGGCTGAGGTTTGCATAATCAGAGGCATTACACTTGCATATCCCTCCCCCTAGAGATTTCCTAGGAAACGTACTTAACTTTAAAAGGCCCCATAGTTTCAGATGGTCCCTCAAAGCCCCTAACTTTTCCCTGGGTTTCCGTCGGAGACTTCGCAAACAGTCCCACAATAATACATCACCACCTGCCCTTGTGATGCAGTGAACTCCTAAGCTACTTAAACTTAGTTCTGTACTGTATGGCCAGGAGAGTGCAGGAAATTGTCTTATCTGTCCTATGTCCATGCAAGGATCCCTTCACTCCCCACTGCCTCTCCAGGGCTGGATCGATGGCAGGAGACAGTGGCTGGTGAGCCAAGCCTGTTTCTATAACTAACCCAGAGACAGTAGGAGGGAGAGTGAAACTAGGTCAGCAAGACTGCATGTGTCTGGGGGAAGCAGATGTGAATTCACTCCCCCTCTGTGGGGCTCCATGGGAGATGGGCTGTGGGGACTAGAGATTGAAGGGTGTGTGGGCAGGGATAGTTTGCCAGCAAATAGCTGAGACCTGGAACCTTTCAGGACTACCCTGCCCTATCCTGTGGGATCAGGGGAATCCTTGTAATCTTGGTCTCCTTTCCTCAGGCAGTGAATCAGTCCCATCTGTAGGATGTTGTCCTGCTTCGCTGGTGCATTTCCAGCCCTCATCAGGCCTATTTCTCAGCCCTTCCTTTAGGGCAGGGGCAACAGGACTGGAGCGTGGTGATGCCAGGTTTCCACAGACGTGTTGCTGTTTAGTGATTAAAGTGGGAGACCCCTGGGGTTTTGTTCCCAGCTCTGGGAAGGGAGTGGGTTGTAGTGGTGAGAGGGGATGGCAGGGAGGTGACTCCTGGGCTGTGCATCCGTGACCACCAGAACCGCAGCACCCAGGTCTGGATCTAGGCTTTTAGCTTGTCCCCTCCCTGGCATCTGAGCACTTTAGAGACCTCCGGTGTAGGGGACACTTGCCTGGGATGGTGGGGACAGGGGTGAACTCTGGGGTTAAAACCCCTGCTGCTGCTCTGTGCTTGGCCTCGCTGCTGCAGCCATTCAGATACCAGGGGCATCTATCATATTATTAAGCACTGCAGGACTTGTCCCTGTCAGGTACAGCAAGAGGCAGCGAAGAGAAAAGGGGCTCTTGTTACTAAATACCCTTCCGGGTGCTGCAGAAAGCTCCAATCCCCATCTCCTGCCTCTCCATGCATCTGGCAACAAGGACAGGGAGCCCAGCTGGTGAAGGAAGGGTCACCTGGTGGGATGCCAGAGAGCCAGGCACTTGGCTGTTCCCAGGCTGCTGCTATGGTGGCTGGGGCTGGTTATTTTAACTCCTTTGTGGGCAAAGCCCAACTGGGGTTTGTGACTTTCACAGGTGTTTTCTGCTGCTGAGTGTGCCTGTGTGTGTGTGACACCTGCTTGTGAGCTGTTGGTGTCATTGGTGTGAGCTGCCTCCGTGGTTGGGAAAAGGCTACACACAGGCCTCTGCCCTTTGAGCTAAGGGGGAATCTCCTCCCCTTTGCCTGCTTGGCTGGCAGCAGTAGAAGATCTCATATCCTCCCATTAGGGCAATGTGATCCATGCATCTTAATGTCATTTGACTGGAGGGTTTTATGAGTGCCTCCTTGTGTGTCAAGGGGCATGGAGCAGGCACTCCAGAGTGGCATGTTCAGTGGCGAAGGGGGAGTAGAGGCACAAGTGCACCTCCTTGGTGGGTGCTGCGGGCTGCATTAGCCCTCCCTGACTGGGCAATTCAGTGTGTCCAAGGGCAGCATAGGGGGCAGGTTGCAGGAACACCCCCACATGGACCTCTCTAAAGCCAGTCCCCAGCTAAGCTGCCCTTTGTAGCCAATCAGGCACTACCATCTCACTGATGTGCTTAAAATCCCCACCTGCTTTGTGACTGCCTCTTTGCTAAGCGGGGCTGAAAGGGGAGCTCTGTCCACCCGGCTGGGTGCCCCACCCCTCCTGACTCCTCACACTGCTCCCTCTGTTTCCCTTACAGTGAAGGAATTCTTAGCCAAAGCAAAAGACGACATCCTGAAGAAATGGGAGAACCCCTCCCAGGTACTGTGCCCCCTAACCCAGATCACCCCATGCCCCTCAGTCAAGGCCTCAGCAGCCCCTGGCTGATTACTCTGCAATCACCCCCTAGAAAGATCTTGTTCCCCATCACTGAGCACTTTGCCACACAACCTTGGCTGAGAGTCTGGGGTTATTTTTGCTCCAGGGGGCAGGGCTGAGTGGCCCATGTTGCTCCACCCACCCCCTCTGGTAGCTAGAGGGCCAAGAACTCTGTAGGTTGAACTCCACTCTGCTGCAGGAGGGGGACATTACAATGTGGATCTCCCCCTCCCGAGGCTCCAGCGTGGTCATCCAGCCCAGCTCCCTGGAGGGTTGTGCTAACAGGGACCCTGTTCAAAGGGCCTCCATTTGCTGCCTGACGCTTGGGCACACTGCCCCAGTTTGTAGGTGCTGGAAACGCTTTTGGGGTCTGCCTCCACTGGAAATTCCACCTGGGGTGGTTCTGGGTGATTCCTGAGGCAGAGTTACTGGTCCTTCTGCAGCACTGTCACTTTGCTAGTCCTCCCGCACACCCTGTGTCACTAACACCATGGCACAGATGGGGAAACTGAGGCCCAGAGGAGAGAGGAACTTGGTCAAGGGTATAGGAAGTTGGTGGCAATACTAGAAAGAGATCTTTGACTCCTAATCTCCTGCCCTCTGACCACTACACTTCACTCCCCCTCCTCACAAAGCAAGGGCTAGAACCCAGGAGTCCAGACTCCCAGCCCCTCCCCTGCTTCTAACCCACCAGCCCCCACTGAATGGAGCTGGGCAGGTGGCCTGTCTGGAATTGGATTTTGGTTCTGCCAACAGGTAGGCAATCTATTCTCTGTGTCTCATTCAAAATGTTGTGGTTTCCTTTGGCACCCTCTCATGGTGAAATGTGAGATCTAGTTCATATCAATGTTCTCAAGACCAACCCCACTGCAGTGCTAGGGGGTGCTGGGCTGCAGGGAGAGGGGGGCTTAGTAGGGGCACTCTCCCCTCAGTCAGTGCTGACCCTGGAGGGGCTGCTTTTCTGGAGTGTGACAAAGCTCTAAGTTTATACTTGTGGGTCCTGCACTTCCTGGTAGATTTAGGGGCCTCAGAAACTCATCTAGGCTCCAGAGTGACCTCCCTTTCTCAGTATAATTGGCAAGAGTCACCACCTAGTGAGTTACCTTCATCACAGGCCAGTATGGAAGATGGAAAAGCAGGGAGCCCAGACCCACCCTCTACTCCAGGCTCCAGCCCAGGGACCCTAATAGTATCAGCTAAGATGGCTGACCTTTTATCCACAAAACAATTCCCTGGGCTACTTCCCCACAGCAGTCCCCATCTCTTCAAACTCCACTTCACCCTTACCTCAGGGCCTCCTTCCTTCTGTATGCTATGTTTTCCACCACTCAGTCTCACCAACAGCACAACTTTCTTCCACAGCTCACCTGATTAACTGGGAGGTTTTTAACTGGTTTCAGCCAGTCCCTGATTGGCTTCAGGTGTCCCAGTCAGGCTAGCTGTTTCTACTCCTTTCTAGAAGGTTCTTAATTGACCCCAGGTGTCTTGATTGGCCTGGAGTAGCCTTTGTTTGGCTAGCTACCTGCACATCCTGAGACTAATATACCTGCCTTCCAGCACTCTCTTATATCCTTCTGGTCTGACTCTGTCACAAGAGCTATAAAAACTGAAGCTCTGACCCCTTCATGGTCATTAGAGATCCCTCCAGTCTTGCAGTACACATCCCACTGTCCCAAGCATGTTCCTTCCTGATGCCCCCAGGACCAGTCTGCCTCCCACCTGCCCCCAGTCAGGTTTGTTTTTCCGCTTTCAGAACACGGCCAGTTTGGATCAGTTTGATCGAATCAAGACCCTGGGCACGGGCTCATTTGGGAGGGTGATGCTGGTGAAACACAAAGAGACCGGGAATCACTATGCCATGAAGATCCTGGATAAAGAGAAGGTAAGACGTTGGGGCTGCTGCAGAGATCTGGTCCCCTGAGTGGGAGAGGGATTTGGGGCTGAACCGTTCATGGGGATGCAGGAAAGGGGAGTGCGTGGGAGGCACAGGGGATGCTGCCCTAGCACAGGAAGAGCTGATGTTGCTCTTTCCTTTTCTCCCCAAGGTTGTGAAGCTGAAACAAATTGAGCACACTCTCAATGAAAAACGGATCCTCCAGGCCATCAACTTTCCATTTCTCGTCAAGCTAGAGTATTCTTTCAAGGTAGGTGTCCTTCGCTTGCCAGTCTGGCCCTGGGCTGTGTCTCCTGCCCCACCCCCGACTCCCACAATCCCCTTGACTTGTTTCCTATTTAAAATCAAAGCTGTGCTGAAGAGGTTGAAGGGTGCAGTCTGTATCTCTTGTATCCTGAGAACAAATGTTCCTGGTGTGATGTTTGGGATCAGCCTGGTCAGTTTTGCTTTTGTTCCTAGTCAGTTTCAGTTTCCAGCTCCCATGCACTGGCCCTAGGGCATAAGGTCTGGCTTGTGGGGAAGTCTCAGAGAAAGTCCTAACTCCATACACAATTGGCTTTGTGGAGACTTTGAAACCATCATGTGGGATTGTTTCCTCCTGATGGAGTTTCTGTGAAAGCTAAAATTCAGGCCCCTGGTGAAAGGGCTTGGACCCTCTTCCCTGAATCTGGATCTTAAGGCCTGTGTGTAGGGGGGAGAGCAAAGGTAGTTGTGCTTTAGAACTCCACAGCATCCCCTGGGGCTGGGTCTGAAGGGAGACCTGTCTCTCCTGTAAGTCTGAGGTTCGTGGATTGTAGCGAGGAACAGTCATCAGCTCAGAGGAGGCTGTAGGATAAACCGCAGCCCCTGCTGAAGCCTGGAGGCCAGGGTGATGGGTGTGTTAGCCGCAGGCCATGCTGGCAGAGTGGTTTTCTGGGGCCCCCTCATTGTTCTAGAGTTAAATAGCTCTGATCTCTGGCCCCTTGTCTGCAGAAGCTGCTACAATGGAAATATCACACCTGTTCTGTGCCAGCTGCCTGGAGCTGGGCTGTGTAGCTCTCAGGTGACACAGTAGCAGTGGGGCCAGCGGCTTCTGTTACACAAGCTGGCTCGCTGAGCCAATTGATCCTCCTACAGCAGGGTAAAATGAATCCCTCGTGGCCGAATCTGTGGGTGTAAATGTGGGAGAACTTCATTGAAATCAATGCGACAGCTCTGGATTTACCCCACTGAGATAGGAGTCTGGCCTGGGACGTGCTGACTGGGCCCCATCAAGGTACCATTGGGGCATCGGGGCCTATCGAGTTGGTAGAGGGTCAGGAAGGCCCCAAAACTGCCTGAGCAGGGAGATCAAAGATGGGCTGAGCTCCCTTTGTCCCGTTACAGGACAGCAGGGTTCAGACATTGTTCCCCATACACTCTAGGACACCCACCTTTACCCTGGTCCTGGGGTTCAAGGTGTAGCCTTCTTAATCTAGGCATCCTCTGTCACCCTTCCGTGAGCCCAGGGTGTAACCTCACGCTCTGCGCGTTTGCAGGGTCTTTTCCCAGTGAAAGAGCCTTACACAGTAATATCCTCCTTATCCTCTATGTATTAACAGTCACCAGAACAGAATAGACATGCTGCACATGTAATGCCCATCACTCTCATTAAGGCAGATGAACTTTCCCTGCTGGCCAGTCAAGATCAGGTCATCCTGGGACTCCAGCTTCTGCCTGGTGTTGTTGGCAGGTTTTTGAAGTCTGGCAGCTCTGGTCTTGGGCTGTGTCCTGTAGCTGGTTCCCAAGAACTTCCTTTTGGACCCCAGGTCATACAGTGAAACTTGAGTCCTTCTTAGCTCTACCTGAGCCAATCATTTTACTGAAGTATTACAAAATAATTCTCTGACCAATCTGAACATAGTGTGAAACAATTCTTTACCCAGTCATACCCCAATGGCTTGCAAAATTAGTTATGTAACAGAAACAATCAAAGAACCAGACAGATAAACACTAGAGAAGTGGGGACCAGAAAGGGAAAATAATCAAGAAGTAGAGATTTCACCCCCAGACGTTCAAGTGATTCCTTTGAGCATCCTAAGATCTGTTTCTTTGCCTGGAGATGGTGGGCACTAGTAGGACAGGATTGTCTTCTTAACAGCCCAATAGTCCATTGATTTGATCTAATTTAGATGAGATGTGAGGAGGTGACTTTCTGCTTCTTGGCTCCTGCTCTCCTAATCTGTCTGCAGAAAAAGCCCTGTGACTGTACAGCAGGGAGCACTGTGCCCATACCCTGGCTGGAGCCTCTCTCCTGGGCTAGCTGGAAATTGGCCTTAGGGCAGGGGCAGCGATTTCTGCTGGCTCATGCACGGGTGCTTAGTGCTCATGTTCTCCTCACTGAGCTGGGTAGGGTCTCACTAGCAGAATGGCTTTGTTGGGCTCAGTGGAGGTATTTCAGAGGTCACTGTTTGACTTTGAAGCCAGCCTGGTCAATTTCACACTCCGCTTTTGTGACGTTTCACTTCCTGCTTCTGCTCTTTTTGGGTGTCCGGCCTGGCGGCAGTTTGGGTTTTCCCTTTGAGCGTAGACGTCAGAGTTGGGAAATCCCTCTTGGGCCCACCTGTCCCTGCCCCTAGACCAGAGGTGTGGGGAGGGGTTGAATTTTCTAGGGCTCTAACACTAAATACTCTAAGCAAATAAAGCTCGCACCCTCTCATTAGTGAGGCTGTTCTCCGCCACAGTTGTGCAGCAACTCCTACTGCAGGTTGTGCCTGGGACCTTCGGCACCACAGCGCAGCCCATCTGACCCTTGGGCTAAAGGAGTAACAGCATCAGCTGGTGGTAGCAGTAGGCTGTTCTTTCCCAGACAGCGAGTGCACTGCATTGTGTGCTGTGGGGAAGTCAAGCCAGTGCATCAGGCTCCCTTGAGGCACGTGGGGTTAGTGCCCTCACAGGGATGGAGCTAATAAAGGAGCAAGGGTGTGTTGAGCAGCCTCATCCCAGTGTCGCAGGCACTGACGGAGGCTGGGCAGGGAGTGGCTCCATCCCTCTCACTCAGTTGCTGCTGCATTTCCTTGTAGGATAACTCCAATCTGTACATGGTGATGGAATACATCCCGGGCGGGGAGATGTTCTTCCACCTACGGCAGATTGGGAAGTTCAGGTGAGTGTTGTCATGGGAGCCGATGTTAGGGACAGTGTCATTAATGGTTATAGTTGGGTGGCAGTTAGACTCCTCGATTATATCCCTGGCTCAGGGAGGAGAGTGGGATCTAGCACTTAGAGCAGAGGCACTGCGGGGCAGGACTCCTGGATCCTATTCCTGCCTCTACCATTCACACCTTGTGGGAAGGGGGGAGAATCGCTCTGTGTCTGTTTCCACAGCTGTAAATTTGGGATTTAGTTCAGTAGAGAACTAGACCTTTTATCCACTAGCAGCATCTGTGGCAACTCTGGCTTTGATCTTCATGCTCCTTGGCATGACCTGATCCCCAGCGGGGCTGGTCAGGAATGGATTCCCCATGGGAGGGCTGCTGAGGTCTTCTGCCAGCATGAGCCACAGGCAGTGTCAGGGATGCCAGGGCTAGATGGGGCCAGGCTGGATGGAGCTGGGGGTCCATAGGTGTGTGTGTTGAGGCAGGGGGAGATGCTGGTCTGGGTTGCCAGGCTGGATGGATTCAGGGGTCTAGCAATGGTAGGTGCAATGTGTGTGCTAGGGCCAGTAATCTGGCTAGGGCAGATGGGGCCACCAGGCCTAGAAGGGTTGGGGCCTCTTGCCTGGGGTTGCCAGGGTAGATGGAGTCAGGGATCTATAAGGAAGGTAAAGATAGGGGGGAGAGGCGGCTGAGATGGGGTGGGTCTGGGCCTGGATGCCCACTTTCTCCTCCCACCTCATTGCAGTGAACCTCATGCCCGGTTCTACGCTGCTCAGATCGTCCTGACCTTTGAGTATCTGCACTCGATGGATCTCATCTACCGAGACCTGAAGCCAGAGAATCTCCTGATAGATCAGCAGGGCTACATCAAGGTGACGCTGCCACCCCTCTCATGCTCCTTACCTTCCCCATCCCAGCGCTGGCTCCTGGCTCCCTGCCCAAGTCTCTCTCTGCTGCCATCCCCTTCCAAAGCCAAGATACCCCCAGAAACGTAACACGGCCAGAATACATCAATCTTCTGCTCCCTCCCCTTCTCTTCCTGCTGTCACAGCCTCTCCCCTCTGTATTTTGGCTCCAGGTGACGGATTTTGGTTTTGCCAAGCGGGTGAAAGGCCGAACCTGGACTCTGTGTGGGACCCCAGAATACCTGGCTCCCGAGATCATCCTCAGCAAGGTGAGCTGGAGAGGGTCTGTCTGCTTCTGATCTCTATCTGATCCCTGGCCACCAGGTGGTTCCCACCACCTGCCAAATGTTTGGTGCGTGACTCTGGCCTGCTTTCCCCGAGCAGGGTTATAAGAAGGATGTGGACTGGTGGGCTTTGGGCGTCCTCATCTACGAGATGGCGGCTGGTTACCCCCCGTTCTTTGCGGACCAGCCCATTCAAATCTACAAGAAGATCGTCTCTGGCAAGGTATTTGGGCTGGGGGAGGGGACACTGGTGATTTGGTGGGGGAGATTGCCAGCGAAAGAGGGGGTGCCAAGTCTCAGCAACTGATCAGAGAGATGCTCACACACTGCACCTCACACATGCTCATGCCCTCCCATGCTCCCCCAATCCCCAACACATGTACCCCATTCCCCCTGCACCCTGACACATAGACCCTCCCACGTACCCCTGTTTTCCAACACATGAACGTCCTCCCCATTGTGTCCCACGTATGGACCCTCCTTCACAATGTACCCCTAATTCCCCAGCACATAGACTCCATCCCCCACCCTACCAGCAGGGTGCTCCCTGGAACTGTCATTGGGACTCTTGGGACAGGTGCCTTTGGGTTTCTCCTACACCGTCCTGAACTGCAAAATCCTCTACAACCCTGCTACATTTCAAGACTAAACATTCCTTAGACACATCAGTCACCTCATCACCATAGTAATCAAGAGCCCATAATATTCCTCTGCTCACCCCAGCACCTCCTCGCCAAGGATCTCCAAGTACTCATGTTGGACTAGCTTTAAACCTAGTGGGGTTTTTAAAAAACGAAGCTTTGTAGCTTAGTGGGAACTCAACAGGCCTGGGTTCTGTTCCTGGTTCTCCTACCAGCCTGCTGAGTGTCCACAGGCAAGTCACGTCTCCTAGTGCCTCTGTTTCCTCTTATGTAAAATGAGGATAGTGATGTGGCAGCCCTGTTTTGAAATCTGTGGTGGAAAAATGCTCAGTTTGAGGTGGGGGGCTGCTGCTAATTAACAATTTCAGCTCCTGTGTTGGTCCTCAGTAGACCTCCCCTCTCTTCCCCCCGCTCCACTTCTTGTCATTGTCCTGGAGTGTTTTTAAAGGGCTTGTGATTTATTCGTAAGTGTATTATGATAGTGCCTACAAGCCCCAGTCATGGATCAGGACCCCATTGTGCTAGGTGATGTACATATTAGGTATATTATGGCAGTGCCTGGGCGACCCTGGTGTTAACCCATAATAACATAAGAATGGCCGTACTGGGTCAGACCAAAGGTCCACCCAGCCCAGTATCCTGTCTACTGACAGTAACCAATGCCAGGTCCCCTGGAGTGAGTGAATCTAACAGTTAATGATCAATTGATCTCTCTCCTGCCATCCATCTCCATCCTCTGACAAACAGAGGCTAGGGACACCATTCCTTACGCATCTTGGCTAATAGCCAGTAATGGACTTAACCTCCATGAATTTATCCAGTTCTCTTTTAAACCCTGTTCTAGTCATAGCCTTCACAACCTCCTCAGGCAAGGAGTTCCACAGGTTGACTGTGCGCTGTGTGAAGAAGAACTTCCTTTTATTTGTTTTAAACCTGCTGCCCATTAATTTCACTTGGTGGCCCCTAGTTCTTATATTATGGGAACAAGTAAATAACTTTTCCTTATTCACTTTCTTCATACCACTCATGATTTTATATACCTCTATCATATTCCCCCCTTAGTCTCCTCTTTTCCAGGCTGAAAAGTCCTAGCCTCTTTAATCTCTCCTCATATGGGATCTGATCCAAACCCCTAATCATTTTAGTTGCAATTCTCTGAACCTATTCTAAATGCCAGTATTTCTTTTTGGAGATGAGACCACATCTGTACACAGTATTCAAGGTATGGGTGCACCATGGATTTATAGAAGGGCAATAAAATATTCTCAGTCCCTTTTTATGATTCCTAACATCCTGTTTGCATTTTTGACTGCCACTGTACACTGCGTGAATGTCTTTAGAGAACTATTCACGATGACTCCTAGATTTTTTCCTGATTAGTTGTAGCTAAATTAGCCCCCATCATATTGTATATATAATTGGGGTTAGTTTTTCCAATGTTCATTACTTTACATTTATCCACCTTCAGTTTCATTTGCCATTTTGTTGCCCAGTCACTTAGTTTTGTGAGATCTTTTTGAAGTTCTTCACAGTCTGCTTTGGTCTTAACTTTCTTGAGCAGTTTAATACCATCTGCAAACTTTGCCACCTCACTGTTTACCCCGTTCTCCAAATCGTGATGAATAAGTTGAATAGGATTGGTCCTAGGACTGACCCTTGGTGGAACACCACTAGTTACCCCTCTTCATTCTGAAAATTTACCATTTATTCCTACCCTTTGTTCTCTGTCTTTTAACCAGTTCTCAATCCACAAAAGGATCTTTCCTCTTATCCCAAGACAACTTAATGTACGTAAGAGTCTTTGAGGGACCTTGTCAAAAGCTTTCTGGTAATCTAAATACACTATGTCCACTGGATCCCCCTTGTCCTCATGTTTGTTGACCCCTTCAAAGAACTCTAATAGATTAGTAAGACATGATTTCCTTTTACAGAAACTGTGTTGATTTTTGCCCAACACTTTATGTTCTATGTGCCTGACAATTTTATTCTTTACTATTGTTTCAACTGATTTGCCCAGTAAATTAGCCCCCCCCCCCCAGTGCTCTGGGGCTTTAATTACTAGGTATATTAAGGTAGTGCCTAGGCTCCCCAGGCGTAGCCCAGAACCCTCCCATACTATGGGGCTGTAATTACTAGGTGTATAATGGTAGTGCCTAGGCACCCCAGGCATAGCCCCAGACTCCCCCACCCACACCGTGCTAGGGGCTGTACATTCCTAGGTGCATCTATGAATCTAGCCACGAGGGAAGGGCAGAGTAAAATCCAGACCTCTCTCTCTTCTCCCCACCCCAGGTCCGGTTTCCGTCTCACTTCAGCTCGGACCTGAAGGACCTACTTCAGAACCTGCTGCAAGTGGACCTCACCAAACGCTTTGGCAACCTCAAGAACGGGGTCAACGACATCAAGAACCACAAGTGGTTTGCTACCACGGACTGGATCGCCATCTACCACAGGAAGGTAGGAAGGTGGCGGAGGGAGGAGGTGGGCAGAGGAGATCATGGGTAACTCCCACTCATGTGCAGCCTCCATCAGTAGGAATTGAACCTGGGATCATCAGGGCCCAGGCCTCTAGGAGCAGGGTATTGTGGCTGGGTCCAACCACTAGAGGGAGATATGCTCACCCAGCATTGGTTTGAAGTATGGAGCCTTCAGTCACCTGTTCATAACATGGTGCAGAGGCACAGTCCTGTCCCACCCTCTGAGGATAACAGCCTACCACTGCTGCTGCCATCTAATGTTGTTATTCCTCCAAGGGACCTGATCCTCTCTGTCTTAAGAGTGCTCGGTGCCCTGATCCTGGGCTCCTAAGTGGGGTCATGGGCTCCCCCGTCCATGATTGCAAAGTGTGAGAGTTTCTGGCTGGATAGTGGGTTGGGGGGAGGGGGTGGTGCGATCCTTGCCTGCCTTGTTGCAAAGTTGGGGCCTGATCGTGCGCCCCTAGCAAACCGAGGACTGGGCGGGAAAGGGTGGGATACACAAATGTTGATCCCTCATCTCGTCCCCAACCTCTCTCCCCACCCTCTGCAGGTGAAAACTCCCTTTATACCAAAGTGTAAAGGCCCCAGTGACACAAGTAACTTCGACAACTACAAGGAAGAGGAGATCCAGGTCTCGATCACCGAGAAGTGTGCCAAGGAGTTTGCTGAGTTCTAGGGCCAATGCCCCCCCCCCGGGAGGGTACGTACAGAGCAGGTGGGGGCGGGTTTGGATTTAATCAGCAGAAAGACCAGAGTTCCTTGCCTGTGTGTTTTATTTTTGTGGGGAGAGGGAGAGATTTGCCTGGATCTGGTGTAGGGGGGAGCGGGAGACCCCTTATTTTAAACTGTACTAAATAAATGACAGTTGAGAAGAACAGGAGTCTAATTTCTCCCATGCGCGCCTCTGATCCCCCAACTTGCACATGCCCCTCCCCGCCATCACAAGCCTGCAGCTCTCATCATCCCCCTCTCACCTGGTGTTTATACAGATTTCTCCCCACACACACTCAGCTCCCACTAGTTCCTTTCCACCCTCTCACACTGATCCAGTTACCCCCACTCCCACACTGCCTCTCAAGCCACATGTGCTGCAACCCCAAAGTCCTGGCCTGCTTTATTGGTGACTTTTAGTTTTTTGAAGCGGGGCAGGGCCATATTTTGCCATCAAATTCCTCCCTGTTCCCCCCCCCCCCGCCCGCCACATCTTCATGGCTGTTTGCAAAGGCTTCTGGGAGCAGGATGTGGAGCAAAGGTGCCCCAACACCCACTGTCATGGCAGATCAACATCTTGGCTTTGAGAATAGCTTTGAATTCAGTCCCCATGGGGAGTTGCTAGGGTGACAAAATCCTAGCTCCCCCCTTCCCCCCCGCCACTCTGGAAAGAGGAAGAAGGAGGGATATCTCATCTCATTTTATAAACTTGACGTGGGGGATTGGGCTGTTCTTTTGTTTTTAAATGAAAAATAAGTAAATTTAACCCTTATTTTCCTTTGGGGGATGGGGGTGGGGGGAAGAGGTTTTAAAAATCTAGGCATGGGGTTGGGCTGGGCTAAGGTACCTTACATCAGCCCTCGCCATACCCTGGTGACAACTCCCTTCCCCACACCCCTCCCCACACCAGGAATTTTAACTCTCCAATCTTTGAATGTGTCCTGGTTTTAGCAAGGCAAAAAAGAGAGCTGGATAGATCTGTCTTTTTCAGATAGACATTGACAGTATTTCCCCACTCCCACTGCTCTCTGTGGGGTACCTGGTTTGGGGGTATCTTGCAAGGAGAGAACTTGAGAGGGGGGTCGGTCACAGACTGGAATGGAGGTGCTGGGAGAGGGAAGCCCCCTGGTGGGTTTTGGTTTTTTAGCTCGCCTTGGAAATAAAATGCTGCCTTTTGAATCTGGGCAATGAATGTGAGCAACCCCCCACCACTGCCCCCATCCCCACTCCTCACCCCTTCTTTGGCCTGTCCTCTTGTGTGTCAAGACAGTTGACAGCTCAGTGCTTGCCTCTGCTCCCCTCAGTCAGGAAACCCTGGTTCTGGAAGCAGGAATTGGGGAGCACCATGAGCTCCTTCGGTTCAGCCTAATCCAGTCTCCATGCTTTCCTGTGATACTTGGGTGGCCAAGCATGACCCAGGTACCTCCCAGCAGTGGCCCATCATGATGTGTAGCTCAAAGTATGGCTGAACCAACTGCCTTTTGGCTCCCCTGCCTAAGTTCACAGAGTTCCTGGCCAGACTCCTCACCCAGGCTTGGGTACGGGTGGGCAGCAGCAGGATGGGCTCCCTTATTTCTAGGGCCAGCTGTGTCCCTCCCCATGAGGTACCAAGAGTTCGCAGGCATGTTCGTAAAAAGGAACGCATAGACCTTGCCCCACATCCTGACTGTCACTGCCCAATCAACTTGCAGCTTAGAGCCATGATCCTGTTTGTGTGAATATACTCCAGGTCGGAGTCTGAACTGATGGCTTGTAAGGAACGTATTAATGAAGATCTAAAACAAGGTTTCATCTGATGGTCCACCTCCAGCTGGGGCCCCCATCCATGTTCTCAACAAGAAGAGTGGATCTTTGAGGCTGTGCATGGACTACCATGTCCTAAGCAAAATCACCCTGTGAAATCGATACCCACTACCTCTGATACTGGAGCTCCTAGACTGAGGGCTTGGTTACACTTACAGCTTTATAGCGGTTTTGGTTATACGTGCCCTCATATACAGCTATAGGGATAGTGCTATAGTGTGTCCACACTGAGACCCGCCAGTGGTATAGCGTGGCCACATTTGCGGCACTTGCAGCAGCACAGGGAGTGGTGCATTATAAACAGCTATCCCAGCATTCAGCTGGGTGCAACGTGCTTTTCAAACGAGGCGGGTGAGGGGGAACATGTTGTGCGTATGCGGACAGAGACAGAGTGGATTTTTGGTGTGCTGAAAGTGTGTCAGCAAACTTCCTTTGAAATGCAGAGCATGCTAGTTTTCTCTTTCACACAGGCTCACTCTATAAACATTTGCATTGCTTATTTGCCAAGTTAAGAGAGAAACTCTGAAAACGTACTTCCGCATTCCTCCAGCTGAGTTCAAAACAAAGGAAAGAGATGTCAGTTGCCTTAAATGGCTTAGGGGCGTCTCCAGAGATCACTCAAAGCGCTGGATTGTTAATACCCATTGACACTGGAGATAATACGGAACCCTCAATACGCTATAGCTGTTAACCCTCTGGGAAGGGAGGATTACCAGGACTGGTATAACTGTGGACTTATAGCGCTCTACGTGCCTCGCCAGTCCGGACAGGTAGTGAGTTATTAGCACTCCTGGAGGCTTTATAGTGCTATAAAGTGCCAGTCTAATCAAGCCCTGAGAAAGAACAGTTCAGATATTCACTATGCTGGATCTCAGGGCAGGAGGCCTATAGTCTGGTCAGGATCCGGCAGGGGACAAGTGGAAGACCATGTTTTGTACAAGATATGGCCATGTTGAATACCATGTGATGTCGTTGGGCTTTACCAATGTACCTGCCCCCTTTCAGCATCCGATCAGTGTTGTTTTCCGGGATATGTTGGAGCACTATGCAGTCGCCTAACTACAGAACATGGTCTAGTCTGAGCATCAACCCCCACACAAGCTGCAAATGCACAACATATCGGGAAGGCTTCGCCAACAGGAAAATGTCTCTTCAAACAATCCGCCCTAGCTTTCCTCAGGTCTACACTGTCCCTGACGGGATCCCCATGGATCCCCATTAGATGGAAGCGAAGCATTTAGGAAATCTAATTCTGTACTGGGTTTGCAAACTTTTCCAGGCATTTTGTACAGGGTTAGTCTAAAATTTGGGCTCCGATCGCCTCCTTACTTACGAATTCACCAAATTCATCTGGCCATCAAAAGCCCAGTGTGCTTCCAAGGGCCTGAAAGAGACATTCACCGCCGTGCGGTACCAGATGTGCCCATTACTTTGGGGTATGCTCATTAATTTGGGTTACTCTTTTGAGAGGGGTGTGGGGCTGTAATTCTGTTAATGTGCTGCTTATGTCACTTGTTTGTTCATATGGAGCTCTACTCCTTCCTTCTGCAAGTCATCTCCCAGTGGAGCTATCCTGCAGGACCTAGGTTCCCCAGGGCTTAGATCAAGCCTGCACAACATGCAGCCCAGGGGCCACATGCGGCTCACATGGGCTCACTGTGCAGCCCGCGGGGGGTAAGTAGGGGTGGGGCAAGCCAAGCGGTGGGGTCGGGGGAAGCGGATGGGGTGGAGTGAGGGCGATGTTTCTCATCCTGCAGTTGGTTTTTTTGCAGTAATATGGTTCTCGTCGCTTTCTGAGTTGTGCAGGCCTGGCTTAGATAAATATTTGCGTGTGCGCACACACACACATGCTAACAGAGTAAGTCTGAGTGGACAGGGTCAATCAGCACTTTCCAGCTGACCCTCTCATATGTCCCTGTGCTCAATGGGCTAGATCGAGCAGCACTTGTAGCTGCCCCCGCTCCCCCCAACCTCCCATGTGCTACAAGTTTAGCATATCCCTATCCCACTTTCACGGTAGAATTGTACTGATAGTAACCAAGTCGATGTGCAAACCGCACAGTATTTTTGGGAGCTACAAGAATCTTTAGCTGAGCTAAAAGAAGCGTTGCTGCAGCATAAACGGGGGATGCTAAAAACACAAATGAGTAAAATTCAGAGAGTGAGAGAGAAGCAACCCACTTAACCATAAGGGTTATTTATTGAATAAGAATAATAATCATACCAGGATAGCCTAAACCAGGGAGTTTCGAGCGGGAGTTCTCAGGTGAAGTAGGAGCAACTACAGGACCCCTGGGGTAAGTGGCTGTCTGTAGTGTGTGTGTTTGGGGGTAGTTGCTCTGTGCTGAGCTTGTGTTTGGTTGTCTGTTTGTGTGTTTGTTTAAAGGACCGTGTGCTGTGGCTGGCAGTTGGAAGCTGTGACATCTAGAAGCCTCTGGTCATTGGCTGATCCTTAAGCCTCTGATCAGTGGCTTAAACAGGGGGTAGGGCTAATCAGGAAGGCCAGGGCTATATAAAGCAGTGAGCAAGCAACCAGGGAGCTGGTGACCAGGGGCTGCTAACAGGGAGTTTCGAGAGGGAGTTGTGAAAGGGGTGAGGTATAATTGACGGTCAGTAAATCCTTTAACTTGAGCTATAATCCAAACTTCTTGATTTTAACTGAACCTTGTGGTTGGCCTAGGTAGCTTAAAAGATAATGCAGGCAGAAGCCCAGCAGCAGAGTGAGAGCTATCCAGTTTATTGCACTCAATGTAGCATGTATGATTACCTGCCCTCTGGGTGGGTGGCGTATGTGTGCATTCAGTGCGAGGAGCTCCTGGCCCTCAGAGACCATGTATGGGCTTTGGAGGCCAGGGTGGCGGAACTGGAGGAGCTAAGGGAGGTAGAGAAGTATATTAATGAGGCTTTCAGGGACACTGTAGACTTGTCCCACCTCCACTTAGATAGCACCTGTGCTGTTGAGGAGGATGAAAGGCTCAGGGAAGGAGAGCAGTCAATGGTAGTAGAGGGAAACCTTCCCATAGTTGGGACCCTCCTTCCAGGTGCTGTTGGGGTATCCTCTCGCACTGAGGTAACCTCTCCTGGGGAGGGAACTCCAGTCATTAGGAAAAGGCAGTTGTTAGTAATGGGAGATTCGATCATTAGAAACATAGATAGCTGGGTTTGTGATGACCGGGAGAACCGTATGGTGACTTGCCTGCCTGGTGTGAAGGTTGTGGATCTCTCGAGGCATCTAGATAGACTTATGAGTAGCGCTGGGGAGGAGCCCGTGGTCGTGGTACATGTAGGTACCAATGACATAGGGAAGGGCAGCAGAGATGTCCTGGAGGCCAAATTTAGGCTGCTAGGAAAGAGCGTGCCACCATAGAGGTCCTGGATTTCATTCTCAGAAATGCTTTCAGTTCCACGCGCAGGGCCAGCTAGGCAGGCAGAGCTTCAGAGTCTCAATGTGTGGATGAGACGATGGTGTAGAGAGGAGGGGTTTGGATTTTTTAGGAACTGGGGAAACTTTTGGGATAAGGGGAGCCTATACAGGAAGGATTGGCTCCACCTAAACCAAAGTGGAACCAGACTGCTGGCACTTAACATTAAAAAGGTTGCAGAGCAGTTTTTAAACTAAGAGATGGGGGAAAGCTGATTGCTGCAGAGAAGCAGGCGGATCGGATAGAGACTTCTCTTACAGGAGGATCTACTGATAGAAATTCTCTAGGTTTTAGTCAAGGAGAGGATGGTAAAGAATAAAGGAGAGGCCAGCTCAGATGACAAACTTTCACACAAAGAATGTGACTGATCAGAAAAGGGCAGACAAATAAACAGTGACCAGTTTTTAAAATGCTTGTGCACTAAAGCTAGAAGTCTAAATAATAAGATGGGTGAACTAGAGTGCCTCATGTTAAAGGAGAATATTGACATAATAGGCATCACAAAAACATGGTGGAGTGAGGACAATCGATGGGACACAACCATTCTGGGGTATAAAATATATCGGAAGGACAGAACAGGTTGTGGGGGTAGGGGAGTGGCACTATATGTGAAAGAAAATGTAGAATCAAATGAATTAAAAATCTGAAATGAATCCACATGCTCCATAGAATCTCTATGGATAGTAATTCCATGCTCTAATAAGAATATAACAATAGGGATCTATTATCGACCACCTGATCAGGACAGTGATAGTGACGATGAAATGCTAAGGGAGATTAGAGAGGCTGTCAAAATAAATAACTCAATAATATTGGGAGATTTCAATTATCCCCATATTGACTGGAATGAGAGAGGTAGCTGTGTTAGTCTGGAATTGCAGAAGTAACAAAGAGTCCTGTGGCACCTTAAAGACTGACTAAAGTATTAGAGCATAAGCTTTTGTGGGCTAATACCCACTTCGTTGGATGCACGCAGTGGAAGTATCCAGGGGCAGGTATAAATAGGTAGGCAAAAACCAGGTTGGAGATGATAGGATTAGTCCAATGAGGCTGAACCAGCTTGTTATCTCTAATCAGGGAGGGTGAGGTATTCCTCTAGCAGCTGAACTGGAGGTGTGAACAGCAAGAGAAGAGAAACTGTTCTTGTAGTTAGCTAGCCATTCATAATCCCTATTCAGTCCTGAGTTGATTGTATCAAATTTGCAAATGAATTGCAGCTCTGCAATTTCTCTTTGCAGTCTGGTCTTAAAGTTTTTTGCTGCAATACAGTGACTTTTAAATCTGTAATTGTGTGTGCAGGAAGATTGAAGTGTTCTCCTACAGGTTTTAGTATATTGCCATTCCTGATATCTGATTTGTGTCCATTTATCCTTTTTCGTAGGGACTGTCCAGTTTGGCCGATGTACATAGCAAAGGGACATTGCTGGCACATAATGGCATATATTACATTGGTAGATGTGCAGGTGAATGAACCAGTGATGGTGTGGCTGATCTGGTTAGGTCCTGTGATGGTGTTGCTGGTGTAGATATGTGGGCAGAATTGGCATTGAGGTTTGTTGCATGGATTGGTTCCTGAGTTAGAGTTATTATGGTGCGGTGTGCTGTTGCTGGTGAGAATATGCTTGAGGTTGGCGGGTTGTCTGTGGGCCAGGACTGGTCTGCCTCCCAAGGCCTGTGAGAGTGAGGAATTGTTGTCCAGGATGGGTTGTAGATCACTGATGATGCGTTGGAGAGGCTTTAACTGAGGACTGTAGGTGATGACCAGAAACCTGCTGCTTCAAGACAAGCCCAAGAAAGAAAACAACAGAACACCTGTGGCCATCACCTACAAAGTGAGAGGCAACTCTTGATTTAGTCCTGAGTGGAGCACAAGAGCTGGTCCAAGAGATAACTATAACAGGACCGCTTGGGAATAGTGATCATAATATAATAACATTAACATTTCCATGCTGGGAACAAAACAGCAGCAGTCCAACACTGTGGCATTTAATTTCAGGAAGGGGAATTATAAAAAAATGAGGGGGTTAGTTAAATGGAAATTAATAGGTAAAGTGACTAATGTGAAATCCCTGCAAGCTGCATGGACACTTTTCAAAGACACCATAATAGAGGCCCAACTGAAATGTATACCCCAAATTAAAAAACAAAGTCAAAGTACTAAAAAAGAGCCACCGTGACTTAAAAACCACGTAAAAGAAGCAGTGAGAGATAAAAAGGCATCTTTTAAAAAGTGGAAGTTAAATCCTACTGAGGTAATTAGAGAGGAGCATAAACACTGCCAAATTAAGTGTAAAAATGTAATAAGAAAAGCCAAAATGGAATTTGAAGAACAGCTAGCCAGAAACTCAAAAGGTAATAATAAAATGTTTTTTAAATACGTCAGAAGCAGGAAGCCTGCTAAACAACCAGTGGGGCCCCTGGATGATAGAGATACAAAAGGAGCACTTAAAGACGATAAAGTCATTGCAGAGAAACTAAATGAATTCTTTGCTTCGGTCTTCACGGCTGAGGACATTAGGGAGATTCCCAAACCTGAGCCGTCTTTTGTAGGTGACAAATCTGAGGAATTGTCACAGATTGAAGCGTCACTAGAGGAGGTTTTGGAACTAATTGATAAACTTAACTGTAACAAGTCACCGGGACCAGATGGCATTCACCCAAGAGTTCTGAAAGAACTCAAATGTGAAATTGCGGAACTATTAACTAGGGTTTGTAGCCTGTCCTTTAAATCGGCTTCTGGACCCAATGATTGGAAGATAGCTAATGTAACGCCAATATTTAAAAAGGGCTCTAGAGGTGATCCCGGCAACTACAGACCGGTAAGTCTAATGTCCGTACCGGGCAAATTAGTTGAAACAATAGTAAAGAATAAAATTGTCAGGCACATAGAAGAGCATAAATTGTTGGGCAAAAGTCAGCATGGTTTCTGTAAAGGGAAATCATGTCTTACTAATCTATTAGAGTTCTTTGAAGGGGTCAACAAACGTGGACAAGGGGGATCCAGTGGATGTAGTGTACTTAGATTTCCAGAAAGCCTTTGACAAGGTCCCTTACCAAAGGCTCTTACATAAATTAAGTTGCCATGGATAAGAGGGAAGATCCTTTCATAGACTGAGAACTGGTTAAAAGACAGCGAACAAAGGGTAGGAATAAATGGTAAATTTTCAGAATGAAGAGGGATAACTAGTGGTGTTCCTCAGCGGTCAGTCCTAGGACCAATCCTATTCAACTTATTCATCAATGATTTGGAGGAAGGGGTAAACAGTGAGGTGGCAAAGTTTGCAGATGATACTAAACTGCTCAAAATAGTTAAGACCCAAACAAACTGTGAAGAACTTCAAAAAGATCTCACAAAACTAAGTGATTGGGCAACAAAATGGCAAATGAAATTTAATGTGGATAAATGTAAAATAATGCACTTTGGAAAAAATAACCCCAACTATACGTACAATATGATGGGGGCTAATTTAGCTACAACTAATCAGGAAAAAGATCTTGGAGTCATCATGGATAGTTCTCTGAAGATGTCCATGCAGTGTGCAGTGGCAGTCAAAAAAGCAAACAGGATGTTAGGAATCATTAAGAAAGGGATAGAGAATAAGATGGAGAATATCTTATTGCCCTTGTACAAATCCCTGGTTCGCCCACATCTTGAATACTGCATACAAATGTGGTCTCCTCATCTCAAAAAGGATATACTGGCATTAGAAAAGATTCAAAGAAGGGCAACTAAAATGATTAGGGGATTGGAACGGGTCCGATATGAGGAGAGATTATAGAGGCTCAGACTTTTTAGCTTGGAAAAGAGGAGACTAAGGGGGGAATATGATAGAGGTATATAAAATTATGAGTGGTGTGGAGCAAGTGAGTAAGGAAAAGTTATTTACTTGTTCCCAAAATAGAAGAACTAGGGGCCACCCATTGAAATTAGTGGGCAGCAGGTTTAAAACAAATAAAAGGAAGTTCTTCTTCACACAGCGCACAGTCAACCCGTGGAACTCCTTGCCTGAGGAGGCTGTGAAGGCTAGGACTACAACAGGGTTTAAAAGAGAACTGGATAAATTCATGGAGGTTAAGTCCTTTAATGGCTATTAGCCAGGGTGGGTAAGGAATGGTGTCCCTAGCCTCTGTTTGTCACAGGGGGGTGATGGATGGCAGGAGAGAGATCACTTGATCTTTACCTGTTAGGTTCACTCACTCCAGGGTACCTGGCATTGGCCACTGTCAGTAGACAGGATACTGGGCTAGATGGACCTTTGGTCTGACCCAGTACAGCCTTTCTTATGTTCTTATGTTCAAACCAACATAACATCCATTATTAAAGGATAATACCTGAGGCTGAAAGGAAAACAGAGAGAGAGAGAGAGAGAGAAATCAGGATATCTCACCACCATGAAGCGTGAACTGGTCGAGATTCCCAGGTGATGATAAAAACGACAGAGAGTCCTGTGGCACCTTATAGTCTAAGTAGCTCAGGGTCCTGAGGGTAGGAGACCTGCAGAGCCCCCAGCATGATCAGTCAGGAGATGATGGAGTCCCAGTGGAACTGATGCAGTTTGGATTTAAGCATCAACACTGACTTGGGCATAGGTAGGGGTTTTAGTAGAGAAAATACAATGGTTCAAGGGAGAACAGTAGATTTGTTTATGGGTGAACAGATGACTCAAGGGTTTTCTTTAGGCTAATAGGAGCTGATCACTCATGGCTATAGATGGTGTTTTCTTCCAGGGAGCTCACAATGTAATCAGGCTATATTCAGTATTTTGGGATATCAGTCAAAGATCTATTACTAGAATTGGTCTGATAATTGCTGAGCTGGGTGTGTGCAGACATAGGGCTGGTCTACACTATGACTTCTAGGTCAACTGTAGCAGAGTTAAGTCGACATAACCCTATATCCATCCTCACCTGGATGCCTTTTCTGTCGACTTAAAGAGCCCTCAAAATCAATTTCTGTACTCCTCCCCGACGAGGGGAATAGCGCTGAAATTGACATCTCCGGGTCAACTGTGGGTTAGTGAGGACGCATGTCGACGCTATTGGCCTCCGGGAGCTGTCCCACAATGCTCCATTGTGACCGCTGTGGACACCACTCTCAACTCGCATGTACTGGCCAGGTAGACAGGAAAAGCCCCGGGAACTTTTGAATTTAATTTCCTGTTTGGCCAGCATGGCGAGCTCACCTACACAGGTCACTCACCATGCAGAGCTCATCAGCACAAGCCACCACGCAGAGCTCATCAGCACAGGAGACCATGCAGTCCAACAATCACAAAAGAGCTCCAGCATGGTCCACACAGGAGGTGTTGGATCTGATCACTATCTGGGGAGAGGAATCCGTGATGACAAAACTCCGTTCCAACAAACGGAATGCCAACATGTTTGGCAGAGTCTCCAAGGCCATGCTGGATAGGGGCCACAACAGGGACGGACAACTGTGCCATGTGAAAATTAAGGAGCTGAGGCAAGCATTCCAGAAAACTAAAGAGGCAAATGGATGCTCAGGGGCACCGCCGCGGACATGCTGATTCTACAACGAACTGAATCAAATACTGTGCGGGGGGGGCACTACTGCCCCACCATTGTCCATGGACTCCTCCAATGCGGTAGTCACAAGACGCATGAGGATTCGGATGACGACAAAACTGATGAGGAAGATGATACCACGCAGCAGCAGGCAAGCGGAGAGACCCTGTTCCCAGACAGCCAGGAACTGTTTATCCCCCTGGAGCCAATACCCTCCCAATCCTCCCAAGGCAGTACCCCAGAAGGAGAAGTCGGTGAAGGCACCTCTGGTGAGTGTCCCTTTAGGGATAAGATAAGGCATGATTTAAAAGGAAGCATTTATTAATGATTAACTTGTGCTGAGGACTTGGAATGCATTCATGGCCAGTACAGCTACTGGAAAAGTCTGTTAATGTTTTCAGGGATGTAGTGAAATTCTCCAGGGTCATTTCCATGAAGCTCTCCCACAGATACTGTAGAAGCCTTTGCAGGAAGTGTCCGGGGAGAGCAGCCTTATTTCGTCCTCCATGGTAGGACACTTTCCCAGGCCAGGCTAGTAGCAAGTAATCTGTTATCATAGCATGACAAAGCATGGCAGCGTATTGTCCTTGGGTTTGCTGGCATTCGAGCAACATCCGTTCTTTATCTCTCTGTGTAATCCTCAGCAGAGTGATATTGTTCATGGTAGCCTGTTTGAAAGACGGGACTGTAAGTAAGGGGACAGTTATTTGCAGATGTTCCCACTAGGCTGCTCATATATGTGGCTGTAAAGAAATCCTCCCCACATTAGCCCAAGCGGAATGTGTGTGTGTTTTGTGGGGGGGGGGGGAGCGGGGAGAGAAATCATGCTGGGCGCCTCACGGTTCGCTAGCAGGGATCCTCCATGATAGCAGCCACGCAGTAGGGGGAGGGAGGGGAGCCACGCAGTGGTGGGGGAGTTGCTTAGTATGGGAAAGGAGTGCGCTGCTGTAAAGAATGTGGATCAAACCGAAAGAATATGGCTTACCATGGCCGCCTGCAAGGTGATTTCTGTTGCCCAGCCCTGCGTGTCTGATGTCTCCGACACGAAAGCCACAGGCACTCAATTTAAGGCGCAAAATGCGACCTTGTACAGAAAGCATATGTGCTATGTGAAAAATTTGTTTCACCATGGAAGACTATATCCCTTGTTCTGTAAAATGTATCTTTCTTATAAGCTTGTCTCCCTTTTTTGCCTCCCGCAGCTGCTGCAAATATCTCAGTACTCCCAGTCCTCCCCCTTTCATGCCCATTGCAGAAGCTAGTGCAAATAAGAAAGAGAAAAAAACGCACATGTGATGAAATGTTCTCTGAACTTATGAATTCCTTCTGCACTGAAGGAGCTCAGCAGAGTGCATGGAGAGAAACATTTATAGAGTCCCAGAATGCATGGAGGCAAACCCTTTTAGAGTCCAGGACAGCAGTAGCAGAATGGGTGGAGAGATGGCAGGAGCGCGATGAAAGGAGGAGGGATGCAATGCTGTGGATGATGGAAGATCAAAGTGATATGCTCCAGTGTGTGGTGGAACTTCAGCGGGACCAAAGATCGCTGCTTCAGCCCCTGTGTAATCACCCGCCCTCCTCCCCAAGTTCCACAGCCTCCTCACCCAGACTCCCAAGAACGTGCTGGGGGGAGGCTCCAGGGACTGAACCACTCCACCTCACAGGATAGCACAAGCAGCAGAAGGCTGACTTTATCAAGAAAGTTTTAAAATGTGTTGTGTCCTTGTCCCTCCCTCCCCTCATCCACCACCCCAACTGGTGGTTTCCCTCCTCACCCACCCCTTCTGGGCTACCTCACTAGTCATCCCCTGTGTTTGTGATGAATCAATAAAGAATGCATGATTTTTAAAAAACTGAATTTATTTCCTCTGCAAGAGTTGGGGAGGAGAGAGGGGAGGACAGCAGGCTTAACACTGAGCAGAGCAAGGGAGCAGGTTTTCAACAGCTCTTTGGGGCCAGAGACCAGCAGGCTTAATGCTGAGCAGAGTAAGGGAGCGGGTTTTCAATGGCACTTTGGCCAGTCACAAAAGTGGTACTCAAAGCTTCTCTGAGGTGCAGTGCCTTCTGGTGTGCTCTTCTACTTGCCCTGGTGTCTGGCTGGTCATAATTAGCAGCCATGTGATTTGCCTCTGCCTCCTGCCCCACCATAAACATCTCCCGCTTCCTCTCATGGAGATTGTGGAGCACACAGCAAGCAGCAATAACAATGGGCATATTTCTTTCGCTGAGGTCTGAGCGAGTCAGTAATGTGCACCAGTGCGCCTTTAAATGGCCAAATGCGCACTCTTCCACCATTCTGCACTTACTCAGCCTATAGTTGAACTGCTCCTGACTCCTGTCCAGGGTGCCTGTGTATGGCTTCATAAGCCAGGGCATTAAGGGGTAGGCTGGGTCCCCAAGGATAATGATCGGCATTTCAACACCCCCCCCCCCCCAGTAATTTTCTGGTCTGGGAAGAAAGTCCCTTGCTCCAGCTGTCTAGCAATCCTAGAGTTTTTGAATACACGAGCGTCATGAACCCTTCCTGGCCATCCCACGTAGATGTTGGTGAAATGTCCCTTGTGGTCAACCAGTGCTTGCATGGCCATTGAAAAGTACTCCTTGCTGTTTACGTTCTGTCCGCCCTCATTGTCTGGTGCCAAGATAAGGATACGAGTCCCATCTATAGCCCCACCACAATTAGGGAATCCCATCGCAGCAAAGCCATCTACTGTAGCCTGCATGTTTCCAAGGGACACAATCCTGGATAGCAGCAAATCAATGATTGCCCTGGCTACTTGCATCACAACAGCCTCCACTGTAGATTTACCCACTCCAAATTGCTTCCTAACTGACCAGTAGCTGTCTGGTGTTGCAAGCTTCCAGAGGGCTATTGCCACTCACTTCTGAACTGTGAGGGCTGCTCTCATTTTGGCATTCTTGTGCTGGAGGGCAGGGGAAAGCAAGTCACAAAGTTCCATGAATGTGCCCTTATGTATGTGAAAGTTTCTGAGCTACTGCGAGTCATACTGCAGCACTATGCGCTCCCACCAGTCAGTGCTTGTTTCTCGGGGCCAGAATAGGCGTTCCATAGCATGAGCCTGCCCCATTAACACCAAAATGTCTAGACTGTCGGACTCTGTACTTTCAGAAAAGTCAGTGTCTATGTCCTCATCGCTGTTGTCACTCTCCTGATAGCGCAGTCGTCTCCTGATCGCCTTCTTGTGCATATGATGCAGCATAAACTCCACAAAAATGTGCAAGGCGTTCACAACGGCCATTACTGTAGCGGTGACCTGAACGGGCTCCCTGCTTGCACTGCTATGGCATCAGCGTGGGAAAAGGGCACAAAATAATTGTCTGCAGTTGCTTTCACGGCAGGAGGGGCACTGCGGGGGTTAGGGAACTATGAGATCGCTACCCATAGTGCACCGCTCGAAATGGCATCTGCCAGGGACTCCGGGAACTGTGGGATAGCTACCCACAGTGCACCACTCAGTATGTTGACGCTTGCCACGGTAGTGTGGACAAATGCTGCCAACTTGCTGTGTTTTGTGGGGACGCACAAAATCGACTTGATACAATTTGCTTGCAAAAATCGACTGCAAGGAAATCGACCTAATTTTGTCGTGAAGACATACCCATGGATTCATTAGCATCTGGAGCAGGAATTCCCATGATGCAGTGCATCCCTGCTTTTTTTGGTCCCAGAGTTCAGTGTGGTTCTCTGTTCCTCATTCCTTATGCTAATCCCTGTCCATCTTTCATGCAGATGAGACTAGGGGAGTTGTCTCCGTTCTTTATGCTAATTGAGATGTCTTAATCTTGTCCCCTTGTCCCGAGGGGTCGAGGTGTCTCCCAATGCCTTTTACTGTTCTTTGCAAGCCTTTTCTCTGATCAGTTTTGGTTCAAAAAGAGACTGGGGGGCGGGGGATGATTTCATGATTCAGACAGGCTAGATCCTGGACCCTGGTTCCCCAGAAACATAGAACTGACTGGTATCAGAACCTGCTTCCAAAGGGGATGAGGCAATGAGATGTCAGCTAATTTCAGGGGGCAGGGGAGAGAGGAAACCCCCTATGAATGAAAGAAAGTTTATCAGCAATAAAATGAAAGCGATGAGTCCTTCCATACAGCCCCTGGCACAAGGCAGCTTCCAAGTGAGATAGGGCTGGAAACCAGTTCTATTGTGTGAGAGAATTGGAGGGTTTCAATTTTGTTTCCATTCTACATTGGGGTGAGTCAGAGTAGGACCTTCAACCTGGGTCTTCCACAGCAGAGGTGAGTGCCCAAACCACTGGGTTACTCGGGGGTCTCTGAGAAACCTTTCATTGAAACCAATCCCCATCCTTGAAAAGTTTTGTTATCAATAAATCAGCATTTTCTGGCAATAAAACTCCCACCCATCTTGGCCTCTGGCAGCCTCTGCCTGTACAAAGGAACATGGCTGCAGTTTTTTAACGTAACCTTCATATTGTTACTTGTAGCAACCTTTGTGCTTTGGTCACGAGGCTGACACTATTTGGGGGGTGGGGGGGATTCTTTTTTCCCCTTAAAGCACCAGTCACCAAATCGTGTGAGTTTGATTAAAAAGCAATCAGGGCTTGTCAGCATGGGGAAATTTGACTATGTTCCACTGTAGCGCTTTCACTTAATTTCCTCAGGTGGAAAAACCCTCCCTGTCTAGCCCTCTTCATGGCAGAGAAAGGTTTGAAGCAGGTGACCTTTTAAAAGTCCCCACAGCAGGAAGTGAATAAAAACACCCCACCAAGGATTTATACAATCTCATGATTCTGAAGCCAATCTCAAGATTTGGTTTGAGGCCCATCATTAGTTTCCACCAGCTGGGGTTGGTTGGCAACACTACAGCTACGGTAACAAGGCAAACAGCCATCCTTGTTTTCACAGTTTACACTTTGCAGCATTTTCTCTATTGCTGTCTGTCTAGGGGTAGATCCCCCTATGTGTTTGGCGTGGGTCTTAAATGAGTGGAGGGGGGGGCCTGAAAAGGGAAACATGGGTGTAAAAATTGGCAGAGGATTTGGGGGAGTTGGGCATTGGATCTAAACTATTTTTAGTTCCCTTTTTAAAAATCTAATGAGATTCCACATTGACTGTCTTTAATATGTGAGTCAGATATGATCCCTCTCTTGCAGAATGGAGCACAGACAGAACCCAGGCGTCCTGGCTTCCCACCCTTCCCCTAACCCTAGACACCATTCCTCTCCCACAGCTGGAAATAAAACCCAAGAGTCTGGATTCTCTGAGTCCTTTTCTCCACCCCGTCTACATCAGCTACAGCTCTGCAGAGTGTCCCAGTCCACCATTTTGGATTCCTTATGATTCAGAACTTCAACTTGTAGCAAAGTTCCTCCAGAGATAAGAAGCAGGACTGAAGACAGAATGGAGAAGATACTGATGCCACATGCAGCCTGTGCTTCCTTTTGTTCCAAACACAAACTGCCCAGCACATGGACTGGAAGCCTTAGAGTTCTGTCCATAGGCGTGCCCCTGCATGCCTTGCTGAGTTTTAAGGTGTATCTGCCTTCTCTCAATGAGTCAATTGTATAGTTGATAGTCTTTAATGGGCCATCAAGCAGACTAGGCAGTGCTGATGCCAAACTGTCTGGGAGTGTCACCTAGGGCATGGTTACACTTACAAGATTATAGCGCTATTGGTTATAGCGGTCCCCTTATACAGTAATATGAATAGCGCTATTGTATGTCCACGCTGAGATGCTCCAGCCTTATAGCATGGCCACATTTGCGGCACTTAATGCAGCATTAAGAGCAGCGCATTAGGGCATGTATCCCACAGTACACCTCTTCCCGATGTGGCGCAATGCCTTGTGGTAGGGGGGGCGTCACTTGCGGGGCATTCTGTATCCTGTTTCAACTACCCATGATGCTTTTTGGCATATCCCAGCAATCCCTGTGTTTCCTTCCACCTCCGGCGCCATCTTTCAACGGTTTCAGCAAGGCGCGCTCGGTCTTCCATTGTCGTGTGCCGCAATGAATCCAGAACTGCTGACGACTGTCACCAGCACATCCCTGTGTGCAGTGGAGTTAATCCTTGACATGCAGGATGACAGTGATGAGTCTGAAGACGAGATCGAAGCGGTGAATGCGTTTGACACGAAGCTTCCTGTCTCATTAACGGACATGCTCACGGCCGTTGAACGCCACTTCTGGGCACGGGAAACGAGCACTGAGTGGTGGGATCGCATCGTCATGCAAGTCTGGGATGACGAGCAGTGGCTGCAAAACTTTCGAATGAGAAAAGCCACTTTCATGGGACTGTGTGCTCAACTCGCCCCCGCCCTGCGGCGCAAGGACACCAGATTGAGAGCTGCCCTCCCGGTGGAGAAGCAGGTGGCTATCGCGATTTGGAAGCTGGCTACACCAGACAGCTACCGATCGGTGGCCAACCAGTTTGGGGTTAGAAAGTCGACCGTTGGAGTTGTGCTGATGCAAGTGTGCAGGGCCATTAATTGCATCCTGCTACGAAAAATTGTGACTCTGGGTAACGTGCATGACATTGTTGCTGGCTTTGAAGAAATGGGTTTCCCTAACTGTGGAGGGGCGATAGATGGGACCCATATACCTATTCTGGCGCCCGCCCACCTAGCAGACGAGTACGTTAACCGAAAGGGGTACTTCTCCATGGTTCTCCAGGCGCTTGTGGATCACCGTGGGCGTTTTACTGACATTAACGCTGGCTGGTCTGGAAAGGTGCATGACGCACGCATCTTCCGCAACACCGGCCTGTTCATGAAGCTGCAAGCCGGGACTTTTTTCCCAGACCAGAGGATCCCCGTGGGGGAAGTGGAAATGCCCATAGTGATTCTTGGCGACCCCGCTTACCCTTTAATGCCCTGGCTCATGAAACCCTACACAGGGAGCCTGGACAGCAGTCAGGAAAGGTTCAACTACAGGCTTAGCCTTTGTCGAATGACTGTGGAGTGTGCTTTTGGGCGTCTCAAGGCGCGCTGGCTCTGTCTTTATGGGAGGCTAGACTTGGCCGAGGGTAGTATCTCCGTGGTTATTTCCACATGCTGTGCCCTACATAATCTTTGTGAGCGGAAGGGCGAAGGCTTCACTCAGGCATGGTCCTCGGAGGTTCAACGCCTGGAGGCCACATACGCCCAGCCAGAGAGCAGGGTTCTTGGAGGGGACCAGCGTGAGGCTGTTAGGATCAGAGAAGCCTTGAGGGAGCATTCCGAGGCTGAAAGCCAGTTCTAAAGTGAGGTGCAGACGGAGGGAGGGAGGGAGCATTCTTTTAATAGGAACAGGCATTTGCTTTTCTGTAGCCTGTAATAATGTATGTACACTTAATAAAGAAACCCATTTATTAAGAAGACAATTCATTTATTGAACAGGTACTTCAGTTGCTGAAAGACAATATTGTGATGCGTGTGAGGGGGAAGCCGGAGGAGGTGCAATGGGGGTGGCATGGGGTCAGTCAGAGATCAGAATATGTCCGGGTCTCTGCGTCTCCAGTGCCCTCACAGTGGCCATGTCCCCCAAACCCCATTTGCGGAGGGCAGTAAGGCATGTTATTAGGGGTTGACTGCAGTGGATAATGGTCCGGGGTTTGGGGGTTGTTCGGTGAAGACAGAGGGGTTGGAGGCAGCTGTGGATGGTGATAACCATATAGCTGATGATAGTGGCCTGGAGGGTACTGAGGCACAGAAGGGGAAGGGATTTGGGGCAAATGATAATTGGGGTGGTGAGCGCGGTGCTTCTCCTCCTGAAGGGTGGCAATCCGCTGCATAGTCTCCAATTGAAGCTGCAGTAATGAGAACAGCTTATCGGTGCTTTTCCGGCGGTGAATCACATTCTCCTTCGGCGCCTTCTCCCTCAACTTGCTCTCGTTCTCCCTCCACCTCTGTGCAACTCGATTCTCCGTTACAGCCTGTTGCATTACTTGCTGTACAAGATCCTCTTTGCTCCTTTGTGGCCGCTTCCTCAGTTGCCTCAGCCTCTCAGCTGTTGATAAGAGCGATGGCACAGGGCTCAAGGACAACCCTTCTAAAATAAAAAGATACATTTAACAGTGGTTCCCTTGTAAAGAGCAGACATGCCTATGATTCCCCCGCATTCCCAGTTTGCCTGTCCCGCAGAGAGCACAGATACAGCAACGGAGCCCCTGCCATGGTGAGTGCACTCCAGAGGCAAGGGAAATGATTTTTTCCCTGCCCCAGAAAAGCTGTGCCGGGGGAGGGCGTGGGGAGTGCTGGTAAGTTGCAGGAGCCCCACTCTGAGCAGCAGGCGGGGGAAGGATTTCCTCCCTGCCCTGAAAAGCTGTGGCTTGGGGGGTGTGGGGTGGAGTGCCAGGAAGTGGAAGGAGCCCTACTCTGAATACTGTTCCAATATTCTCCGTAGGTATTTGTCCTGGAAGATATCTCGTTGCTTCGAGTCACTGAGGAACAAAGGGAAGGGATTTTAATGAGATGCGGCTTCCGCCCAGGGCCATATGCAGCTTGCCTATGTGCAGCAATGCTCCCCCCACCCATTGTAGCACAGTGGCGGGGACTAGTGACCGTGACCGGGATGGGGACCACACTGGCTCTCCCGGGAAACCTGCGCAGGCGCATTGCAAGCGCTTTTATTGAGACCTTTGAAGAGATTACTGATGATGACTACCGCGAGGTGATAGACTACATCAATGCTCTATTCCACATGTAGGCAAGCATGCAAGCATCCCTTTCCACCCCAAGCTGCCAGTCTTCCCCATAGCAAAGCAGCTTTACCTCTGCAATCCGCTGCTGAGCTGGCCCCTGCAACCGCCGGATGCTGTGGCTGGCCGCCCTCCTCTTGGCTTTAGAGGAGAGCTCCTGGCTGCATGCCCCCCTGTGCTCCTCCTGGCTTGAGAAGAGCTCCAGGTGGAATGCCCCCACCATCCCTTTCCACCCCAAGCTGCCAGCCTTCCCCATAGAAAAGCAGCTTTACCTCCGCAATCCGCTGCTGAGCTGGCCCCTGCAACCGCCGGACGCTGTGGCTGGCTGCCCTCCTAGGTTGAGAAGAGCTCCTGGCTGCATGCGTCCAGGGACTCCTCCGTGCCCTGGGTCGCTGCCGCCTCGTCCTCATCCTCCTCCTCTTCTTCATCCTCCTGCTCTTCGTCCTCCTCCTCACCACCCCCTTCACTGGGGGGCTGGGAAGTGTCCATGGTGGTCGATGGAGTGACCGTAGGATCACCACCAAGTATGGCGTGCAGCTCCTTATAAAATCTGCAAGTCACCGGGGCTGCCCCGGAGTGGCCGTTTGCCTCGCGGGCTTTGCGATACGCATTCCTAAGCTCCTTTACCTTAACATGGCCCTGCAGAGTGTCCCGCTCATGGCCTCTTTCCACCAACGCCCGTGATATCTACCCATAGGTATCAAAATTCCTGCGGCTAGACCGCAGCTGAGACTGAACAGCCTCTTCCTCCCAATAGCTGATGAGGTCCAGCACCTCGCTATTGCTCCATGCCGGGGATCGCCTATTGCGAGGAGGCATGGCACGTGGAGTCATGATGATCAATCAGAATGATCACCTGCAACGATTCCCTGAGACCACGCCACGCAATCAATCAGATCAATGAGAATGATCACCTGCAAGGATTCCCTGAGAGCACGCCACGCTTGGCTGGAGCAAACAGGAAGGGGATTTTCAAATTTCCCTGGAACTTTAAAGGGCGGGTCTGACGTGTGGTCACCTGAGGACAGGACAAAAGAGTTTGCAAGTGATGACCAGAGTGGCTCGAACGGGAAATATGGGACGGGCTGGAGGCCAATTAATGCGCAGTGGGTCTCCACATTCTTGCTGTAGCGCTACAGCAGCTGCGCTACAGCCCTTATTCCCCATGCGGAGGTGGATTAACAATAGCACTATAACTCAGCGGTTATAGCGCTCTACGTGCCTTGCCAGTGTGGACGGGGAGGAGGTTATAGCGCTTGTGGGGGCTTTATAGCGCTTTGAAGTGCCAGTGTAACCAAGCCCCTAGAAGCACAACACAAGTTTTGTAATACAGACATACATACATATCTATAATCTAAAATACAAAGGTGATACAAACACATAAATGAGATTATCATATCTGGCAAATTATAACATTTTGGCAGATATTTTACCTGGCATATCTGTCAAGAATCAGAGGGGTAGCCGTGTTAGTCTGGAATTGCAGAAGTGACATAATTTAGTTAGTCTTTAAGGTGCCACAGAACTCCTTGTCACTTCTTGCATATCTGGCATAACTCATTGTAATTTTACAATATAGACATTCATATTATCCTAAAGTGTCCCCCAGATTCCATACAGCATTACATTTGGTCCCACCCCAGTGCCCACACCCTGATCTGGAGCCCTCACCCCCTCCCACACCCCAAGCCCCTACCCAAACCCTGTGAAAATCAGCAAGTGAGTGAGGGTGGGGAAGAATGATCAATGGAAGGATGAGGGAATGGAGGGGATGGCGTCAGAGAAAGAGCAGGGGCAGGGCAAGGGGTGTTTGGTTTTGTGCAATTAGAATGCTGGCCATCCTATGTATGTATGCTATGGACATAACACAGTTTATGCTCCAGTTTGAGTTCTGAGTATAAGCACAGGCCCTTGAACTGAAAACTGGTGGCTAATGGACAACAACTGAATAATAAATAGGGACATATCCAGCCAGGGGAGCTGTTCAGTGGAGTGCCACAATAAACTATGTTGTCTCTAATTTTACTCAACAACTTCTGTAATGCCTGGGAAGAATGAAGGAAACACTTGGACAGCAGTGGTGCTGAAAGAGAGCTAGAGGACAGTGAATTCTGAATAGATGTGTCATCTCCATAGTTAAGTTTGAAGCTTGGCTTCCCACCCAACAGCTGATTTTCACGCATGCTGGCTTCACCATGCTCCATGCCAACAGAGTTAAAAATATCAGGAAATATGTTTACAAGAGATCCAGGCACTGTATGTGGTCAGGAAGTCATGGAGACCTTTAGGATACTGGGAGGAAGACAGAGCCCATTACCAATAGAGCAGGAAGGACCACATTGTGCTAGAGACTGGGGTCTACCACCTGTGGGATCAGTATCACAAGAGGCACATCTAGGGTCACCAGATATGCTGATTTTATAGGGACAGTGCTGATTTTTGGGTCTTTTTCTTATCTCCTATTATCCCCCACCCGGACTGTCCGGTCACCCCAGGCCCACTGCACCTGTAGTGACCCTGAGGGTCAGGGGTCATGGGGCACTTCACAGCTACAGGGTGAGGGGTCATGGGGGCACCTCACCTCTACAGTCAGGGGTGTCTGCTCTGGGGGTCATGGGCAGACCCCATGGGCGGTAGGGTGACCAGACAACAAATGGGAAAAATCCAGACGGGGTATAAGAAAAAGACTCAAAAAACGAGACTGGTCCTATAAAATCAGGACATTGGTCACCCTAGTGGGGGGGAGCAGCGGGGGCGGCCCCATCGCCTGTGTCTCCGGGAGAGGGGTGGATGCGCTGGACCAGCTGATCTCAAAGGGCAGGGCGCAGCCACTTCTGGCTGAGAAGCCGCCCAGGCGCGCGGCGCAGCGTGGGCGTGGGAGCTCCGTCAGAGCACGTGAGGGAGGGGCGGTGCGGCGCCCTGCACGTGATGGGGGCAGGCTGCGCTGCGTCAGTTCCGGCCGGACGGCTGACCTCGGCGCCGGGCTCGTGCCGTCCGCGCCATGTCTGCGCCCTGGCTGCACAGCCCGCCCGCAGGTGAGGTCGCCCACGGCTCGGTTGTCCCGCTCGCAGCCGGCGGCAGCCTTTCCGGGCCGATCCGCTTCGCTTCCCAGGCAGCGCCCGCCCCGCGGCGGGGGGCCCCGAAGGGACGGGAGAGGCTGGCCGCAGCCCGGCTTTGCTGCTGTGCTTCCCGGGCAACAGGCGCTGGGCTTGAGAGAGCGGGCGTTTCCCAGCTCGTGCGGCTGCCGGGGAGCTCCCTGCGGCGGAAGGTGCTGGGCTTCTCGCTCTGCTTGGAGCCCCTTCTCGCCGCTGGGGGAGACGAGGCACTTTTACGGGGCTGCCAGGGAGAGAACGCACCGGTACTGCCCGGGCTGGGTTCCCGGTGCGCTGGGGGCTCGTCCCTTCATCTGTCCCTGGCAGGAGTTCTGCAGCACGGGCCGGATCAGTGTCTCTCTCGTTTTTCGCTGGGCTAGGCACAGTTGGAATGACGTAGGCCCATTCTCAAAGTTGGAGAATTTCTCGTCTTCTGTCGTAGTTTGGACAGTGGGGTAGAGGTCTTGTCCCCAAGGCTCCTCTGTCGTACTGCACGGTTCCTCTTCTCTTGGTTTGCAGCGTGCTCTGTCTCCCTGTTTCCATGTTGGGTTTATTGTCAATGATTCTGAGTATCTGGTAGGCATCTGCCTTATCTTTGCACGTTCCACCTCTGTGCAGTATCTGCAAGTGTAGTGGTTTTGCCAAGGGATCTGTTAATAGTTCTCCTTAAACTTCCCAGTAGCCTGGGTGTTCTATGTTTTGGTCCAGTGACTTTGCATGGCTCTAACTCTTCCTCAGATTCCTGGTGGCCAGGGTGTGTCTCTCACCTGCTCCTCAGTCTCCTGATTGCTGTGGGGGAGGGTTTGAACTACTTTACTCCTTCCCCAACCTTAAGGCTTTTGTGTTCTATATATTTTTTTTTTTCCTGGTGGTGGAGGAGGACCCTTTGGATTACACTTGCTCCAGTGCTTGTGGTGCCAAACTTTTTCTCAAGCAGCAGCTAAGTAATAATAGTCTAGCATAACACAATTCTCATAATTTTCTCTGCTGCCCAAGGGTTATGAATAGTAGAACTAGCTCTCTTCAACATCTTGTTTCTCTTATGATTGCTCTGAGCTGTCCTGGAGCTGTCTGCCAATATGGCTTCAGTGTGCAAAACTTTCTTCACAAGGCTAAGTATTGGACTTCTTTTTTTTTTAAACTGAAAGCTTACAGTCTGTAGAAATGGATGACTTGAGTCCATCCCCATTGTTATACCCCTCGCCCCTCCTCATCTCTCTGAGAGAGCTTCCTGCTTGCCACTAGTAAGTGTCAAGGTCTGGCAGGAGAATTTTATTTGAAACTGGTCTACGCTGGGTGGAATCAATCTAAGTTAAGCAACTTCAGCTATGTGAATAACGTAGCTGAAGTTGATGTACTTAGATCTACTCACCACAGTGTCTTTAATGCAGTGAGTTGGCTGCTGCCACTCCCCTGTCATCTCTGCCTGCACCTCTCGAGTACAGGAGTTGACGGGGAAAGCTCTTGGGGGTTGATTTATCGAGTCTAGGACAAAGGACCATATCACAGAACAAAGCACACACGCACACACTCTTGGACGTTTGGGGTAACAGTGGCCTGATCCTACAAGGTCTCTTACTCCTTGGTTCTAGAGCTGCACTGACTTGAATGAATTGTTGAAACTTCTCTTCTTGGTGTCTCATGAAATGCTGTGTGGCCTGATTGATCTATAGTGAAGATGTTACCTTGTTTAACCATGAGATCTTCCTGCTGTAACCCTAATCCCTCCACTTCTGTCTAAAGCTAGGCTATGGGCTTCTCGGGGCAGGGCCCTGTGGTGTTTGTTGCTCTGTAGAGCAACAAACAACTGTCTGGGTGGTGTTTAAATGATCTTGTGTTGCTTCTTCTGAGTCCTATGAAGACATGAAATTATCTGGCCAAACCCTAGGAAGTTGGTATCTAGGTCGTTGCTGAGGCCAGTGCCAGGCAGTAAATAAACCACCTTCCTGATGAGAAATCCTTATGACCTGTTAATCATCTTATGGAGCCAAATGACTCAATAAGATGAGCCTCATGACTCATCTGAGGAGCCAAAGTGGCTGAATCCATGAGGCTCCTGTCAGAGAGCACACCAGATAGATCAAGGGTGAAGTGATTTTGGATGTACAGAAGTGGTGAAGAGTTCAGTCATAAGGATTCTTGAGTCTGGGGGTTTAGGCTGCTTGAGAAATACCTGCAACCCCCATCTCTAAGGCCATCGAAGAGTGGGTGTCTTGCCCTCCCCTTCCAACCACCCACTATTCAGATCTTTGTTTAGTGGAGTTAAGTTAGGCTGATGTGACAAACCATTTTGCTGGAGCCTGAGGGAGGGAGGCAGACAAAGAGAGCAAGCTGGCTAAGTCTGGCCAAAATCTGAAATCCTTCCCAGTGTTTGGGGCAGTTGAGTGGCTCTGGAGCATCTTTAGATCAGTGAGTTGAGGACCATGGTGACTTATATTTATATTCCTGTCTTTTCCATCTCCCCCCACTCTCCTCCTCCCAGAGACACAGAGGCTGCTGACCCCTGTGAATAGCTATGGGTCTCAGGATGGGGAGACCGGGCCAGGTGTGGGCTCCACCTCCCTCCTGCTTGAGGAGGAAGACTTGCGCAGGCGCCTCAAGTACTTCTTCATGAGCCCGTGTGACAAGTTCCGTGCCAAGGGCCGCAAACCCTTCAAGCTGGTGCTGCAGATCATCAAGATCATCGTTGTCACTATCCAGGTGTGTGTGGGCTGCCTGGGGGGCATGAAGATGAAAAACACTGTACGTGGGCTGTGGCAATCTGCAGCCCATGTCATTCTGTTCCATTGTTCAGGGTAACTCTTGTCTCCTGTGATTATATCAGGCAGCCTGGGGTACTGCTCACTCTTGGATAGTAATGCTAGGTTGGGGCACTCAACCAGGCTCCCTATGCAGGCTGAGCCCTCTGAAAGGAAAATCAGTACTTTGAAACTGCATGGTCTATAGTCAGTCACGTGACTGGAATGCGAGGAAATGGCCTGGCTGCTTTTCTTGCTGAAAACTAGCTTGGAACACTAGTCAATGAGCAGCATGTTCAACAGAGTGGAATCTACCCTGTAAATGTGTGCTCCACACAGTCCCTTGGTTAGTGCATTGAATGCACAGAGCTACATCAGTGCAGCATGAAGGCTCCCTCCTTAGGCTTGTGCTCAGTCTTGCAAAAATGGAAGGGGCCCAGCTGGCTCAGTTCAGGTTTTCTAAAAACACAAAATCAGTAGAAAAATCTCCTCCTAAAACTGTCCTCCTGTGGGGCACTTGCAACTTAGCCATGCTATTGCAGCACTGTGCTAGCACGTGAGGCTGGAAAGAAATTAAAATGAGCCCAGTCAGAGGAAATCTTTCTCTTCTGAAAAATGTTTTTGATTAACTGATGAGATGATCTCTTCATTTTGCAAGTGGAGAGCAATGTGAAAGCTATCACACTTCTGCTGAAAAGTAAATTAGTCAATTTGAGTAATTAAGCAAAGAAGGTGGTAATAACATGGGGAAGGTAACTTTTTGTAATTATTTGAAACCTGACTTTCCCCTAAGACAGGGATTCCCAAACTCTTGTTGTTGCATGTCCCCTTCCAGATGTAGTAGCTGTCCTTCTCATCATTGATACTTCTTCTTAACACTACCTGTCTTTAGCCATCTGTCCATATTTCACTTCCTTATAGTGTGAAGTATACAACAAACACCCCCCCCAAAAAAAACAAAAAAACAAAAACCTTCTCACAAAGTGCTGAGCTCAGTTAGACTGGATAGTTGCTGGGCAGCTGAACCCATGTTGTACAGTGATTGGAGGTGAGGGCTCTGTATGTCAGCGTCTCTATGTATCTGTTCTCATTGGAACATTGTGAAGTAAATTTACTACTGTGTTTTTATATAACAATTTCCAACACTTTTAAAGCTTTGTTGGAGTAGCCTATGGTGAAAATGCATTAAATGAAATCCACTGTTACATGCTTTCTCCTGCATTCTCCCAAGAGTAACCATACCACAGTTTGGGACCTCCTACTTTAAGATTGTCAGCGAGGTTAACGTGAACACACTGCACATCTAATGCTCTGACCAGCGTTTGCAAATGAGATGGGCTTGATCCTACCTTCCCATTGACTGACTTCTGGGTGCTGTAGATATGTATGTTTTTTAAAAAAAAAAAAGGCAACAAAAATGATTAGGGGTGTGTAACAGCTTCGATACGAGGAGAGATTAATAAGACTTGGGCTTTTCAGCTTGGAAAAGAGATGGTGAAGGGAGAATATGGTAAATGTGTATAAAATTGACTGGTGTGGAGAAAGTAAATAAGGAAGTATTATTTACTCCCTCTCATAACACAAGAACTAGGGGTCACCAAATGAAATTAATAGGCAGCAGGTTTAAAACCCCCAAAAGAAAGCATTTCTTCACACAACATACAGTCAACCTGTGCAATTCTTGGCCAGAAGATGTTGTGAAGGCCAAGACTATAACAGGGTTCAAAAATAAACTAGGTAGGTCCATCAATGGCTATTAGCTAGGAAGAGCCTGAATGGTATCCCTGGCTCTTTGCCAGAAGCTGGAATGGAACAGAACAGATGACCCATCCTGTCACCATTTCCCTTTGAAGCACCTGACACTGGCCACTGTCGAAAGACAAGATACTGGGCTAGAGGGACCTTTAGTCTGACCCAGTACGGCTGTTCTTGTGTAAGATTGGGATATATATGCAGTGCGACATTATTAATGCTGCATTTGAACCTCAGCATGCACATTTCCTGTCTTGTGTTTGAATTTGAAGCCTCCATGTTGTGTTGATGGGGGATTTAAGTCTTCTCCTTTCTGCCTTAAGTGGATATTAGGAGCTGGAGTTAAAGGAGGCTGAAGCTGCTGCTCCAAGTAGTTGTGCAGTTCAGTAGGCTTGAAACTACACCAACCATGGGGAGCTGAGAGCACACAGGCCTGTGAGTCCACAGCAGCAAATTGGGAACAACGAAGTGATGGCCTATCACAGGGGTCGGCAATGTTTCAGAAGTGGTGTGCCGAGTCTTCATATATTCATTGTAATTTAAGGTTTTGTGTGCCAGTAATACATGGCAATGTTTTTAGAAGGTCTCTTTCTATACCTCTATAAAATATAACTAAACTATTGTTGCTTGTAAAGTAAATAAGATTTTTAAAATGTTTGAGAACTTCATTTAAAATTAAATTAAAATGCAGAGCACCCCAGACCAGTGGCCAGGATCCAGGCAATATGAGTGCCATTGAAAATTGGCTCACGTGCTGCCTGTGGCACACATGCCATAGATTGCCTATCACCATCTCCTTAAGAAGAATATTGTAAACCTGTGCAAAAAGAGAGGGTTATGCATTGAAAAGTTCACCAAAGCACAGTTAGTTGTGCAGCTAAAGGATAATGTGCAGCTGGAGGATGATGACAGCTCTAAGGAGCAGATTCCTAACCCAGATGGGGTTACAAAAGAATCTGGGAGCAGCTGGAGCAGTAGCCAGGCACCCCCAGGACTCCTGTCCCCAACCAGATGGGGGGTCTTCAAGATTGGGTTCCCCATCAGGGGATGGGAGACGGACGAGACTGAAGTCAAGTCTGAGAGAGAGCGAGAGGACTGTGAGAGACCGAGAGCCCGAAAAAGAGCTGCAGGAGGAGCAGCAGCATGAACTGGAGATGGTGGAGCAGAGAGGCCTAGGGGACTTCCCAGGGGTCAGTGGGGATAGACCCCGGAGTGCCAGTTCCGCAGGAAACCTTGATACTAAATTGCTGCCCCATGTTAAGGAGGGAGGGGATGTGGATGCCCACCTCACTGCCTTTGAGTAGGCTGGCGATTTGAACCAGGGGGACCCTGTGGAAAAGCCCTGGTGTGTAGCTCTCTTACAGGGGTCCCAAGGCCATAGATGCTGTCAGCCAGCTGGGTGGAGGGTGGACAGGCTTCCACTCCTGCTTTCAACTAACTGAAAGGGAGTTCCAAAGAGGATGAATCTAGACTGTTCTCAGTGATACCAGATGACAGAACAAGGAGTAATGGTCTCAAGTTGCAGTGGGGAAGGTTTAGATTGGATGTTAGGAAAAACTTTTTCACTAGGAAGGTGGTGAAGCACTGGAATGGGTTACCTAGGGAGGTGGTAGAATCTCCTTCCTTAGAGGTTTTTAAGGTCAGGCTTGACAAAGCCCTGGCTGGGATGATTTAGTTGGGGATTGGCTCTGTATTGAGCAGGGGGTTGGACTAGATGACGTCCTGAGGTCCCTTCCAACCCTGACATTCTATGCTGCAGAGGAGCGGGTGAGAATCCCACAGTAGCAGATGCGGGATATCAGTCTCCACCTAAGGCTCACATGCATCATCACTGGTAGCTGCAGATTGTCTAAAGCCCTGAAGCAGGATGTTTGGTATCCTTTCCACAACACTTGTTATCAATTACAACTCTGAATATTATTTGTTAGCTGTATAAACATCCAATCCCTTTTCAAATCTTGCTGAGTTCTTGGCTTCAACGACTCAAGGCAGAACTGTGGCACAGAGCTCCAGTTTGATCACAAATTGACAGGTGGGAAATTAAAAGCTGAAAAGAGGATGTGTTTTCATTCAGGCGTCCTTTTAAATAACAAGCCCAGTCTTTTCAGTTTCTCTTCATAGGAGAAATTTCCAGGCCATCAATCATTCTCAATACCCTTCTCTGAACCCCCTCTAGTTCTTCAGTATCCTACCTGTTATGAGGTTCTCAGCACCGTGGAGTTTTCAGATGTGGCTGCACCACTGGCTAGATAAAAGCCTTCAAATATTCTGACTATTCACAGTCCTACTCTTTATGCATCTGCATATTATTTGGTTTTTTGTTTTTACTGCAGCTGCACATTGAGCAGAACTCTCCACTACATTATATACAATGACACTCAAGTCCCTTTCCTAGGGGCAGCACCCACCAGGTGAAGGAGTTCAGCTTTTTCCTTCAACATGTTTTGCATTTATCAACATGAAATGTTATGCCACCATGCTGCCTACTTATCCAGGCTGGTTAGGTAGCTCTAAATCTCTCTGTAGTCTTCTCTGGTTTTCATCAGCCTCATCAAGCACAGAGAGGATTGTCTGTAAGGAACTTCAGCGAGATGCATAGAAAAGTTATTGTTGCTTAAATCCATTGGTATAACAGCAGTGGAACTTTCTTCTGCAGAGCTCACACTATAAAGGGGAAGACGTTTGCTCTTTTGGTCAAACTTTTCTTGGATCACAGCTGACTAATGTGAACAAAGGACAGAATGGGGAATTTGCAGACAGCTCGGAGGATGGTCTTATGACATATCCTGTGCCTTGCTGTTTACCACAACACAACCAGATATACTGCAGTATCTCGCTGTCTGTCTCATTCTCTGTACACTTCAGTGCATTTCCTTTATACTCTAGTAATACTCTAATCTAGGATCTTAGATTAGAATCAAACTAAGCTTGGCAACATTTTTGACCACAGTCAACTATATTCCAGCAAGGACAGGTGGCAGTGCCCCCTACCCTTCTGATTACATCATGGTGCCATTCTTTCATGTTTTAAAATGTCATTATAATTTGCATTTTTCTGAGTTAAAATATCTCAAGTAACTCTTTTTGTAATTAGGCATAAGTATCTAAGGCTGAGCCTGCTGGAGACCATGAAGTCTTACTAACCAAATAAAAAAAAGTGTTACAATAAGTTAGTATTTTAGAATATTTGACCTATGCCTGACAGGTGAACTGACCAATTATTTTTTCACAGGTCAAATGCCCTACCCTAAATCAGACAGCTACTCAGTGAGCTAAGGCCTTCCTCGTGACAGGGATTTTACTCCAGCTATTGTTTCCTTTTAAGTGTGTGTTTAGGGGCTCAGATTTCATCGATAGCAGTAATGAATAGTGATATTTTTAAAGTTAAAAGCGCAATTTTGCTGAAGTGACAAATGGGTTTCTGTACTTAGCAGATGTGGGGGAGGAAGTCAGCCAGATCTGATGGCTTCAGAGAACACAAAGTTTGCTTTTTACAGAATGCCAGAATGTGAACTAAGGCTGTGTGTACACTACAGAGCCCATGCTGTCATAGCTATTCCAGCATAGCCACTTAGCATAAACACAGTGTACGTCCACAAGAATCTTTCTACTGGTACACAAACACCAACTCTCCAAATATTAACTATGTAAGAGAAGCGTTCTTCTATAAGCATTGCTATATCTACACTGGAGGTTTTGTGGGAAATGTTCTGTGGCTGGGGGAGGTGGTTTTTCCCACACCTGACTGATGTAGCTATGCTGGTACAGGTTTCAAGTCCAGATCAAGCCTAGAAAACTTTGTGCTCCCGCTTGCACCTCCAAGAATTGTCACACCCACCCACACAAGGAATTAAAGGGGAGCTGCATCCCTTACCTCTATCTGGAGTCCCAACCCTCCTTTCACACCCTTCCTGCCACTGTCCAGGGAAAGCTTCCCGCTCAAAGTTTATTCAAAATTCCTGTTAGCTGCTGAAAGCAGAGAGCTTTGCCACTTAATGTGAATCCAGCTGGGTCTGCTGCACAGCAACAGAGGGTAGAGAGAAGCCTTCAAAGAGAATGGATTGTAAGGAGAGGCTGAAGAGTAGAAAGGAATAGAACTCAGCATATGAAGTGCATGGGAGTACCTGCAAGAATATCCTAGAATATCCGGGTTGGACGGGACCTCAGGAGGTCATCTAGTCCAACCCACTGCTTAAAGCAGGACCAACCCCAACTAAATCATCCCAGCCAGGGCTTTGTCAAGCCTGACCTTAAAAACCTCTAAGGAAGGAGAGTCTACCACCTCCCTAGGTAACCCATTCCAGTGCTTCACCACCCTCCTAGTGGAAAAGGTTTTCCTAATATCCAACCTAAACCTCCCCCACTGCAACTTGAGACCATTACTCCTTGTTCTGTCATCTGGTACCACTGAGAACAGTCTAGATCAGGGTAGGCAACCTACGGCACGTGCCAAAGGCAGCATGCGAACTGATTTTCAGTGGCACTCACGCTGTCTGTGTCCTGGCCACCAGTCTGCGGGGGCTCTGCATTTTAATTTAAGTTTAAATGAAGCTTCTTAAACATTTTAAAAACCTTATTTACTTTATATACAACAATAGTTATATATTATAGACATAGAAAACATTTTTAGAAGATTTCTAATGTATTACTGGCATGCAAAACCTTAAATTCGAGTGAATAAATGAAGATTTTGCACACCACTTCTGAAAGGTTGTCAACCCCTGGTCTTGATCCATCCTCTTTGGAACCCCCTTTCAGGTAGCTGCTTTCAACTATCAAATCGCACCTCATTCTTCTCTTCTGTAGACTAAACAATCCCAGTTCTCTCAACTTCTCCTCAAGTCATGTCCTCCAGGCCTCTAATCATTTTTGTTGCTCTTCTCTGAACTCTTTCCATTTTTCCACATCCTTCTTGTAGTGTGGGCCCCAAAACTGGACACAGTACTCCAGATGAGGCCTCACCAATGTCGAATAGAGGGGAATGATCACGTCCCTTGATCTGCTGGCAATGCCCCTACTTATACAGCCCAAGATGCCGTTAGCCTTCTTGGCAACAAGGGCACACTGTTGACTCATATCCAGCTTCTCATCCACTGTAACTCCTAAGTCTTTTCTGCAGACCTGCTGCCTGGCCATTTAGTCCCTAGTCTGTAGCAGTGCATGGGATTCTTCCGTCCTAAGTGCAGGACTCTCCACTTGTCCTTGTTGAACCACATCAAATTTCTTTTGGTCCAATCCTCTAATTTGTCTAGGTGCCTCTGTATCCTGTCCCTACCCTCCAGCATATCTACCACTCATCCCAATTTAGTGTCATCTGCAAACTTGCTGAGGGTGCAGTCCATGCCATCCTCCAGATGACTGATAAAGATACTGAATAAAACCAGCCCCAGGACCGAACCTTGGGGCACTCCGCTTGATACTGGCTGCCAACTAGACATGGAGCCATTGATCACTACCCACTGAGCCTGACGATCCAGCCAGCTTTCTATCACCTTATGGTCCATTCATCCAGCCCATATTTCTTTAACGTGCTGGCAAGAATACTGTGGGAGACCGTATCAAAAGCTTTGCTAAAGTCAAGGAATAGCACCTCCACTGCTTTCCCCTCATCCACAGAGCCAGTTATCTCATCATAGAAGGGAATTAGGTTAGTCAGGCATGACTTGTCCTTGTTGAATCCATGCTGACTGTTCCTGATCACTTTCCTCTCCTCTAAGTGCTTCAGAATTGATTCCTTGAGGACCTGCTCCATGATTTTTCCAGGGACTGAGGTGAGGCTGACTGGCCTGTAGTTCCCTGGATCATCCTCTTTCCCTTTTTTAAAGATGGGCACTACATTAGCCTTTTTCCAGTCATCTGGGACCTCCCACTGTCTGGTGCTTGGCAAGATGCATCTTGGTTCTAATCTAGTCTGGCTGTCTTTGTGTTCCAGTCTGAGTAGCTCTAGTTAGACAAGGGGAAATGTAACATCTTTGACATTTAATAATGATAAATGTTCTTATTTCTCCTTACTTCCTCTTTCCCACTAATGGATGGAAGGTAGCAATGTTGAAGCAGAAGGCATAGTGTGGAGGGGAGTATGGCTTTCTCCTCAAAGATGACTCCAACTTAGTTCCTAAAATTTTCAATGACAAGGAAGCTTATTGCAGAGATAGGGGCCATCACCATGCTCAGAGACCCCAATAGCCTAATGTGATGCCACTTACTGCTCCTCAGTGTGGATTTGATTTAAATCACGATTTAAAGCACTAGTCAGGAAGACTCGATTTGATCATAATTTCTACATAAAAGTGCATTCTTGTTGGCTGTTATCTTAATACATACATCTTCACAACTCAGATATAGGTTCCGTTTTTAGAAAGTTCATGCTATACATTTTTTAAATGATTTTATTTTGAACACTTCTCAGGTTAGTTTTACGATTATATAAGAAAATGAATGATTAGTTATTTCACTTACCAAAGGTAATTGAAGCAGATAGTTCACCTCCCAGTGACTTCATAGATATCTCCAATTCAACAGGTTAATCATTAATATTTGAAGGATTTTCTTGCCATGCTGTATTAGAACATCATCAGACAGACATTTAAATTGTTTTATTTAACTATTTCTCACCTCTCTATATTATTTAAAAACATTTTTGCTGTTAACAGGCATGTTATCTCTGGAGACTCACAAATCCACAGTTTGAGAACTGCAAAACTAAGCGTCTTTGATGGTATCTTCTTGACTGAGTACTGAGTCCCATTAGGTAGATACAAAGATTAACCTGAATGATCTATACAGAAGCCCCTGGAACCCTATAAGATTGGGTCCCTGATCTATGAACTATTGGAACTCATTCACAAAACTTTTCTTAAACATTATATGAATATATTGTCTCAGACTATAGAATTAGAATTTATAATCCCTATTCCATGATGAGATATCTTTGAGCTATACTGTATCTTAATTAAAGCTCTTCTTTAGATAGGTTTTTCCCTCAAAAAAGCATTTTATCAAAAATATCCAATTTAAATAAAAATCTGTTTTGTTTTTTTTAAAAAAAAACATTGATTTTTATCCACCCTGCTACTGCTGTTGCAAGCCATATGTCCTCTGTGGAATTGTACTGTTCAGTGGAAGCTCGTAGAGTGCTCTGCTGCTGCCAGATATGATTGTCAGTCATTGCTCCTCTCCTCCAGCTCTTAATGCTCTAGGCAAGGAGGTAGTTCTAGTGATTCTAGAAACCAGCTTCTGGGCTGGGTTGACTGAGATGAGATTGTAACACTCAAAAGGTTGATGCAGCTGTGTGATAGAGGCAGTGCAAGTGAGTGAAGCTTATGGTTCTACAGAATGACACACTCCAATGATAAGCTGTTGCCAGGGACGACATTCTTAGCCGGTTTTATCCTCTTCTCCCCTTCTGCAGCTCATCCTCTTTGGGCTCAGCAATCAGATGGTGGTGACGTTCAAGGAGGAGAACACCATTGCTTTCAAACACCTGTTCCTGAAGGACTATGTGGATAGGTCGGAGGACACATATGCTGTCTATACACAGAGAGACCTCTATGATCACATGTTTTATGCCGTGGAGAAGGTGAGAGCGGGAGAGTGCTGGGGTCCTGGGAGACCTAAGCCGCCTGGGTAGGGAGCCATCGATAACCCCTGTGCGGATACAAAATTTGTATCCACGTCTGATCTGCAAGCATGGTATGTGGATAGCCATGGATACAAAGCAGCTATCTGCAGATTTGCAGGGCATTAGCCTGTGGGATGTACAGAGTGAGAGAGTAGTGTGGGGCTGAGGCAGAGGGCTCTCCATGGCTCATAGCAGAGCACTGCTGACATGGGGCCTTTGGGACAGGGTGGTAACGTCTCCTCCTTCCCCAGTACTTGGCCATTCCTAACGAGACAATCGGGCGCTATGCCTACGTGCGTGGGGAGCACAGTGGAAACCAGTCGGCCCTCATGCTGTGCCAGCAGTACTATCGCAAAGGGCAGATCGACCCTGCCAATGACACTTTCAACATTGATCCCAAGATCATTACAGGTAAGTGAGTCCCAGGCTGTTTGGTGCTTCTGGGTCCCTGTAATGCTGTCAGGCTCCTTGATGGATCTCTCTGCTGGCCTCGTGGGCTGGTGCTTACTACTGCCCACTCAGCTGCGTGCTCACCGTGGCCTCATGAGTATCATGTGGTGCCCAAGCTGCATGACCGCTGAAGAGGTGGCAACAGGCATTGACTGGCAGAGTTGAGGGGGTAGTTGGGTAAGATGGCAATGCCCTGCAAAGTGTGGGCTTGCTGTCTGTGCCCTGTCTCTACCTAGGCTCTTGTTCTGTGCCTCTCCATGGGGTCCCCATACACCTTGGTGGGGGAAAAAGTGAGTCCCAGTGGCTAATAGCCCCAGCCGTGCCTGGGAAGGGGAGTGTACCCGAGGCCTTGCTCAGGCTAAATCCAAGGTGGGGTGGGTGAGCTCTCTTTTGGCATGTGAGTTCCTTGGAGCCTTGCTGTGGCCTCGGGGCTGGGGAAGAGCAGGTGTGGGGGGAGAGGGGATTGCTGGGAATGTCTTAGGCAGGCATTGTCTGTTGCACCCAGCCTCCGAAGGCTGCCCATGGTGTAGTGGGACAGATGCCATGCTAAAGTGGTCTGTAAACATGTGAGGGGTGGGTTGGCTTAGACTAGCTCAGGGGTCAGCAGTCTTTCCGAAGTGGTGTGCCAAGTTTTCATTTATTCACGGTAATCTTATGTTTTGCATGCCAGTAATACATTTTAACGTTTTTAGAAGGTCTCTCTCTATAAGTCTATATTATATAACTAAACTATTGTTGTATATAAAGTAAATAAGGGGTTTTAAATGTTTAAGAAGCTTCATTTAAAATTTAAATTAAAATGCAGATCTTACCAGTTTAGTGTGATCCTTACCCTGGCTTTTCCTTGCTGAGTTTTCCAATGTTCCCATGCCAGCAGCGGGCTGAGCAGGGCCGGCAGCCAGGACCCCAGCTGGAAAGGGGCCTGTGGCTGGGGACAGCGGCTGGTTTGGGGTTCTCTGTCTGCTGGCCTCTCCTGGTCTGGAGTTCCAGCCAACGATCCTGCTCAGCCTGCTGCCGGCCTGGGGTTCCATCCGCCTTGACTGGCAGGGGACCGGCAGACGGAATCCAAGGCTAGCAGCAGAGTGCCATTGAAAATCAGCTCACATGCCGCCTTTGGCATGCGTGCCATAGGTTGCCTATCCCTGGGCTAGCTCCTGCCTCTTGTTTGAAAAGCAAGCTTAGGTCATAGAATCATAGAATATCAGGGTTGGAAGGGACCCTCAGGAGGTTATCTAGTCCAACCCCCTGCTCACAGTAGGACCAGTCCCCTAAGTCATCCCAGCCAGGGCTTTGTCAAGCCTGATCTTGAAAACCTCTAAGGAAGGGGATTCTACCACCTCCCAGGGTAACCCATTCCAGTGCTTCACAGCAGGTCCTTGTTCTCTGCTCCTCTCTGGCTCCATCCTGCGGGCAGGGCTGGTCCCTAATGTGACAAATGATGCCATTGTGTGAGGGGGAGGCTTTCTTTGCTGCTGGAAGGCTGGGGAGGGGAAAGTAGGCGCTGTGTGTGGGTGCTGGCTGGGCTGTTTCTCTGAAGACAACCTCCCCTTCCCCTGCAGATTGCCTGGGCGTGGACCCTGTGGAGAGGGTGCCCTGGCCCCTGCATTCTGTGGAGACTCTCTCCCTACAGCCCAACGCCAGCTATCGGAACTTCACGCTCAAGTTTCACAAGTAAGTGCCTTATCTCTCCAGGCATGTCATGCATGTGTGACTTGGGGTCTCTTCTGTTACCAAGGGCAGGGCACAGCTAACTGCTGAAAACAGGAGATGTAGTAAAAGCTAGGATCACTGCAGAATTACTTGTGGGGAGCCCTGGTCTGTGGTATAGTATTCTTGTCAGAGGGGGTTGGCCCCCTCTGAGCCACCAGTGCTTGAGCTTGGTAACTAGTGTCACATACAGGTTGCCCGGTGGGGGGTGGGCAGACCCTGCTTAGTTAGTTGGAGGGAGAGCCCTGCAGGGAGCCCAGGCTCATAGAGGAGTAGGGAGAAGGCACGAAGGGATATGATTGCTCTCTAGAAGTACATCATGGGGTAGATACCAGGGAGGGCGAAGAACTCTTTTAGCTAAAGGACAACGTTGGCACAAGAACCAATGGTGATAAACTATCCATGAACAAATTCCGGCTGGACATTAGAAGGTTTCTGACCACAAGAGGGGTGAGGTTGTGGAGCAGCCTCCCAATAGGAGTTGCGGGGGCAAAAACTTGATTAGTTTTGAGAGAGAGCTGTATGCATTTGAATGCGATTGTATGATAGGGTTGTTTATCGTGGTGGGGGCAGGTCTCAATAGTCCTGGGGAAGGGCTCACTTCCAGTTTGTCTTGTCAGTAAAACTCATGTTTCAGCCGGCCACTGGCAGGGGGTCAGGAAGGGGTCCTCCCCTCTCCCCAGTATATTCTGGTTTGTGGAGATGGGACACTGGGTGGTGTGAGCCAGGGCTCCGAGGTGATGCTGAGCATTCTCAGGTGCTTGGCCGCTGTTTCTCACAGACACAGGGTCTAACTGATTGCCCTATAGGAAGGAATTTTTCCCCCATGTCAGATTGGCAGTGACCATGGGACTTTTTGCTTTCCTCTGCAGCATGGAGTGTGGCTCACTTGCAAGCATCATCTTGGTTTATCTCCCTAAATCAATTCCCTGCCATTGCAGGGGCCCTGGGGCTAGGTGCACCTCTGTCCCTCCTGTTCTCTGCCTCTGGCTCCCGCCCCTGTGGGCTATAATCCTTTGGTCTAATTTGGATTGCTGGGTTTACAATAAAAACAACAACGAGAACTTGTGGCACCTTATAGGCTAACAAATTTATTTGGGTATAAGCTTTCGTGGGTGAAAACCCACTTCATCAGATGCATGGAGTGGAAAATACAGTAGGAAGATATATATAGCAGTACATGAAAAGATGGGAGTTACCTTACTCAGTTGATACTGGTGGCCTGTGATACACAGGAGGTCAGAGTAGGTAATCTGGTGGTCCTTGCTGTCCTCTAACTCTGTGGAGCACTCCACACCAGCCAGAGGCAAAAGCTGGGCAGGAACAACCCCAGAGACGGGAATTGGGGGCCCTGGGAAGGTGTCTCTAGAAACAGTTCGGCTGGGACAGTGTGGGGGTTGAAGAATATTGGCTCTTGCACTTGCTATGGGGTCTAGGCTGGGATTCCTAGACCCCATAGCAAGTGCAAGAGCCAATATTGGGAGTCCCTGGGTATTGCCCCAAACCAAAAGGGGCAAATAAGTTGCTGAGCATGGGAAGGGGGCTAGACTTGTTGCTGGGAAACTGTTAGGGAACCAAAGGGGGTGAAACTCAGGTAGTGGCTGGGTCTGATGCTGGTGGAGGGGAGACCCTGTTAGTTCCCTGGCAGCATTACCGGGGGCGGCAGCACACGCAGCATCATGTGTGGCTTCGGCTCTTTGAAGTTTCCTGCTCTGATGATTCCAAATTTAGGGCCTTTGTAGTGGAAACAGCCTTATTCATGAAAAGGGTTGCTGGACAGAGATGAATCAACTTCCTCAGCCAGAGTGGGAGAGCCGCTTTCCAAAGCTCAGTTCCTCAAGTACATATAGGTCTGATTTGCTTCTATAGGCCCTGCTAAGCTGGCACCATCTTCCACCACAGTGTCACTCAGGTCCCGTTGCAGAACTGTGCAGGCTGCGCAGTTGCCTAGTGAGGCACAGCCCCTGCCCCCAAAAGCCTTATCTGAGTAGACAAGACAGACACAGGATAAGAGGGGAATAGGCATGGGGAGGGAAGTGACTCTTCCAAGGTCACCAAGTAGGCCAGTGGCAGAGTCCCAGGCTGGTGCTCTCACTAGACCGCATTGCATGCATAATTATTACTAAGGGCTTGTCTACACTAATGGGGTCGTGGGGTTTGATGTGCAGCAATCAATGCATCTGCGGTTGATTTAGCAGTCTAGTGAAGACCCACTAAATCGACTGCTGATTGCTCTCCCCTTGACTCCTGTACTCAACCTGAAAAAGACGAGCAAGGGGAGTCGAGGGGAGAACAACAAAAATGATTAGGGGGCTGGAGCACATGACTTATGAGGAGAGGCTGAGGGGACTGGGATTGTTTGGTCTGCAGAAGAGAAGAATGAGAGGGATTTGATAGCTGCTTTCAACTACCTGAAAGGGGGTTCCAAAGAGGATGGATCTAGACTGTTCTCAGTGATAGCAGATGACAGAACAAGGAGTAATGGTCTCACGTTGCAAAGAGGGAGGTTTAGGTTGGATATTAGGAAAAACATTTTCACTAGGAAGGTGGTGAAGCACTGGAATGGGTTACCTAAGGAGGTGGTGGAATCTCCTTCCTTAGAGGTTTTTAAGGTCAGGCTTGACAGATCCCTGGCTGGGATGATTTAAATGGGGATTGATCCTGCTTTGAGCAGCGGTTGGACTAGATGACCTCCCGAGGTCCCTTCCAACCCTGATATTCTATGACATTCCGTAGTGTGGACCCTGCAATAAGTAGATCTAAGTTTGTTGACTTCGGCTATATTATTCACGTAGCTGAAGTTGCATAACTTATCAGTCTCCCCCCTGTAGTGTAGAATAGGCCTGATTAGAGTAAGAGGCAGAAGCCCCTCAGCTGAGGGATGAAACTGGAGGGTGCAGCCAGCATAATCTTCATATTTCTCAGTGAGGCAACCTGAGCCTGAGAGTGATGGAGAGTGAGTGAAAGTGGCTAGGCTCTGTGGCAGGTAAAGACATGGGTGGGAGGGGGATACAGTTGGGCTAGCTGGCAGGGTCAAGTTGGTGGGTGAGTGGGTATGAATGGGGGAGGCAGGTGGGTGGGCTGGCTGTTGGCACTGGGTACTGATGAGGAGACAGATGTGCTGACCCACTGGCTGACGCTAAGTTGGTGGGAGGGGAGACAGGTATGGGGGCTGGCGAAGCCAAATTGGGGTGTGTGTCGAGGGGATGAGAGGTGTGGGGGCTGGCTGGCAAAGCAGAACAGTTCAGTATCCTGAAAAGCTCCTGATCTTGTTCAGTGGCTTGCAGGGATTCCTGCATGTGAGGTCGGGGGCTCTGAAATGCTGAACCAGCTATTGTCGTTGTTCCTGTGCCCTGGGTTCATCTTTCCCCTTCTCCTTTTTGCATGGGTTCTGGCGTCTGCTTCAGCCTGTGCTAACACAGTGGCATTGTTGCTGCATTGTCTACAAGAACTTCTGCTTCCCCAGTGGTTACTCAACATGCTGCTAAATCTGGGGACTCAGCAGTTGAGAGAGCACAGCTGCCAAGATCTGGATGAGCTCTGGAGGATGGTGTGATAGGGACCTAGGAGCTCTGTGGTGTTGAGAATGTGTGCAGTGACCACTGTGCAACGTGAATAAGTGCAGGGTTGGGGAAAATACCACCAACTTTAGCTGAAAGACACGCGTCCTAGTTCTAGCAGGAAGAGTCTGAAGGTGATGGCTCCCTGTTGAATTGAACTTCAGGGGGGGTGGGGAGAATGTTTCCCATTCACTAACTAGCAGGAGGCTGTGTTGGTGAGGGGAGGTAGCTCAAAGTGACCACCAGTTACAGGCATGTCGCATTTTACGCGCATTTAACTTGCACGATTTTGGCTTTATGCAGTGGGAAAAAACAAAACCAAAAAACCCAAACCAAACCAAAAAAACCCCAAGCCTCTGAGCATGACTGCCATTGGCGACGGGGCTGGAGCTGTCAGCCTCCTGACAAAGGGGTCAGGCTTGAGACTGGCTGCAGCCCGCCAATGACAGCCTGCTGCAGGGGCCGCCCGCCCGCCGCGGGGACCGGGGGCCGCGGCCGGCAGCCCGCCCGCCCGCCGCGGGGACCGGAGGCTGCGGCCGGCAGCCCGCCGGTGGGGATCGGTGCTCCAGACTCCCCCACATAAGTGGCCGAGACCCTCAGTTTTAGACCCCATGATCTGTAGTGTGGGTGATTCAGCCCACCACTGACCTCAATGAGTATTTGACTATACGCGATTTTGGCTATATGTGGGGTCCGCGGAACGGAACCCTCATGTAAGACGCAACACGCCTGTATTTTTAAGGATTCAGCTGTGCTGCAGAGGGGAGGTGTGACAATGCACTTCTCAAGCTAACACAATAAAAACAGCAGTGTGGCCACCATGGCCTGGGTGACAGCTCAGGCTAGCTGCTTGAGCCATACCTAGAATCTTGGTTGTGATTTTACTAGGATGACTAGCTTAAGCCACGGTGGCCACACTGCCATTTTTAGGTACTAGCTCAAGCAGAACTAGTGCATGTACATCTACCCAAGCTGGAAATTATACCTCCGAGCTGCAGTGTAAACATTACCTTGGTTTCCTTTTAGGCTGTGTTATGTAGTGGTTGGGATGGAGCAGTGAGTCAGAATTCTGGGTTCTACTCCTGGCTCTGCCATTTTCCTATGATTTCAGCTAAGTCGCCGTTTTTCCATTTGTAAAATGGGCTAACACCTGCTTCTTAAGGAGGGATGGCCTGTGTAGCTTTGAGCCGAAAGGGGCTATATGATGCTAAGTTCCTAGCTGTGAAGAGCAGCTCCCTCTTGGAGCGATGGATGTACACTCAGAAGCTGTCTTATTAGTCTGGTCACTGTCTCCTTCAGGCTCATTAACGTCACCATCCAGTTTAAACTGAAGGCTATCAACATCCAGACGATCATTAACAATGAGATCCCGGACTGCTACACCTTCACCATCACTGTGAGTAACCCTGGCCCAGCTCTGAGCCAGGGCTGCAGAAGACCTGCCTGTGCCAGAGAAATACATAGCCAACACTCCCCCAGGACTGCAGCTGCCTGAGGGAAGCATAGGAGATGGACAAGCTCTTAGCCTGTACTACCTTATTCCTGGGAGACCATCTCACAGCCTAGTCGCTCTTGCTGTTAGGGAGCGCTTGCTCTTGAGCAAAGGAGCTGTCAGGCTGAATTCCTCCAAGCAATGTGCCCCCGGGCCAGCAAGTGAGGGCAGGTAGCTCCTTGGGCTGTGTCCCTGGGGTGGTGAGCAGCCGTGACATAGGAGGAGGGAGCTAGGGAGGAGGCCAAGGTTTCTGGCTGAGATGCAGTTCTAGTGTGGAGGCAGTGGCCCTTAGCTGGAAAGCCACTGTGAAAATTGCCCTTGCTCCACAGTGCCACCTGCTGACTCTAACGATGGAAAGGTCTGCTGCTGTTCATTCCTCTTAGCCCTGCAGAACCAGCTCAGGAACTGGATTCCAACTGGCTCATGCATCTGAGCCAAGAACTCTTCCCAGAGAGCCAGGAGGAGCTGAGCTGGGCTCCCTGAGCCTGTAGGGCTGCCAGGTGCACCCTCTCTGCATGGCCGCTAGGTGAACAGGTTTTCCGTCAGAGGGTCAGCGTGAGACCCATCTGTGCTGCTGGCACATGCTGCCCTGCAGAGCAGGACTACAATAAGGGAGTGAGAGTCCTGCAGTGGGAGCAAGGCTGGTGAGGACTATCTAGCCAGAGAGGTTCCTGGCCATCCCATCCTCTCCTTGCTGTGCAGTAGCAGTCTTCCTCTTCCTTCATCAGATCACATTTGACAACAAGGCTCATAGTGGCCGGGTGAAGATCAGTCTGGACAACAAAGCTGACATCAAAGAGTGCAAGGATCCAAGTGTCTATGGCCGAGGTAGGGGGTGGGAAGGGCAGACAGAATGGGGGGCAGTCTTCCTCCATCCCACCCTCCGCCCGCCCCTGCTCACTGGAAGGGCCATTGGTGTGTCTGTGCTAGTGCTGCTGCACGCCATAAGGCCTGTCCATTCTAGACACCTCTTTCACAGCAAATGTGACCTCACCTCAGCTAGACCTCTGCTGAGGGATTATTTGGGTAGGTGGGGGGATCTGTTCAGCAATGTTGGAGTGATCTCTGGGTGATGTGACTCAGGGCAGGTGTCCATGGAAGACCATGCACTGCTCCAGTGGTCGGAGCAGACGTGTGCGCTCCTTACTTCCTCGCTCCCATGTAACTAAAATCCTGGCTTCAGGATGGGCACTGGGTGTCACCTTTGTGGTCTAGCAGGCGGATGGTGGTGGCTGCTCTCTCCTGGGCGTTCTAGGCTGGTGTGGCATGTGGGTTCTGGGCATTGCTGGCTCCATTCTCAGACCCTTGAGCGCTCAGCTCTTGTGGAGGAGCCTGTCTCCTTAGCTGCTTCTCCTCCACTGGGGGTCTCCCACACTGGGCTCCGCTTGGCCGCCCTGGTATTACCTTGCTGAGGAGATCCACTGCCTCTTCCAGGAGACAACACCTTCCGCATGTTCTTCGATGTGGCTGTGATCCTTGTTTGTGTGCTGTCCTTCATCCTGTGTGCCCGCTCCATCGTCCGGGGCTTGATGCTGCAGCATGTGAGTACTGGCCTCGCCTGGCCTGCTGAGCTGATCAGCATTAACCCCTTGAGTACAACTGGGTGCAAACATCAGGCTCGGACAGCACAGCCCCTTGCACTCCTGCAGTCTCTCAGGGATGATGGGCCTCCGCTTGGATGTAAGGCTGTGCTTGCTGCAGTGATCCCCTTTGAGGATGGGTCTCTCTGGCAGGAGGGAGGGTTCCCAGGGCATCTCCTATGTATCCCTTGGGGCACACAACTACTGAATGAAGCTGAGGGCCATGGGCCTCTCTGGGGGTGGAATGGCTCCATCAGTCTGAGATGGAGCTGTCAGAGGCTGGAACCCGTTCTCCCAGCTGAGTTACCGTGAAGGTGAGCAGAGCATCAGACCAGTGAAGTGAGAGAAATGTGATGATCTGAGGTGGTCAAAAGGGCAAATACGAATTTTATTTTGAGCTGGGTGAAAAGCTCACTCTCCTGGAGTACTGGGGAGAGCTGGGAGTTAGGCTTTGTCTATTTCCCCTTCTGCGAGGGTGAGGATTCTGGTAAATGGGGCCCTGCTGCTCCCACTGGGGCCTTCTCTGCCCAGCAGCCATGTTCCAAACCAAACATCCCCAAGGGACTCTTGGGAATCCACCTCAGCCCGCTGCCTGAGGAGCTTTGTCCCTGCTGTGAGTTCGTCACAGCTCTCCGTTGTGCTTGCAGGAGTTGGGCCATTTCTTTCAGAGACGCTACAACCAGGATGTCTGCCTGTCGGACCGCATGGAGTTTGTGAATGGCTGGTACATCCTGCTGGTGGTGAGTGATGTCCTGACAGTGTCCGGGACCATCATGAAGATTGGAATTGAGTCAAAGGTGAGGGGATGGCCAGGCATTCATTCCTGTGTGTGCTCTTCTCCCTCTCCCACATGGGGCTGTGCTGGGGAACCCTCCCAGAGAATCTCTGGCAAAATATCTCCTTTCCACCCTGGGAATGCTGCTAGGGCAGAGCCAGTGGAAGGCCACACCTTCGCTCCCAGAGGGTGGCATCTGCTCTCTTGTGGCTGGGGCTCTGGGATTCCTCCTTGACCCTTCCTGATAGAGTTGGGGGCAAGGACCCTGTTCAGTAAGGCCAGAGGAGAAGAAGAAGGTGCTGATCCTCTGGGAATGCATCGTTTGCTCCCTGCCAGAGCTGTTAATAGCTGCAGCCTGAGGGGATTTGCACCAAGGACCTAGAGGAACCAGCTCCCTAGCAGCCCCAGGGAACTCAATGGGAATAAGTCACAAAACAGAGAGGTAACCTATAGTCTCGCTCACGAGTGACTTCGGCTGTGGGCCTGGCAGCTTGTTGGGCATGGAGATCCCAGCCTAGGTGCCGATGTGGGAACTGCCAAACCTCCTGCCTTGGGATCATGTTCCCTCCTAACTCAAGCTCTTTGTAAGATCAGTGCAGTAACCCTGTGGCTCTGTAGCCTCCTGCAGAGCTTGATGCACCATTTGCCTGTTCTGTTCCTACAGGGAGACAGGGACAGGGAAGGACCCACTCTGAGACAGGGTGGCCCGATAGCTACATTTGAGTGCTGGATTGCTGCTGTCCCCATGCTCTGGAGCATGGGAATGATCATGGCTACTGAGCACGTCAGTTTAGTGATGTCCTGGTCTGCGCAGATCCATACTGGGTCCTGAGTGACAATCCTGTCCAGTGTACAGCCCCTACCTGCCACAGACAGTAAAAATCAAGCGTAGGAGACCCAAGGCACTAGGTACTCATGCAAGGCCTTTGTCTAGTTTAAAAGGGCCTGAATAGCTTCCTCCTTTCCTTTGGGAAGCCACGCCAGGTACCTAGCCAATCCTGTCCTGATCCTGAGCCCAAGCCTAACCTGTCCTGTCCCTTGACCCATCCCAAAGGGACCCCTGCTGGGGTTAGGTCTGACAAACTGCTGTTTTCCTGGAGCCAGGCTTGGGAGTGATCAGCCTCCTCCTCTCTCCTCTGATTGATCCTGTTGTTTTCCCCACACCTCCCCCGACCTCCCCTCCTCTTGCTGCCTCCTGAGAGCACAAGATGTCATGCCTGGCAGTGCTGTAGCTGCCCAGTGAAGGACTGGCCCCTCCCCGCTCCAGACGCTGCAGGGCATTTACTGGTGCAGATCTTTTTCAATCCATCATGTTCCAAATGCATAACGGCATTTTGTATTGCTGCTCCTCAGGCTTCCTTGTCCACCTGTTGGTAGCTGTCAGCAGGGTTCTGCTCCCCTGGCTGTAATGGATTCATAGATTCCAAAGGCAGAAGGACCATTGTGATCATGTGGTCTGGAACAGGCCAGAGAACTTCCCCAGAGCAGAGCTCTTAGAAAAACCTCCAATCCTGAATTAAAAATTGCCAGAGATGGAGAACCTGCTACAACCCTTGATGGAATTGTGGTGAATGATGGGGTAATCTGGGACACTAAGCACCTAAGCTCATGTTAAGGATAGGGGACACGTTTGCTATGAGGGGCGGGGCTGCCTGATGTGTCTGTGTCTCTGTCTGCAGAACTTTGCCAGCTACGATGTGTGCAGCATCCTTCTGGGCACCTCCACGCTGCTGGTCTGGGTCGGGGTCATCCGCTACCTCAGCTTCTTTCAGAAATACAATGTGAGTGATGCCTGCAAGCAGATGCACTCAGCATGTAGTGAGAGAGCTCTGTCCCAGTGAGTGGCAACGCTGTCTGAGGTGCAGTACTCTGCTCGAAGTGAAGGCCTGGGCAGACTTTGCCCCTCTCAATCCTGACCTGCAACATGCCAGTGTCTCTCTCTACCTTTGGCTCTTCTTTCACAGCTCTGCCGATGCCCCTCAGTCCTGACTTTCAACCATGCCCCTGTCATTCCAGATGGGGTTCACCCCTCCCCCAGCTCTGTCAGTGCCCTCAGTGGTGACTTGCAACCATCCCGCTATTCCAGCACTGCTCTCTCAGAAAGCAAAACAGGAACAATTCAGTGGAAAACCTGTTGTGCTAGCTAATGCTCTGGCCACTCCACATAAGTGCCCTTAAAGAATAGGGCTTCCAGTGTTTTCTTTGAGAATCATTTTGCAGCCTGATCATTTGCCCTGATACTCAGCTCCATTGCCCTGTGATGTGATATGCCATTGCACCTGCTCCTCTTCCTGGACCACCTAAAAACCTCTCCTCTCCTGGGTTGACATGTCCCTCCTATTCCTAGGAGCAGCCTCTGCCACAGCAGACACTGGGGTCTCCCTAGCTATGCACATTCAGCTCCCTGAACCTTTCCTCGGGAGGATCGCTGCTGACCTGGGGACAGGACACGGTCCCAGGTGCTGTTTCTGTAGGGCTCTGGCAAGATTTGTGCCTCCCTGCTCCAAGACTTGATGCCTCTGCATGTTCAGCATAGAGTAGCTGTGGCCTTGCTGGTTGTCATGTGATGCTGCAGGCCTCTGTTGCATCTGCTGCCTCCACTCCCAGACCTTTGTGCTGCCCCACAATTATTGTTCCCATCTGATCTCCATGTGGTGACTGATTCCATCATCCCTTGGGGATACCCAGCTCCATCATGCTATCCCCTTTGGCATCTCCTGCAGACTCTGGGCGCCCTGATGAAGTGTCCCTAGAGTGACCAGTCAGCAAGTGTGAAAAACTGGGGCAAGGGGTGGAGGGTAATAGGAGTCTATATAAGAAAAAGACCCAAAAATCAGGACTGTCCCTATAAAATCAGGACATCTGGTCACCTACCTGCACCGTTAGTGTTTCACAATTGCATCTGTCTCCCCCAGATTCTCATAGTGACCATGAGGGTCGCTCTCCCCAACGTGATCCGCTTTTGCTGCTGTGTGGCCGTCATTTATCTGGGCTACTGCTTCTGCGGGTGGATCGTACTGGGCCCGTACCATGTCAAGGTACCATGGGGCACTGTGCCATGTTGGGGTTGGCTGAGGAGACCAGGTCTGCAGCTGGGAGTGTTGAAGGCACTGTACCATCTGGGGGGTCAGTCTATGATACTAGGAGCATGGGGGGATTGTACCATGTTGTGTAGGTCTGGGGAAGGACTAAGTCTGGCTAGGGAAGGAGTGGGCAAGCTACAGCCCAACCTCTGAGCTCCTGGCTGGGGAGGCTAGCCCTTCCCTCCCTCTCCCCACCCCCCCGTCCTCCCTCTCCCGGAACCACGCCACCAGTGCTCTGGGGGGTGGGGCTGCACGCTTCTGTAGGGCAGCATGTCTAGCTCTGTCTGGGCTGCTGCTCTTAGTGGCATGGTAAGGGGGTAGGGAGCAGGAAGGTTGGATGAGGGGCAAGGAGTCCCAGGGGGCTGTCGGGACAAGAAGCAGGGGGGGTAGACAGTCTCTGGAGGGGGCGGTCAGGGGACAAGGAGTGGGAGGGGGCATTGGATGGGTCTGGGATTCTGAGGGGGGCAATCAGGGCAGGAAGTGGAAGGGAGTTGGATAGTGAGTAGGGCTAGGCTGTTTGGAGAGGCACAGCCTTCCCTACCCGGCCCTCCATGGAGCTTTGCAACCCTGATGTGGCTCTAGGGCCAAAAGGTTTGCACAACCCTGGGCTAGGGACACTGGGGAGGGGACTGTACCATGGTGGCATGGGTGAAGGGGGAGCAGGTCTGTGGGGAATGGGGCACTGGAGCCCTGCCTTTGCTTGGGTGGCATTCCAAGTCCCCAGCCCAAGCCACAGATCCCACAGCCTTGGAGTCTCTTGCTGTGCTGGTGGTAGCTTTGCCCTATAAAATAGCACTAACCCTCCAAGCACTGCTCTAGATTAGGGGAGAACACAGCTGTCTTGATCCCCATCCCAGTCCCTTCAGTGGGGGGAGATCCCTAAAGAACCTCCCAATGGAAACAGAATGCAGGGGACACAGCAGCCCTTCCCCCAACATCCAGCTGGCATTGGCCTTGCCTTGCACAGTGAGTAGCAGCAGCAAGGAATCACCCTCTCTGTCCTATTGCATTGTTTAGTGCAGCATAGGGTCTGGAGCAGGTGAGGCTGCTGCAGCTGAACCTCTGGCCCATTGCTTGGCTTGGCTCTGCCAGAGCCTCCACTCCTGGTCAGGCAGCGCCAAGCAGCGGGTGGTGAGAGAGGCAGGAGGAAGGGAGGCAAGCAGGAAATGGGAGTTCTTAGGGGTCTGTTTCTGTCGCTACCCTGCTAGGGGATATTGGCTAGTCCCTTCTCCTCTCTGCACCCATTTGGGGAGTAGGAACTAATGGCTGGATAGAGCATAGGGCCCTTTGCTAAGAAGGGGGAAGATGTGTTGGTGGTAGCTCTGCTGCCATTGAGCCTAGATGGTCACGCAGCTCCAGCTCCCCATGTGGCTTTGCTCCAGGGTCTGCCCAGCCATACCTATACTCGGGCTTGGCTCTCTCTGCCCCATGTGCAGTTCCGCTCCCTCTCCATGGTGTCCGAATGCCTCTTCTCCCTCATCAATGGGGATGATATGTTCGTGACTTTCGCTGAGATGCAACAGAACAGCTACCTGGTGTGGCTTTTCAGCCAGCTCTACCTCTACACCTTCATCAGTCTCTTCATCTACATGGTGCTCAGCCTCTTCATTGCACTCATCACCGGCTCCTATGAGACCATTAAGGTCAGTCTGGGGAGTGCTGCTTTCCCTGGGCTGCAGGCTTGTCAGAGCCCAAGAGCCATGTCCAACCTGCATGAAATGGGCCTTGTCTCAGGTTCCCTCAGCCACTCCATCTTGGGGTGGAGCACGGCATGATGGGATGTGAAGCCCTTCCAGCAGGAAGTATTGTGAACTCCATGGGCTGCCCTGTTAGAGTGGTGCCAACGATGGGCTTAGTTATCCAATGACAGGTGTGTGGGGTAGGACACTCTCCCCACTCCTCCCCTTACCTGGTCGCAGCTGGCAGTCATCGCCTGGGGACATGGTTCGGAGACAGCTTTGCTTGAGATCACAAGCACTTGTGTGCCTGAGCCAGCCCGTTCCCAGTATACCCGTGGCGCCACCTATCGTCCTTCCGGCCCTAGCACATCTGGCACTGCTGCCATTGCCCTGTTGCTGCCAGCCCTCTGAGGGCTGTTGGGGAAGGGGAGTGAGAGCCCTGGAGTCTGCTCTCATGTCTAGTGAGTAGAGAAGTCCTCCCTGGGGAGGCTTTGGCTTTCTCGTCAGTTCTGTGGAACTTTTCCTTGTAGGCCTGGACAGAGCTGCCCCAGGGTACGGCGAATAAGGGTGACTGCCGCGGGCCCATGCTTTGGGGGGCCCCTGTGCTCCACAGGGGTTCACTTGGTGCTCAGCACCTACTGGCAGCTAAACACCCCCCCCCCCGCCTCTGCTCCCCAGCACCTTTTACTTGCTAGCGGTCCCTTATTTCTCTTCCTCCCTCCTAGAGCCTCCCGTCTGCTGCCATGCGTCCAGATCAGCTCTGGGAGGGAGGGGAAGAAGTGGGGACTGGGTGTGCTTTGGGGAGGGGGTGGGAAGAAGTGGGGTGGGGATTGGGGAGAAGTGAGTGCGGCTGATTTGTCCCAAGCTCCAGGACAGCCCTGGGCCTGAAACCTGAGCACTGTGGGCAGCATAAGAGAAACTTTCCCTAAGCTGCACCGGGACATGGCAGGGCTGCCTGTGAGGTGAGGGGATTGTCTCTGGCCCATCAGATCCTTGGCCTCTGCTAAGATCATCAAGGTTTCAGGTAGGCCATGATCAAGATTCCAGTATCCCCACACAGGCCCTAGCCAGCCCTCAGAGCCTTTAGTGTCCTGGATTGGCTCCCCCTCCCAGTGTCCCCAAGAGCTCCCCTGCTGCTGAGAGGAGGTAGGAGGCCTCTGGAAGGGTTATCAGGCCAGGCTTGGTGGGCAAGTAGACTGACTCCTCTCTGCCCATTTCTGCAGCACCAGTGTGAGGGTGATGTCCCAGTCACACAGCTCCACACGTATATTGCCGAGTGCAAAGACAGCCCAAGGTCTGGCAAGTTCCGCCGTGAGAGCAGTTCCTCCTGCTCGATCTTCTGCTGCTGCGAGCGGTATGTATGCAGGGAGAGAGCCAGCAGGCTCTGGGGACAAGATGGGCTGAACCACTCTGCTCTAACCTGTTCCAGTAACACTCTAAGGTCAGAGCTGGGGGTGGCTGTTAGGAGTTGTGGGAGGGTGGGGATGGTCTCCGTGTACCCGGCAGAGAAGTGAACTGCACATTGTACCTCAGTCAATAGAAAGAGCTTTAGAACACACTTATAGATTAAACCAAGGGTCTCCAAACTATGACCCATGGGCCAGATACAGCCTGCCGGCTTGATTTATCCGACCCCCACAGCTGAGCATGCAGGCCAGCTAAGCAGGCATGTGGAGAGGCCTCTGCTGCCTAGCTGCTGGAGGAGCAAAGTCCTGCGGGGGTGGGGAGGAGCAAAGCGGGGAGGGTCACGCTGAGCAGGCAGGTGGGGAAGCTGTGCTGTCCCACCGTGCGAGTTGCTGCTGGCAGCTGGAAGAACAAAGGGGTGAGTGTCCCTGCAGCGGCGCAGCCCGAGGAGCAAAGGGAGGCGGGGTTGTGGCAGGGCTGGAGGAGCAAAGGGGAGTGGGCGTCCTGGCAACCGGAGGAGCTAAGGGAGAGGGGGTCACAGCATGGCTTATCATTCATCTGGATTCTCCCAGACATGTCCGGCTATTTTGGTTAAAAATAGTGTCCAGGGAGAATTTATAAATGTCAGGGATTTTCCCCCTGCAGAGTGCGGCAGATGAAAGGCTGCTGACTGGATTCATCCAGTCGCATGGAGCTCCATAGCCAGAGCATACCCCTGCCCTGCAGCTTCTAATCACTGGCCAGCTCATCTCCCCTCTTTCCCCCACAACCCCCCCTGCATTCTCAGATCAGGGGCTGCCCTGGCTGTTCGCAGAGCACTCCCCTCCCCTCCCCTGCTGCTGCAGTCTCAGACTGCTGGCCCTAGTATCGGGACCTGGGGCAGCTCTAGAGATCCTTCTCCCCCCCTTGCCCAGGGCGGGGGGGAAGGGAGTGTGGGGGGGTGACAACTGGCTGTGCAGGAAAGCACAGCAGCATGGGCTCCACGCAGAGCCCAACATGCTGTTTGAGTGGCATGGTGGGGGGGCGGTTTGAAGGTTTGAAAGGGGGTTTCTGGAGGGGGCAGGGAATGGGGGGGGTTGGATGGGTTGAGGGTTCTGTCGGGGCGAGGGAGATAAGGGTCGGGGCAGGCAGAGGACTGTTAGGGAGTAGGTTCCTAGGGGGGCAGTTAGGGTGTGTGGGGTCCGCAGGAGGGTGCAGTCAAAGGACAAGGAGCAGGGAGGCTTTGATAGGGGGTGGGCTCCTGGGGAGCAGTTAGGGGCAGGGGTCCCAGGAGGGGGCAGTCAGGGAGTAAGAGGGGGTTGGGAGTTCTGAGGAGGGTGGGGGGAGTGGGGCAGGGCTAGGGTGTCCCCCCGCCCCCTGTGTCCTGTTTTTTGAATGTTGAAATACAGTAACCCTAGGGAGGAGCAAAGGTGGGGGGTTGCAGCAGCTGGAGGAGCAAAGGGGAGGGGTCACAGCAGGCAGGTGGGGTGGAGGAGCAAAGCAGGGGGTTGCGGCAGCTGCCAGAGGAGCAACCAACAATGGGAACCTGGAGCTTCCCTTACCAAAGTACAGTACAGTGGAGTCCCACTATGATGCGACAAATGGGATCCAAGAAATCCCATGGCGCTAAATGCGAGGTCATGTTATAGCGGGGTATCTGTCCCTGGCAGGCGGGGGCTGTGGCCTCCAGAGAAGCCGCGGCCCCATGCCTGCCGGAACAGGGGACTCTGGGGCACGACTTCTGAAAGTAGTTAACCCTGGGTTAGATGATAGGAAGCCAAGTGTGGGAATAAATGGTCAGTTTTCAAAATGGAGGTAGTTAAACAACAGGGTCCCCCAAGGATCTGAACTGGGACCTGTGATGGTCAACATATTCATTGACAATCTGGAAAAAGACGTTGAACAGTGAAGTGGCAAAGTTTGCAGATGATGCAACATTATTCAAGATAGATAAATCCAAAGTAATAGGCTAGAAAAAATAATCCTAACGACATCTGTGTAATGATGGGTTCTAAATTAGTTGTTACCATTCAAGAAAGAGAGAACCATGGATAGGTCTCTGAAAACTTCATCTCAAAGCACAGCAGCAGGCGAAAGTGCTAACAACTTTAGGAATTATTAGGAAAGAAATAGAAAATAAGACTGAAAATATAATAATCCACTATATAAATCCACAGTGTGCCCACACCTTGAATACTGTGTCCAGTTCTAGTTGCCCGATCTGAAAAAGGGTATAGTGGAACTGGAAAAGGTTGCCCTTCTCTGAACAGAGATGATGAAGGCTATGGAATGGCTTGCATGCAAGGGGAGCCTAAAATGATTAGGGCTATTCAGCTTATAAAAGAGATGATTAAGGGGAGATATGATGAAGAGCTATAAAACCATGAATGGTGTGGAAAAAGTGAGTAGGGAAGTATTTTATTTACACTTTCCCACAGTACAAAAACCAGGGGTCACCCAATGAAATTAGTAGGCAGCAGGTTTAGCACGAACAACAGGAAGTACTTTTTTTCACATACAACACAATTAACTTGTGGAATTCATTGCTATGGGGTGCTGTGATGGCCAAAAGTATAACTGGATTCAAAAAAGAACTAGATGAGTTCACGGAGGATAGATCCATCAGTGGCTATGAGCCAAGAGGGTCAGATGAACCCATGCTTGGGGCAATCCTAAATCTCTGACTGCTAGAAACCAAGAGGGGGAGACTGAGTAGATCACTCCAACTGTAACATTCTGTACGCTCTGGTACTGGCCACTGTCCAAGACAGGATGCTGAGCTAGATAAACCATTGATCTTGACCCAGTATGGCGGCTGTTATGTTCTTTGGTTTTACTGGCCTCTCTGTGATAGAGGGGACAGAAGGTTTGGACTGAAGCCCACTGACAGAAGAGGGAGCTCAGGATTGAGATAGCAAGGGGCTGTGGGTTGAGACTGAAGGGCACTGGCAAAGATGGAATAGCAGGGGGCTGTGGGTTAGGACTGAGGGGCACTGGCAGAGCTGGGATAGGCAGGGGCTGTAAGTCAGGACTATGGGGGACCAGGAAGCCTGTAATCTTAACAAATGTATTAGTCCTTCGCTTTCTTGAGCTTAATATCAAAATACTGGCAGGAGCATACTTACAACCTAGAGATGAGAGGCAGCTACTTGAGACTTTCCCCAGCTGGTCCCTAGGACTTGGGATGGAAAGGGACATCTGGAGGGACTATTCCATCTGGATGTAAAAGGGCCCCAAACATCAGGCTAAACAGCAGCCACATCAGTAACTAGCAAGCATCTCTGTAGCAGGCATCACTGCATGGGGAAATCCTCAGCTCAACATGTGCAGATCAGCTCTTGCTTGAGCTGTGCTGCTGGCAACAGGCTGGTGGGAGGGACATGATGTTTCCAGATGTTGCAACTGTTTCTTCATGGCGCAGGCCAGTCCTCGTTTGGCTCTGAGCCTCACTGTAGAGTGCCCACTGATGCATGTGCCAGAGGCCAGTGTGTGGCTGGGGCTCTACTGCTCACAGTTTCCTCTGCTTTCCCTGCAGGGCTCCGCTGCAGGACAACACACTGGTGGTGAATTGACAATGCAGCTGCGCGAGAGCCTGATCTGTGTACCTGTGTGGGAGAGCACACTCTGCTGTACTGCTGGGGAACTGAGCCTGTACATGGAACTGCCTGCAGGGGATTGGTCATGGGGACAATCCCAGCCCTGCAACCGCACCCAATGGCGGCTGACTCCAGGGAGTGGTAGCAGGAGTGGGGTTGTGTGGCCCCCAAGCAGAGACATGGTTGTGCTCTGTCCACCATGATGAACCCTGGATCTGCTGAGTCAGCCCTTAGCCTATAGCACCAGCTGGGCTCTGCTCACTGTGTGCTGGCCACATGGGCTGGAACCTTGGGTCACAGCTTTTATGTAGCACCTTTTTTATTTACCTTCTGGCTTTTACAGGCTGTGAGATCCTGGGGGGGAACAGGGGGTAGGAAAAAGGCTGAGGGCCCCACTTTGTCACTGCCTTGGGTTGGGGGAATGGTGTGGCTTCACATGGAGCCATGCAGAAATGGAACCTGAATGGGATGAGCACTGCAGTGATGCTAGCACTCCTGTCCCATGTCAGTGCCACACCTCAGCAGCACTCTCCCCTGTCCCTCCCAGCCTGGGGCCCAGCAGAGACTGCTGAGTTTAAGTAGTGGAAGGAGTTCCTCTGATGGAGCCCTTCCTCCCTTAGGTAAGGGAAGCCCAACTTTGCAGGGGACTAGGAGAGTTCAGAAAAGATGCTGCTCTCCCGACCTTGTTGCTGCTCTTAACCCTTCTCCCCTCCCAGTTGGAAACTGGTGCCATCCCAGAGCCTGTGTCCTGGGTACTCTGTCATTCTTCATCTTGCTTTTTCCAGTCTCAGCTCTCTTCTCTGACTGCTGCAGAAATGCCCCACTGAGGGCACCACTGAGTTGTGCTGTGCTGGGTGCTGTCTGCAGCCTGGACTCTTGATAGGTTGGCTTTAGTTTTGAAGGTGTTTTTTAAAATGTTTTCAAGCTGCCCCCCACTCCACCAACATTCAGTGCTGGGGGTGGGAGGGGCTGAGCCCTTCCTGCTGCCTCTAGATACTGAAAAAAGTCTTTTGGGCCTTTATTTTTTGTCTACATTTGTTATCTTTAGAAACAGTCTGCTCTTCCCTGTTCCTAATGGTGGTCTCCTTGGAGGAGCTGAGAAGGGGGTGAGGGTGGAGGGGAGCAGGGCAGGTATGACTTCTGCCCACTGATGAGGGAGGGCATTCTGGGGCTGTGCACAGACTTCTTCCACCTTGAGAGTGTGGCAAAGCCTTAGGCACCAATCCCTTCCTGTCCAAAGGGCTGAGGCTCTTGCTCTCTGATGTCACAATTCTGCTAGACCCCAAGCCCTTTCAGAATCCTTCAGCGCAGAGGAGAGGGGAGCCGTGGTTTCTGATGGAAATACCTGTGTGAAAGGACAGGTTCTTTCTGTGCCAGCAACAGCATAACCCCAGGGCCCTTTTCCAGTCACCTTGCAGTTTTAATACTTTTAAAACCATAGATTTTTAAGGAATCGCTTCAGTGAAGACACCAGCCTCTCCTGTGTGTTTGCAGCTTGGCACTAGTGTGTGTGCTGAGACTCGCTGCTGGCTAAGCCTCTGTGGGGCCAGATCAGTCAGATCCTTTCCCCGGGCCTAACTCCAACTCCAAGGAATAACTCTGAATCCTCCAGAGCCTGCTGTTTGTTCTAAATCTCTCTCCTATTGCCAGTGTCTCTAGCATTCCCATGAGCAAGCAGCAGCAGAACCTGCCTCACCTGCATGTAGCCTTGCCGCTCTATTTGGCTTGTGCTGTTACTGGTGAGCACTTGAGCCAGGCAGTATAACTGCGCCTCCCCAGAGGGCTGCAAACAAACAAATGAAAGAGACCTCCCCTTCCCCACCCACTCTCTGGAGTGAAGACTCCTAACAGTTACAGGTACAATACAGGCAGATGGAAAGGTGCGATCTGAAGGGGATGGCAGTGGTGATGTTTGGTGCACACATAGTTACATGCTACTGTGAAAAGTGGGCCATGTCCACACCAGGTGTATCTACACGTTGGTGAAAGGCTGTGATGGGGGAGGCAGAGACTTTCCCTGCAGCTGGAGACTTTTCCTGCAGTGGAGGAATGGCACCAGCAGCAGGACACTTGCTAAAAATAGTGTAGACAGGAAGGCACTGCTTGGGGGAGTAGAGCTGTATGGAGTATGTACTCAAGTACAAGTGTCTTTACCCACCTAAGCCATGCCTCAGTCTACACTATTTATAATCATGTGAAGAGGGCTATGCTGCTGAGAGATGGGGGCAATGTAAACATACCTTTAATGGTTTTAAGCAGCCTCTGTTCCTTTAAGGCCATGTAGCTAAAAGCGCAGTGTGGGGGAGATTGTGCCTCTTGTACCCAGCGGGAGCCCTTACAATCTACAGCTGGGCACAGGGATCAGATCTCCTTAGGCTCCCCATCTCCCCTGCAGCATTGTTCAGCTTGAGCTCCAGGCCCTGGCTGCCTGTTATCTGTGTCACAAAGTCAGGTCTGCTACCTCCCTTGTGTGCTGGGCACTCACTTTGTGGAAAATGAGCTATGGGCCGCCCTGCACTCCCAGCACCAAATAGAGCTTGTGTCCTATGCACACTGGGAAGGCCCCTGGGGCTGGGCGTGGTGAAGCCCAGGCGGAGTCCCTGTGAAACAAGGGGGTGTGGACAAATTGGCAGCAGCTGGGCTGTCTTGGAACTGACTTGGCAGCATCCTGCCTCCACCTTCTGTGAAATCACAAACCTGTCTGCACTGAATTCACTTACAGCCTGGAACTCTGCAGGAAAGGGTTTCCAGCAGGGGCAGGGCTGCAGGCTGGTAGCAGCACTAGGAGCATTTAAATTTTTCTATGGCAGAGCCTCCCACTCAGAAAGCTGGCACCTTCTTGGGCTTTGGAGAGTGTTCACTTTGTGGTGTTGGGGTCAGCGCAGCCAGCTTTGGAGCTGGCTTGCAGCCCCTCTCCCTGGTCAGGACTGTTAGTGCGGGTGACGTCAGTAGTACATGCTCATCTGTTGAGGGAGATACAGGTTCCAACAGGTCCTTGGGCTGCTGAATGCCACTGATATGAAGTACCATGAAGATGAGTGTGGCTGAGAGCCAGCCCTGGAGTTGCTAGTTCAGATCATCAAGAATCAAGAGGGTAGCCGTGTTAGTATGCAGTTGGAGAAGTAACAAAGAGTCCTGTGGCACCTTAAAGACTGACTAAAGTATTAGAGCATAAGCTTTCGTGGGTTAATACCCACTTCGTCGGATGCATGCAGTGGAAGAATCCGGGGGCAGGTATAAATAGGTAGGCAAGAACCAGGTTGGAGATAACGGGGTTAGTCCAATGTGGCTGAACCAGCTTGTTATCTCTAATCAGGGAGGGTGAGGTATTCCTCTAGCACAGTGGTCTTCAAACTGGGGTGCGCGAGACCCCGGTGCCGCCACCGAGCCCGCCTGGGAGACCGTTGAACTCCCGGGCAGGCTATTTTGGTCCTGCCAAAATGCCGCCGCGGAAAGCGGAAGCTTCCGCTTTCTGCAGCGGCATTTTGGCGGACATACCCCAGGGGGCCGTGAGTGGCCCCCGGGCCAAGGCAAGGGGCCGCAGCCTGAAAAGTTTGGGGACCCCTGCTCTAGCAGCTGAACTGGAGATGTGAACAGCAAGAAAAGAGAAACTGTTCTTGTAGTTAGCTAGCCATAATTCCTATTCAGTCCTGAGTTGATTGTATCAAATTTGCAAATGAATTGCAGCTCTGCAATTTCTCTTTGCAGTCTGGTCTTAGTTTTTTTGCTGCAATACAGTGACTTTTAAATCTGTAATTGTTTGTGCAGGGAGATTGAAATGTTTTCCTACAGGTTTTTGTATATTGCCATTCCTGATATCTGATTTGTGTCCATTTATCCTTTTTCGTAGGGACTGTCCAGTTTGGCCGATGTACATAACAGAGGGACATTGCTGGCACATAATGGCATATATTACATTGGTAGATGTGCAGGTGAATGAACCAGTGATGGTGTGGCTGATCTGGTTTGGTCCTGTGATGGTGTTGCTGGTGTAGATATGTGGGCAGAGTTGGCATCGAGATTTGTTGCATGGATTGGTTCCTGAGTTAGAGTTACTATGGTGCGGTGTGCTGTTGCTGGTGAGAATATGCTTGAGGTTGGCGGGTTGTCTGTGCGCCAGGACTGGTCTGCCCCCCAAGGCCTGTGAGAGTTAGGGATTGCTGTCCAGGATGGGTTGTAGATCACTGATGATGCGTTGGAGAGGCTTTAACTGAGGACTGTAGGTGATGGCCAGTGGTGTTCTGTTTTCTTTCTTGGGCTTGTCTTGCAGCAGCAGGCTTCTTGGTACACGTCTGGCTCTGTTGATCTGTGTCCTTATTTCCTTGTGCAGGTACTGTAGTTTTGAGAAAGCTTGGTGAAGATCTTGTAGGTGTTGGTCTCTGTCTGAGGGGTTGGAGCAAATACAATTGTACCCCAGTGCTTGGTTGTAGACAATGGATCGTGTGGTATGTGTGGGATGGAAGCTGGTGGCATGAAGGTAGGCATAGCTGTCGGTAGGTTTTCGATATAGGGTGGTGTTGATGTGGCTGTCCTTAATTTGCACTATGGTGTCTAGGAAGTGGACCTCCTGTGTAGACTGGTCCAGGTTGAGGTGGGGTGAAAGCTGTTGAAATCATGGTGGAATTCTTCCAGAGTTTCTTTCCCATGGGTCCAGATGATGAAGATGTCATCAATGTAGCGTAGATAGAGAAGGGGCGTGAGTGAACGAGAGTTGAGGAAGAGTTGTTCCAGGTCAGCCATAAAGATTTTGGCATACTGTGGGGCCATGCGGGTGCCTATAGCGGTGCCACTGGTCTGGAAGTATATATTGTCACCAAATTTGAAATAATTGTGTGTGAGGATAAAGTCACAGAGCTCAGCAACTACTTGTGCTTTGGCATCATCAGGGATACTATTCCTGACAACTTGTATTCCATCTCTGTGTGGGATGTTTGTGTAGAGAGCCTCTACATTCATGGTGGCTAGGATGGTGTTTTCTGGAAGATCACCAATGCATTGTAGTTTTCTCAGGAAGTCAGGGGTGTCACGGAGATAGCTGGGAGTGCTGGTGGCGTAGGGTCTGAGTAGAGAGTCCACATATCCAGACAATCTTTCAGTGAGAGTACCAATGCCTGAGATGATGGGGCGTCTAGGATTTCCAGGTTTGTGGATCTTGGGTAATAGATAGAGTAACCCTGGTTGGGGCTCTAAGGGTATGTTAATTTGTTCCTGTATTAGTGTAGGGAGTGTCCTGAGTAGATGGTGCAGTTTCTTAGTATATTCCTCAGTGGGACCTGAGGGAAGTGGCCTGTAGAAATTGGTGTTGGAGAGTTGTCTGGTAGCCTCCTTTTGGTAGTCAGACCTGTCCATGATGACAACAGCACCTCCTTTATCAGCCTCTTTGATTATGATGTCAGGGTTGTTTCTGAGGCTGTGGGTAGCATTGTGTTCTGCACGACTTAGGTTGTGAGGCAGGCGATGTTGTTTTTCCACAATTTCTGCCTGTGCACGTCAGCGGAAGCATTCTATGTATAGGTCCAGACTGTCATTTCGACCCTCAGGAGGAGTCCATGTGGAGTTCTTTTTCTTGTGCTGCTGGTGGGATGGTGTCTGTGTATCAGTGTGCTGTTCTATGTTGTCTTGAAAGTATTCTTTGAGTCGAAGATGGCGAAAGTAGGCTTCCAGATCACCGCAGAATTGTATCATGTTTGTGGGGGTGGTGGGGCAGAATGAGAGTCCTCGAGATAGGACAGATTCTTCTGCTGGGCTGTGTGTGTAGCTGGATAGATTGACGATATTGCTGGGTGAGTTAGGAGTACCACTGTTGTGGCCCCATGTGGCAGGTAGGATTTTAGATAGCTTGCAGTCCTTTTAGTTTAGATTGTGGCTGTCAGTGAATTATGCTTCAGATTGTTGCCCAAACCCTGGTCAGCTCGCACTGCAGCAGGCAGCTGGGTTCCTAGAGGTCTCCCTGCCTGATGGCTTCTCCCAATAGTGCCAATGGTGTAGCATCTCAAGTGTGTTCCCCTCCCCTTGTGCTTAGGGTGTGGCGCTCTTCCTGTTGACTGGCAGGAGGCCAAGTGGCTTGTACATGTTTTGTTTGGCTTGGAGCATTGCCACCTGTGCTCAGTTCTTGGTGTCCCAGGGCTGCAGCGGCTCTGTCCACGCTCTCTGAAAACTCTGGACCATGGGCACTAGACCCAGACTGCATGGAAGGAAAGGTAAAAGGGTTCTCGGGGCTGGGGCTCCTTTCCCATGTACTTGCTCTGACCATTGCTGCTCTTTTGGGAGCAGAGTTAAGCTGATGAGCAATTTTGAACAGCTCCACTGACCCTTCCACTGTAGTGTCTATTTCCCCCTGCTGAAGGGCCTGGTGCACAGCTGGCCTAGGCCCTAAGGACTGCCACCTGTAATCTGTCTCCTCTGTGACTGGCAGAGGCCTGTGCTGCTGGAGCTGTTTATGTTGCTCTGGATATGTTGTCGGGTAGGCTGTTGGACAGGACAGGTCAGGTCAAGGGCATCTTTCATAACATAAGCAGCTGTTTCCCTCTGGAAGTTGCCACAGCGACTGCACAGCATTATTACAGTGTCCCCTCTTCTTCCTGGAAAGCTCTGCTGAATACTGGCCTCCTGCAGCCTGTGCTGTCCCTCTGCTGTCTGCATGGGCCACTGCTGTAGGGAGGAAGGGGGCCCTGTGTCTTCTAACAAGCCCCTTGCATTCAGCCCTCTCCGTAGCTACACATTGCTGTCTGTCCCCTTCAGTGTAATGGGGTCATGTGCCAAACGCTTTCACCCCACTCTCTGCGATTAGCATGTGGTCCCGCTAATAGTGCCAGTAGATGAGCCTGGGTCTGTGTTCCAGACTGTACAGGATGCACCTGTAATAACCCTGCTGTGGGACCAGGACTGTAGGCGAATCAACTGTTGCCACAAGTGTCTCCCCTACACCCCCCAAGCACAACGGTTGTCACTTTATCTGCATTGCTGCTGGGGTGATGAGCTTATTACAAACATCTTTGCACTGATGAGTTGGTGCTGAGAAAAGATTGAGGTATCTCTGTGCTCAAGCTACAGAAAATGATCCTGGCTGCTGCCTGCCTCTGTGTGCTCGTGGAGCTTTTTTCTCCAGTGGTGGCAGCGCTGCAGAACTGTGATTTTAGTGCAGAGGTCAGCAACCTTTCAGGAGTGGTGTGCAGTGTCTTCATTTATTCACTCTGATTTAAGGTTTCACATGCCAGTAATACACTTTAACATTTGTGGAAGGTCTCTTTCTATAAGTTAAATATTTAACTAAACTATTGTATGTAAAGTAAAAAAAGGTTTTTAAAATGTTTAAGAAGTTTCATTTTAAATTAAATTAATACACAGCCCCCCGGACCGGTGGCCAGGACCTGGGCAGCGTGAGTGCAACTGAAAAATCAGCTCACATGCTGCCTTTGACATGCATGCCGTAGATTGCCTACCCCTGCTTTCGTGTAAGCCTTGCAATATTTGGTGTGGTATTTCACCCTTTAAACTCCCTGCATCATGTGCTGTCAGGAATCTCAACTTTTGTTTTTAAGAAAGTTTCTAGCCTTCCCAGTTGTGGGGAGAGAGCCTAAAGGCTCAGAGACCAGCATATTTGTGAAAAACCCGAAGTCAGACCCCTCTTGATGTGGGGGGCAGACTGATGATTTTTGAAGGTGTGTGTATGTATGTATGTATGTGTGGGTGAGGGAGGAGGCCATGCTGGGTTGGGAATGGACCTTTTCATTAGTACATCACTACAAACTATATGAAGCTTTATCATGCACCTATGTCTTGGAGTGTCACCTATCACTGACCTTTCACCTGGTGATGTGGGCCCAGAATGCTGTCTGTGCCATGGGCATGCACAATCTCTGGGTAGGCACACTGGGGAAGAGGAAAGGGTGGAGTGGGGGGAGGCTGTAGAGTTGCCAGCACACTATGCCCTAGAGCCAGATAGGGTTATTTGGCTGCTATTGTAATGCAACTTGCCCCCAGTGGCTGAAGCCTTCAGGTGTACAAGATTGCATCCGCCCATGGACCTTTCACTTTTGGCAAGATCTTTGGACTGAGTTGTGAAAGCTAAAGCAGCCCTTGCACTTCTGTTCATGGCGGTGGGCAGCACTCAGGCTCTGGGATTGGTGTAAATAGTGTGGTACGATTGTTACTGGCAATTGATAAATAAAGGCAGTTTTGGAGAAGTGGCTGTGTTCTTTGGTGGGGGTGTGCAGCTGCCTTGCTTCTTAGTGCAGTTTGCCCTTAACTTTGGCTTCAGGGAGAAGTGAGTTGTCTGTTTTTTAACCTAAAGCACTTTTCCCTTCTCTTCCCAAAGTAGTATCTGCTGTCCAGGAGATGTTTACAGACAGACAGCCTGCATCACTGTCTAATTACAGTAAACAGCCCTACACAATCCAGCATTTGATCACCTATGAGCGGGGAGGGATAGCTCAGTGGTGTGAGCACTGGCCTGCTAAACCCAGGGTTGTGAGCTCAATCCTTGAGGGGGCCATTTCGGGATCTGGGGCAAAAATCTGTTGGATGATTTAGTTGGGTATTGGTCCTGCTTTGAGCAGGGGGTTGGACTAGACGATCTCCTGAGGTCCTTTTCAACCCTGATATTCTATGACTGCACCCAGTGCAGGCAGTGTACGAGGGATGAAAAAGCCCGTTACCAATGTGATTTTTGTTTGTGTCCCTCAAACAATGAGCCAATTTTAAAAGTATCAACTTTTGGATCCCACAAAGCTTGTCTGATAAGGTCCCCCGTCCCTGAGCATGTCATCTTAGGCGTATGGAAGTTGGGAGTTTGAGGGTACTGGCTCTGGGGCAGGTCATGACCCCTTTATGGAGGAAGCCATGGGGCTAAAGCAGCTCGGGACAAGACATCACCTTGGCAACAAAGTAACATCTACACCAAGGGTGGGCAAACGTTTTGGTCCAGGGGCCACATCAGGGTTGCAAAACTGTGGAGGGCCAGATAGGGAAGGTTGTGCCTCCCTAAACAGCCTGGCCCCTGCTCCCTCCCACTTCCTGCCCCCCTCAGAATCCCCAACCCATCCAACCTGCTGCTCCTTGTCCCTTGACTGCCCTCTCCTGGGACCCCCTGCCTCTAACCACCTCCCTGCGACCCCATCCCCTATGCAACCCCCCCCCCACCCCCCATCCCCTGACTGCACCCTTCAGAATCCCTGACCTATCCAACCCCACCACTCCTTGTGCCCTGACCATCCCCTCCTGAGACTCTCTGACCCCAGTGATCCCCCCAGGACCCCAACTCCTATCCAACCTCTCTGCTCCCTATCCCCTGATTGCCCTGACCCCTATCTAACCCCTCTGCTCTCTGACAGGCCACCCAGGACTCCCATGCTTATCCAATCCCTTCCCTCCCCTGTTCTCTGTCCCCTGACTGCCACCCAGGCCGCTCTGCCCCTTATTCAGCCCCCTGGCCACCACCCAGGCCGCTCTGCCCTTTATTCAGCCCCCTGGCCCCCTTACCACGCCACTCAAAGCAGCATGTCTGGTGGCAGCCATCTGGCTGAAGCCAGACACACTGCTGTACTGATACACAGGAGCACACCCCTCCACCCCGCAGAGCGCTGCTTGCGCAGTGCGCTAAGGATCCAAGGGAGGGTCTGTGGGGAGCCTCCCTAGCAGGGAGCTTGGGCTGGGTAGGATGGGCCTATGGGCCATAGTTTTGCCCACCCCTGATCTACAGCCTCAGGGCCTCTTATTTTCAGGGTAGCAGCTAAAGAAGAGTTGCGAGTCAGAGGATAACCAGCTGAATATGAGCTTCCCGTGTTATTCTGGCCAAAAGGACTAATGTAATCCTGAGACGCATATATAGGGTCCTTTTAAGTAGGAGTAGACAGGATATTTTATGTCTGGATGGCACTGGGGTGACTGCTGCTAGAATTGTGTGTCCAGTTGTGGTGTCTACAGTTGAAGAAGGATGCTGATATGTTGGAGAAGGGAAGAGAAGAGCCATGAGAATGATTAGAGAACATGCTATTGCTTGATCTCCTTGAGTCTATCTTAACAGATGAATTTTATTCCAGTCCATAAGCACCTACATGGAGAACAACTATTTTAATAAGGAGCTCTTAAGTCTAGTAAACAAAGGTAACATGCTAAAATGGCTGAAAGTTGAAGTTAGTCAAATTCAGGCAGCATATAAAGTAATTTTTTTACAGTGACAGTAATAATCATTGGAACAACTTACCAAGGGCTGTGGTGGAGTCGCCATCGCTGACCGTTGTTAAATCAAGATGGATGTTTTTCTTAAAACGCTGCTGTAGGAATTTTTTTGCAAAAGTTCTCTGGCCCTGTGCCATACAGGACATCAAACTAGAAGATCAAAGGGGTTCTTTTTGGCCTTGGAATCTGAAACGGGGATTGAAATCCCTGTGATCAGTCTGTGGCTGCCGCCAGAACAACCTGGTGCAGGCTCTGGAAAGGGCCAGAGCTGGTTAGAATTTACTGGGCCCACGAGCAGCAATGTGTACCTGCTACTGCATGCAGGGCCAGACTCCAAGAAGTCAGCCAGGCTTTTGCCTTCACCAGTTTGTCCTATTTCTCAAAACACCATCCTCCCTCCCTCCCTCGCCCAACTGAGCAATTTACACCAAGGCACTCGGACAGCACATGTTCATCTCCAGCCAAGGAGGCTTAAGAGCCCTCCTACCTATTTTGCTGCCCAGGCAGGAAAATGTTTTTGGCACTTTCCCCCCTCTATCCCCCTGCACTTTGCTGAGCAGCCAAAGAGTGGCAGGAGGAAAAGATGCACAGCAGGCTTATGTACCCCTAGAAGCTTGGAGCTTTGGGCTACTGCTTCTGCCCCTTACTTGAACTGGCCCTATGCAGCCATTAGGAGCTGGGCCGGTGTGAATAGGCCAAAGTGACACATCATAGAGCATTTGGGGCAATGCCAGGGGGGCAAAGACATCCCTCTATGCCTGAGGCCTGCTACCCTCCCATAGCACCTCTGTTCCCCAGTCTGCTGCCCCCTGTGGTGGGGAGAGCAGCTGCCCCTGCCCTAGGGTTGCCAGGTGTCCGCTTTTCAATTGGAACACCAGTCAAAAAAGAACTCTGGTGGGGACTATTGACCAGACCCTTAAAAGTCTGGTTGGCAGGGCAGTGGAGACCTGGGGCTAAGGCAAGCTCCCTACCTGCCCTCACTCTGCACAACTTCTGGAAGCTGCCACCAGGTCCCTGCAGCTCCTAGGTACTGGAGTGGCCAGGGAAGCTCTGTGCACTGCCCTTGCCCTGAGTACTGGCTCTGCAGCTTCCACTGGCCAGGAACTGTGATCACTGGGAGCTGTGAGGAGTGGTGCCTGCAGGCACAAAGGCAGCGCACACCATGCAAAGCTGCCTGGCTGCCCATGGGCCTAGAAACTGTGGGGACTTGGTGGCAGCTTCCTCAGAGCCATGATAAGTGCCACCGGGACCCTGCACACACCCCAGCCTGGAGCCGTGTCCTGTACCCCAATCCACTGATGTCTGGTCCCAGCCCAGAGCCCACCCCACATTCCCTCCCCCTGCACTCCAACTCCTTGTCGGATCCTGGGGGACGTGAGTGAGGGTAGGGAGGGAGATGGGATAGAGCAAGTGTGAAGTGTGGGGAAGGGGGTGTTAGGTTTTGTGTGATTAGAAAGTTGGCAACCCCTCCCTTCCCCAATCTGCCCCACACCCCCAAGTTTCCATCCACTAGCAACCCTATCCTCCAGAATCTCCTGCCCCACAGGCAGGAGAGAAGCCCTTGTCTGGGTTTTGCCTATGTGCTCCCCCAAAACCTGTTTTCAGCTATCGTCTCTCCTGCCTCACTCAAGATGGAAGCAGAAGCGAGCTGTCTCATTTAACCTTATCCTAATGCCATCGAGCTATGCCGCGGGGGGGGGCTTGGGGGAGCAGCTGTCACATTTTCCTTCACTGCTGCTCACAAAATGGCGTCCGCATTTGGGGTGAGCTCCTGCTCCTTTGACTGTGGCGGCTGTGACACAACCATCTTGATGTCAATGACACAGCTGTGCCGTGGGTGCTGGGAGGGGCGGCAGCAAAAGAGGGAGCGTTTAAAGGGATTGTGACCCAACTACTGCTGAGGCTGGAGCAGGTGTAGCGTCACAAAAATAAACCCTCCTCTTTTGTGGCTAGTTGCAGTTTCCTCCAGGCAAACGTCACCGTGGCTACTGCTCAGGGCTTGCTACGGCCTAGTCCAGGGGTTGCAAATTAGGAGGGATGGGGTTTTGTAGTCGAAAACACTCACAATTTTCTCCTTTCCTCCTTCCTTGCTAATGTGCACAATTGATGGATGATTGAGGTGTGCTGTGTCATTTTGCGTAAGTACGTGAAAAGGAAGGCGTGGGCTACGGAGCACAGACGTGAGCCCAAGGTGATAGCGGAGAGGCCCGTTTGATTTTTCTCATTGTCTTCCTCCTTGCTTATTTGCAAGGACTTCACTGCCCATCCACTGGTCCAGAGGTTGCAAATTAGGAGGGATAGGGCTTTGTGGTGGAAAACACTCACAATATCCTCCCTCCTTGCTGCCTGTATAATTTGCATTATACACATGGACACAAATACAGAGAAGTACTTTTCAAATTTTAAAAACTTTTTTATTATAACCTGCTATATAAATAAAAAGTTAGCTTTTTGTTCAAAGATGTTTTTAACTACAACTATTTACACATAATGTCATTTTTCTGATAAATAACTGAACTATACACCTTTTTTGCACTTGTATTCTTTCTTCTCCTCAGTGAGGTTTTCTTGATTGGTTCCTTCTGGAATGCAGCGCGGCATATGTGCCCACCTCTTGCAAGAATCACCCTGGACTGTTGAAATGTAACAATTTGAAAATGAAATCACAAGTTACAATATGACAAGAATATTAAATCACAAGTTATAATATTACACATACTTTCCATTCACTCATTATATTCCTTCCACATGTAAGCATTACCTAAGATATACCTATCACAGGCGTGGGCAAACGTTTTGGCCTGAGGGGCACAGCGGGGGTCTGAAACTGCATGGAGGACGGGGTATGGAAGGGTGTGCCTCCCCAAAGAGCCTGGACCCTGTCCCCTATCTGCCCCTTCCCACACCCTGACTGCCCACATCAGAACTCCAACACACCCAACCTCCCCCCGCTTGTCCTCTACCCACCCCCTCCCGGGACTCCATTCCCCAACCGCTCCCCCGGGAACCCAATCTCTTATCCAACCCCCCTGCTCCCTGTCCCCTGACCCCTATTCACACACACCCCCGACATGCCCCCCTGGGACTCCAACACTTACCCAACTGCCCCCTGCTCCCTGTCTCCCTACTGGGACCTCCTGTCCCTTATCCAACCTCCCCGCTCCCTTTCCATGCCACTCAGAGCACCAGGACTGGCAACAGAGCTTCATGGCTGGAGCCAGCCATGCTGGCGGCACAGTGAGCTGAGGCTGCAGAGGAAGGGGGACAGCAAGGGAGGGGTTGGTGGCTAGCCTCCATGGCCAGGAGCTCAAGGGCCGGGCAGTATGGTCTGCAGTTTGCTCACCTCTGGACTATCTGGACTATCAGGACTGCAGTTTGCTCACCTCTGGCCTATCACCATGATGGAAATGTTTACTGTTGTGGAATTTTTACAAGAATCCTGATCCTTGGGCAGGTTATGGCATGTGTTTCTGATACAATTCTATGTTTCTTACCTTTGTGCAATCCTCACTTTTCTTTTCACAATTTTTCCTGTTTTGAGAGTCATATTTTCTCAAAGTTTAACTTTAGTGCAGCTGGATATAAAAATATCCAATTTTATTTAAATGGTCTATCAATAGCAACCATTCACCCCATTCTAATTTTTTGGTACTTAAAGATATTATTGATGCATATTCACTATTACAGAACCAAACCCGTGGGATACCCCACTTTATGGGTAATAAGATAACTATCTGTTACGTGACATAATTCCACTCTTCCGGTTATCTCCCATAGCACATGGGAGAAAGTTATTACCTGACTTCATTAGAACAATTGCTATTTGTCCTCTAAACTCAGTATTAGCCTCTTGTGTTGTTTCTACTGAACTGATGCCTTTCTGCTGCAAATATGTTTCTGCAAACTAACACTTCTGTTTAGAAAAAATATAATTTCTACAGGTGAAAGTGGGCTGGGCCAGCATGCTGTTAAGAACTGGCCACCGGTTCCAGCCCGTACACGGCTGACATTACAGTGCTGCTGTGGCAGTGCTTTATGCTTTATCGTCGCTGTCCCCTTTACCTCTCCCCGCATCTGCGGCCCTGCCATAGGGTCCGGCAAGGCTGCTAGATGATACCAACAGTGGAGGAGCAAAAGGGGCAGCTGCCCTGGGGGCCAGCAATTTAAAGGGGACTGGGGCTCCTGGCCACCTCAGCAGCAGCTGTTGGGAAGGGGAAGCTGGCTAGGGGAATCTGGCCCGCCAGCCCTGCACCTTCCGCCTGAGACCCCTTCTGGGGCCAGAGCCCACCCCACACACCTGGGCAAGGATGCTGGCACAGTGCACAGCGCTAATCTTCGGCATTTACTTTCACCCCTGATAATTACATATACATAAGAAATGATAATGGCGATTTGATATTCAAAACCTTTAAGATGAGTGGTCCGTAGCGGCCATCACTTTGTCTGTTATGCTGAACAATTTTACTCTTCCACTCAGATGGGGAGTTGGTAGTTAATTGTTTGAAATTTGAAATTTTTAGAGAGTACATTAGTGAACTGTATAAATGAGCTTTTCTTTTCTTTTTCCATTTTCTGAACAGAGATACAAATCCTTTCTATCTCTAATGATTGCCCTGACTTATTGCTACACACATACACACACACTTTTATATTATTGCAGTTTTAGGCAACCTATGGCATGGGTGCCAAAGGCAGCACACGAGCTGATTTTCAGTGGCACTCATACTGCTCGGGGGCTTTGCATTTTAAATGAATTTCTTAAACATTTTAAAAACTTTATTTACTTTACATACAAACAATAGTTTAGTTATATATTATACACTTCTAGAAAGAGACCTTCTAAAAACATTAAAATGTATTACTGGCACGTGAAACTTTAAATGAGAGTGAATAAATGAAGACTTGGCACACCACTTCTGAAAGTTTGCCAACCCCTGTATTATTGTCTCACTCTTATACAATGTATCACCTGATTTGCTGTTCCCCCTGGAGATAACACCTTCACGCTCATGCAACATACTTCTGCTTCATGTCTACATTCTATGAAGTAGTTAGCTAGACTCAAATCACACAAGTTCACTCAAAGTCCATTAGTAAGCATATTCAATACAAGTACATGCTGTTTCAATTTTTCTTTGTAGCTAACAGGAAGATATTAGTCTTATTAATGTATTCATATCTGGCATCATAAACTATGAATGTATTCATATCTGGGATCTTTGTAAACAAATGAAGAAGGGGTTGTATTTGTATAATGACAATACACTGAATGATGTGTACATGAAAGCTGCTGGTAATAACATACACTTACCGGGTAATTCTCTGAGACTTCTTCTGGAAACACTGGGTCATCACAAAACGTTAGTTGAAAGGGTGAAATTTCTGTTGTAGCGTGTATTTTAGTTTGCAAAGAAAACAAAATGTGCTCAAGTAATTCATCCCAATTACTCCCATTGTCTTCAACCATCTTCCACAATGCTCTGTAACAAATGCTCATTGCTTTGTTTGTTGGGGGGGTGGGGAAGTACACACATATTCTTGACTGAAACAGATTATACATGTAACCCTTCTGCCCATCAGAGTTGGCAGCAACAAGGGCCGGGTTCAGTATCCAGAGGTTCCATCCAATAACACAATACAAAACCGGCTCGAGCCCCCACCCAGTGACCTGGGACAACCATATACTACCCTTCTGGGTGCCTCTAAGAGACAATACTTCCCCTCTTGCAAGCACAGAGTCTGAGTGAACCAAAAGCCTTTTAATAACAGAGAGAAACAATGTGGCATTACATTGGGGAAACACCACAAACAGGATTAATAAAACAAACCATGAACCAGAAGCCCCCCTCCCAGCAAATAGGCTGTGTCCTTCCCTTTGGCTCTTGAGTTCCACAACCCCAAAAAGTCACCCAATAGTCCCAAAAGTCCAACAGCCCAAGAGTCTCTGTTCCTGGTCAGTGCAGAGTTCAAAAGTCAATCTGCAGAGTCTTACCTCCCAGCCTGGGTGCAAATGGAGGACAGGTTCAGGGGCATCTTACGTGGTCTGCGGCTGTCCCATGAACTGCTCTACTCTGCCAGTTGCTCTGCCAGCTGCTCTACTCTGCCAGCCGACACCCAAACTGCGCCAGCCACTCTGCCAGCTGCACAAACTGCTCCACTGGCTGCCCTGCCAGCTGACACCCAAACTGCACTGCTGCGCCAGCTACTCTGCCAGCTGCACAAACTGCTCCACTGGCCGCCCCGCCAGCCGACACCTGAACTGTGCTGCTGTGCCAACCACTGCCAGCTGCGCAAACTGCTCTGCTGGCCACCCTGCCAGCCAACACCCAAACTGCGCTGTTGTGCCAGCCACTCTGCCAGCTGCACAAACTGCTCCGCTGGCTGCTCTGCCGCCGACACTCAAACTGTGCTGTTCCGTAGTATTTTCAGGAACTGCTTGGCTCCATCAGCTGCTCAGTAATAAACCTTCAGGTCCCCCAACTTAGCACACTGCTCAGTGATTTCAGCTTTTAGTAAAGGGGGGCCTTAGTGCAGGTATATCACTAGACACAAAGTGAATTCAGCTTAGCAAGCTGAATCTAGACTCCTAATAAAACCAAAAATTAGCTCTAACATTCTACACTGGAAAGAGGCAAGGTACCCTTAAACAAGACCCTCACCAAAAAGTATAGCTATCTATCCATAGCCTCTCTCAAAGTCAGAGTGTTCAGAAACGCCTATCCCTTGCCCAGTGTGTGCTACCTAGATGATGGCAAGTCCCTCCATCATAAAAAGGGCCAAGTACATGTCCACAGTCCTTCATTCACATAATCAGGGTAACAACACTTTATCATTCCTGCCCCAATAACATAGAAACGGGGGCTCCCACATCAGCTCACATGTGGGCTGCTGTGAGCTCAGGCTAGGCGCGGTGGGTGTGCCTATGCAAATATATCAGCCCTGAAGTTATTTTCCACAACTCACTGCAGTTCCCGTAATTCACCACCAGATATCAGAGTAGATCTCATCCTGATGCTGCTTACATACATAAGCAAAAAGGTGTAATAATCAAAAAGACTTTCAGTGTAACACATTGATTTTGAAGATTTTTTTTAGTGAGTTGCATCTTCTACACTCCACTTGCCATTATTACTGTAATATTGACACCCATACATTTACCTTTTGGTGGATTTATTAGCATTTTCAGCCAAGCCATTTGTTTGGAGGTGGTATGGCCTGGTGAAGCTATGTTTTATTCCCAATCTTTTGCAAATATACTGGTTAAACTGGAAGAAAATAAGTTACATAAACTTACATACAGACTTGTCTTAAGGAATGTTCCTTTGCCTATTTGCCGTTAGCTTGATGTGTAATTAGCAACAGCAATAGCCCGTCTTTTAATACTACTAGTGGAAGCAAGTTGTTGTGGGTTTTTTTGGCAGATATGAAGACACCTCAAAACATTTTTATAGCAATCCTGACAGTGACAGCAGTTTATCAAAAACAGTATGGTGATTGTTCTTGACAACTGTTTGAGAGCAATGTGCCTTTATTAAAGAAATCACAAGGGTCATGAAACCCATGTTCACTGTCAGTTATCTGTGACCTGATGGCGATGTTGAATACATAGTGAAAATAATCAGCGGGGGTGTGTGGCGGGGAACAATTATTATCTTACTATTGAATTCAGGACCAAGATCTGTCAGTATCTGCTGTGGGCATTCATGTTGAACAACCATTTTGTACATGCTGTTTGTGACCTCAGATGCTGACTTAATTCTAAGTGGAAAGACTTCCACTCATCTTGAAAGATAATCTGTGGTGGTCAGTATATACCAGCATCCATCCTTTGTTACTGGTATGGTCCTATTAAATCTATTCCCACCACTTCCCAGATCTGAGTGACCTATATGCAAGGGTACCAGTTAGTCATACTTCACATTTTTCTTACTAAATGTTCTCAATAAACCCATATCTCATAAGCAGAGTACATAATGTAATATGGTTACTACAGCCACATAATCAGAATGTAAAGCCCACTTTTAAAAACAGAAGGAAAAGAAAGGAAAAACAAACACAAAAAGAAGTAGGGGAAGCGGTTAGGAAAAACAATACAAGAGTAAAGCTGAAGAAATGTGTCAGTATTATATGAAAAAAAGGATTCCTTGCCTTGCAAAGAAAAACTGACAGCAAATCAACACAGGTTCAGTCTGCCTACTTTATTCATTTCTTCAGGATATGTGTTACTCCTTATATACACCAAAACACTTGCAATTTTTTCCTCAAAAGATTACCCTGAGAATTGTTCACAACAGAAAACAGTTACTTAAGTTGAAACAGGCAGTATCAATCCATATAAGACTCAAAGTTCAGTTAGAAGGTATGAGATGTACATTGTGGACATAAACCAAGCAGGGTAAACCAAGATTAACAATGCATCATTCATAGGCCAGTCACAACACAGACATAAATAAACTGCAGCTACATGCATAATTTTGAAATATTTGTGTCTTACAAAATAAGGCTGTATTCAATCAATGCTGATCGAATATTTTTTGAGATAATGAGATCACCTACAAGATTGTAACCACATATAGTCATAGTAACTCAGGACAGGACATGTAACAGCACAAAAATGTGAATAAAAAACAAAAACACCAACAGAGGTGCTTGAAGATAATAGGTTCTGAAAGCAAATTAATGTACATTGAAACACTCTACTTACCTGTCATAGTGGTGTGTGTAGTGCGGGTAATTTTTTGCTTGGTGCAACTTTTTGGGAAAAAAATAGTTTCTGCAATTCTGAAGAATCTGAAATAAAGAAACCCCTATAACATACCCATCAGTATCACCTCATTCTCAGGTATGTCTTTAACTGAACCTTTTACTGAAATTTAAATAGCCAATCCTAGCTATTGTAACTTGATTATCTAATCAATTATATCCCACCATCTTAATTGGTTTACACCCAGCAAACAATGATACAGCAGACAAAATAAATAATTAAAAATCAAAGAACCAGACAGACACCATAAAGATAAACAATTTAGAAATGGGGACCATAAAGACAAAACAATAAAGAAATCACCATGATTACAGGCATGCAAACCATTTAAGAAATGACTATACAGTTTTGATAAAAATTCTTGATTATTCATGCACTTAGCCAGGAAGATCCTTAGTATTTAGGTTCTGTTACCAGATTTGCCCATTACTTGGGGAATGCTCATTTACTGAGGTTACTTGTCAGGAGGGGTTGATAATTCTATTAAAGTACTGCTTATGTCACTTATGTTCTTAGAGCTCTACTTTTCCCTTCTGTCACTTCCCTCCCAATGGAGTTATCCTGTACCCAGGCTCCCTGGGCAACCCTCATATGCCCCCAGATTCAGCAGTTTCAGCACAGAACCCACTTTCATGCTGTGACACTGCTGTTCCTGGTGGGATCCAACTGAGAATGCCAAATCAGGACAAATTGCTCCAAAGGGGGCAGTTACAGCCCAAAGCTGGGGTTTCTCCACCACTAAGGCAATCCAAACCAGCCAAACAGAAAAGACTTTGGCTTCGCCCCACTGGCTAGCCACAAGTCACACAAGCAATTCCCTTAGACACTCCATTTTTCCAGTATCACCACCAGCATCCACCTGTCCTGGGGACAAATGGTTATGAAAACCAATACCCCTGTAACCCTTCTGCCCATCAGAGTTGGCAGCAACAAGGGCCGGGTTCAGTATCCAGGGGTTCCATTCCAACAGCACAATACAAAACCGGCTCGAGCCCCCACCCAGTGACCTGGGACAACCATATACCACCCCTCTGGGCATCTGTAAGAGACAATACTTCCCCTCTCGCAAGCACAGAGTCTGAGTGAACCAAAAGCCTTTTAATAACAGAGAGAAACAATGTGGCATTAGATTGGGGAAACACCACAAACAGGACTGATAAAACAAACCATGAACCAGAAGCCCCCGCTTCCAGCAAATAGGCTGGGTCCTTCCCTTTGGCTCTTGAGTCCCACAACCCCAAAAATCACCCAATAGTCCCAAAAGTCCAATAGCCCAAGAGTCTCTGTTCCTGGTCAGTGCAGAGTTCAAAAGTCAACCTGCAGAGTCTTCCCTCCCAGCCTGGGTGGAAATGGAGGGTAGGGCAAGGGGCACCTTACGTGATCTGAGGCCAACTGCGCCGCCTCTCCGTGGGGTTCTGCTGCAGCCCTCACCATAAACCGCTCTGCTCCACCGGCCATCCCACAAACCGCTCTGCCAGTCGATCCGCTAGCCATCCTGCTAGCCTACACTCGAACTGCTCTGCTGCACCAGCCACTCTGCCAGTCACACGAACTGCACCCAGGAACTGCTCGGCTGAGACCGCTGCCAGTCACACAAACTGCACCCAGGAACTGCTCGGCTGAGTCCACTGCTTCACTCTGCTAACCACACAAACTGCTTGGTACTACCAACAGGCACCCCCCTACTTAAACACAGTGCTCAGTGGTTTCAGCTTTAAGAGCAGCAAGTGGGCCTTAGCACAGGTACACCAGCAGACCCAAAGTGAGGTCATCTTAGCAAACTGAACCTGGACATCTAAAGAAATAAAAAATTAGCTCTAACAATTTACAGAAAAGCTAAGGTGCAACAGACCTGTACATCCCTTAAACAAAACCTTCCTTAAAGTACATAAGTACCTATCCATAGCCTTTCTCAAGCTCAAAGTCTCCTGAAATGCCTGGCCCTTGCCCAGTGAGTGCTACCTAGATGATGGCGAGTCCCTTCATCATAACAAGGGCCAAGTACATGTGCATAGTCCTTCATTCACATAATCAGGGTAACATCACTTTATCATTCCTGCCCTAACAACATAGAAACTGGGGCTCCCACATCAGCTAAAGTGGCCATGTGGGCTGCTGTAAGCTCAGGCTAGGCACGGTGGGTGTGCCTATGCAAATTGATCAGCCTCAAAGTTATTTTCCACAACTCACTGCAATTCCCATAATTCACCACCAGATGTCAGAATAGATCTCATTCCTGACACTGCTTACACCCCAAATAAAGAAAACGGTTCTCCCCAATTGCAAAGAATCAGGCCCCAGACCCAGGTCAATATACAAATGAGATCTTGCCCACAAATTATGCTGTTGCCAATCCTTTAGAATCTAAAATCTAAAGGTTTATTATACAAGGAAAAAGATATAGGTGAGGGTTAGAAATGGTTAAAGGAAATCAATTACATACACTAATGGCAAATCTCTTGGTTCAGGCTTGCATCAGTGGTAGACTAAACTGCAGTTTCAAATCAAAGTCTCTGGAATACATTCCCTGGAGAAATGGATTATCAGTCCTTTGGCCAGTTTCCATTTGTAGCAAAGTCTCATCCAGAAGTAGGAGCAAGACTGGAGACAAAATGAAGAAGTCTTTCCCAGGTTTATATAGACTTTTCTTGTGGGTGGAGAGCCCCTCCTCCTTTCTATGCAAAGTCCCATTGTAAAATGGAGTTTCAGAGCCACATGTACATATCACATGACCATGCATGATTTAGGAATTTTAGGTGGCAGCCATTATTCACAGGCTACCTTGCATGTCCTCTGCTAGACTTCTCATGTGGATTGGAGCATTCCAAGCTTCCAATGAGTCCATTATATAGCTGATGGTTCTTGATGGGCCATCAAGCAGGCCAGGTGGAGCTAACCACAACTTGTCTGGGACTTCACCCAAAAGCAAAGCATAAATTTGAAATACAGACACTATATAGCCAATATTCATAACTTTAACTACAAAAATGATACATGCATACAAATAGTATAATCATAATCGGCAGACCATAACCTGGTTGTAGACACCTTATATGACCCCCTTTACATCCAATTTGGTGCCGCTACAGGACCTTGGTTACACCAAAGATTTATATGCTCCCAGATAATTTTAGTAATGTGACACATGCCATAACCATTCTGCTAGTAATCAACTTGATAATTAGAATTCTTCTGATCAGTTTTGGTTCAAGCAAAGGCTGGAGTCAGACTGGAGAGCCTCTTGACACTGGGAGGGCACAGTGGCAAGGAGGACCTACCAGACATCGGTGGAGGGGTACCTTGGACCTCCACACACCCAGCAGTGGTGGGGGCCCCAGAACCAACCCCACAGTTGCACAGTGCCTCACATTTTGTCCCAATAGTTATAGTAAAAGTCAGAACAGGTCACATGCCTCCATGAATTTTTATGAATTGCCTGTGACCTGTCCCTGACTTTTACCATAAATATCTGTGACAAAATTAATTATTTGGATGATGGGATGAATTGCACCCTCAGCAAGTTTGCAGATGACACTAAGCTAGGAGGAGAGGTAGATACCCAGGAGGATAGGGTTAGGGTCCAGAGTGACCTAGAGAAATTGGAGGATTGGGCCAAAAGAAAACTGATGAGGTTGAACAAGGACAAGTGCAGAGTCCTGCACTTAGGAAGGAAGAATCCCATGCACTGCTACAGACTGGGGATCGACTGGCTGAGTGGCAGTTCTGCAGAAAAAGGACTTGGGGATTATAGTGAGAGAGAAGCTGGATATGAGTCAACTACCTGAAGGGTAATTCCAAAGGGGATGGAGCTTGGCTGTTCTCAGTGGTGGCAGATGATAGAACAATGAGTAATGGTCTCAAGTTGCAGTGGGGGTAGTCTACGTTGGATATTAGGAAACACTTTCACTAGGAGAGTAGTGAAGCACTGGAATGGGTCACCTAGGGAGGTGGTGGAATCTCCACCCTTATAGGTTTTCAAGGCCCGGCTTGACCAACCCCAATGGGGCTGGGAAGATTTAGCTGGTGTTGATCCCGTTTTGAGCAGGGGTTTGGACTAGATGACCTTCTGAGGTCTCTTCCAACCCAAATCTTCTATGATTTTTTGAAAACTTAGCCTTACTCAGAAATATTGCTATGTGTAAGCGGGGGAATGGTCCTGCTATTGTGGGGAACTTTCCTGGCTTATGCACTACCCTGGTGAAGTGGGTTAGCAAAAGGATCTGAGTCCTTGCTTCCACTTCTTTTACCCAGAGTGCTGCCTGACCTAGAGAACTCCCCTTCCACTCTCCCGTGTGGCAGAGTCCTCATAACCCCAACAAGGCTGGGCCCAGGATTCCTGGGGGAAGGGGGGTTCAACCCCCAACCTTGTTGTGGTCCCTTACGGCAGGGGCTAGGGTGTCCCCTCTCCAGGGTGCTGTCTCTGCACTGGATGCTTCTCTGACCCACTGATCATTACATACAGTTCAAAGGAAATACAATTCAACAGCAATCAATTTTTAAAAATAAGGAAGAAATAGGAAAAGTTAAAAGAAAACACATAACCGCACTCTGTGGCACAGGGACATCACAGCCAGTGTATATGGAATGCAAGGGAAGTTCAGTCTGTTCCTCACAAGTCCCAAGCACCTTTTCAGGCCCTGGCAGTGCTGCAAGGATGCTGTGGCTCAGACACTTGCTCTGGTGGTGGCCACATGGTCTCAGGCTCTAGGTGGCAGGACCCTTCTTCCCAGCATTGCCCCTGCCCTATCAGGGTTACGACCCCCCACCCAGGCTGGCCTGCAAGGCATCTTGGCTGGGGGCATATCCCTATGCTGGGCCCATTGCCCAGGGTCCCCCTCACTGCACCCGGCTCTGGACTATTTCAGCCCCAACTCCACTGCTCTGCCTCCTCTACAGTTCCACTCTTCCTTAGCACTGCTGTTGCTCTGCCTCCAGCTCCCTGGGTTGATTCTCTGGCCCCGCTGGCTCTGGTTGCTACAGCTCTGCTCCCAGCACAAGTCTGCTCTGTGGGCTGCTTCTGTGACTCTGCTCCCAACACTGACCTGCTTCCTGGGCTGATTTTCTGGCCCAGCTCTGCTCCCCAACTCAGCTTGGGCCCCTGCTTTCTCCTTAGCTCAGCCCCACTCTGTCTGACCCAGGCAATTCCAGCTTACATGGAGGATGAGACTCTCCTGACTCTCTAATTAATTTGACCACCCTGTAAATCAGGCTGACCCTAAAGCATTAGCCTCTCCCCATTGTTCCAGAGGATTGTCAGTCTCAGGGTCCTCATTTCCCATCAACCCATCTCCTTTCTTTTGGTACTGGGAGCTAGCCAACAAAAACACCCCTACTGCATATGGAAACTTTAAAAAGTTGTAAAAGACAAGTCTGAAACCCAGTAATACTACAGTACTTTCTTGAGGCCCCGGATAACTGGAAAAAGGCTAATGTAGTGCCCATCTTTAAAGAAGAAGGATCCGGGGAACTACAGGCCAGTCAGCCTCACCTCAGTCCCTGGAAAAATCATGGAGCAGGTCCTCAAGGAATCAATTCTGAAGCACTTAGAGGAGAGGAAAGTGATCAGAAACAGTCAGCGTGGATTCACCAACGGCAAGTCATGCCTGACTAACCTAATTGCCCTCTATGATGAGATAAGTGGCTCTGTGGATGAGGGGAAAGCAGTGGAAGTGCTATTCCTTGACTTTAGCAAAGCTTTTGGTATGGTCTCCCACAGTATTCTTGCCAGAAAGTTAAAGAAGTATGGGCTGGATGAATGGACCATAAAGTGGTTAGAAAGCTGGCTGGATTGTCGGGCTCAACGGGTAGTGATCAATGGCTCTATGTCTAGTTGGCAGCAGGTATCAAGTAGAGTGTCCCAGAGGTCAGTCCTGGGGCGGATTTTATTCAATATCTTTATCAATGATCTGGAGGATGGCGTGGACTGCACCCTCAGCAAGTTTGCAGATGACACTAAACTGGGAGGAGTGGTAGATACACTGGAGGGTAGGGATAGGAAACAGAGGGACCTAGACAAATTAGAGGATTGGGCCAAAAGAAATTTGATGAGGTTCAACAAAGACAAGTGCAGAGTCCTGCACTTAAGATGGAAGAATCCCATGCACTGCTACAGACTAGGGACCGAGTGGCTAGGCAGCAGTTCTGCAGAAAAGGACCGAGGGGTTACAGTGGATGAGAAGCTGGATATGAGTCAACAGTGTGCCCTTGTTGCCAAGAAAGCTAATGGCATTTTGGGCTGTATAAGTAGGGACATTGCCAGCAGATTGAAGGATGTGATTGTTCCCTTCTATTTGACTTTGGTGAGGCCTCATCTGGAGTACCATGTCTAGTTTTGGGGCCCACAATACAAGAAGGATGTGAAAAACTTGGAAAGAGTCCAGAGGAGGGCAACAAAAATTATTAGGGGCCTGGAACACATGACTTATGAGGAGAAGCTGAGAGAACTGGGATTGTTTAGTCTGCAGAAGAGAAGAATGAGGGGAGATTTGATAGCTGCTTTCAACTACCTGAAAGGGGGTTCCATAGAGGATAGATCTAGACTGTTCTCAGTGGTACCAGATGACAGACCGAGGAGTAATGGTTCAAGTTGCAGTGGGGAAGGTTTAGGTTGGATATTAGGAAAAACTTTTTCACTAGGCGGGTGGTGAAGCACTGGAATGGGTTACCTAGGGAAGTGGTAGAATCTTCTTCCTTAGAAGTTTTTAAGGTCAGGCTTGACAAAGCCCTGGCTGGGATGATTTAGTTGGGGTTAGTCCTGCTTTAAGTAGGGGGTTGAACTACATGACCTTCTGAGGTCCCTTCCAAACCTGATATTCTATGATTCTATGACTGCAGAGGTATTAACAGAGCATTGAACATGAAATGATCTTTAACAATATGTTCTCACTACTTACATTAAAGAAATCCATTCCACCTTGCTTTAGTAGAGAGACCTCTGGTGTTGCAGGTCCCTATAGTGCAATCTATATTTGCTTCTCCATGGTCAGTGTAGCTTTTATTTTGGTGAGTTTAGCACACAGATGCAGGAATGTGGATTTGAGCATCCAAAAGTTCTGTAGCCACTGTTCATCAGCCCAAACCTTCATTGTTTGTAAAAGATTTTTGCCCTTGGGAAGGATGTAAGATGACACAAAATAATACATACTGAATATTTGTGAGTCAACTTCTACACACAAGCAATGATGTGTGAACATGGGACACTAAGGGCTGGATTCACAACCAAGATAAATGCAGCAAAAGGCAATCCTCATTGCTGGATGCAAAGGAATTGTTGAAAACAGGACAGGAAATCAGTTATACTGGAAGTCATATGACCCAACAAACTAAACTTGTGCTATTAAAAGAAAAAAAAAGTAGAATTAAAAACTCCTAATTACAAATCAAAGTACAAAAACCATAGCAAGTGCTATAATAGAAACACAGATGGAATTCCTAAAACCAGTAACAACTACTTATTTAAAATTTTTTGATGAGCATTAGCTATTAAAATAAAAAATAAACAGCACAATGATATGCATTGCACAATGATAATACAGATAAATGACGAAGTGTTCAGAGTAATAAGAGTAACAGAAATAACATTTTTAAAGGAGCAAAACTATAATTAAAATGCATTACATGAAGAGAGCGCAATTCAGGGAATCACAGCAGCAGATAAGACAAATTTGTGAACTATTATGAGACTTCATGTAGACATATAGTAGTAAAAGACTTTTAAATACTCAAAATGTGTGACACAGAGTTGAGGAAATATAGGTAAATTATTTCACTGCAAGTCTCCTGTAGCAGTCAAGTAGCAACAGCAGTTTTTTATATTTTTTCAGTGCCTTGGAGCGGTGCTCCGGCTCCAGGCAAAAACCTGCAGCTCCACTGCTCCATGCTCCAGCTCCGGGCTCTGTTCCAAAGCCCTGTATATTTTGGTGGCATCCAGAACAGGTCCAAGGAAGCTTTGCTGTGGGAGCAGGTTTGGCATCAGTACTGGATTTACAATGGTACCAATGGCACTGTGGCACCAGGCCCACACAGGGAAGGGGCCCATTATGGACCCATCTAACCCATCCACAGAGCCAGGTCTGGCCCCTCGCCTCCCATCAGAGCTGGCTAGTGTGGATGGGGGCGGGGGGCGGGTGTGAGAGAGTAGGTCTCTAGATAGTCTGGGGGGTGCTTAGTAGTGGGGAAGGTTTGTGTGTGTTTTGGGTTGTGCAGTGGGGGAGATCTATGTGTGTCGGGGCTCTGGGAAGTGTGGGGAGTCTGTGTGGGGCACTGTGCAGTTGTGGCAGTGAGGCTGTGGGGGGCACTGGGCAGTGAGGGAATCTTTGGGGGTCTCTAGTGGGTGAGGGTGTGCTGGGCATAGTGGTCTGTGTGAGGGCACTGGGCATAGCGGTTTGTGGGGGTCTCTGGGTGGTGTGGCACTAGGTGTAGGGGGTTAGAGGGGTGCTGGTCGGGGGGGGGGGGGGGGGGAAGCATGGGGCAGCATGGGCCTGCCCCCAAGGGGAAGAAGCATGATGGCAGCAGCGCAGGGCCGGGCAGGCCAGTGTGCCTCTGATGGCTGCCAGTTTGTAAACAGTGCTCTTGTATTGGACTGGGTGGGGGGTAATAGAAGCCTAAATAAGAGAAAGACCCCAAAATCGGGATTGTCCATATAAAATCAGGACATTTGTCACCCTAGGTGGAGCAGGGCTGTCCCTGCCGTGCCATGACCCATCTCCCATTGACCCTGGCCAGCCCCTCGCCCTGAGGACTCTGACCCATGTCCCAATTGCCCTCATGGGTTCCCACAAAAATGTTTAGCTGCTGTCCCACAAAAGGTTAACCTGGCCTTGTTTGGGGCTCAGGCTCTGGGATGGAGTTTGGGTGCCAGAGGGGTGCAGGCGATGGAGAGTTTGTGGGAGTGGTGTGGACTCTGACCTGGGGCAGGGGATTGGGGTACAGCAGGGGGTGCGGACGTGTGGGCTCTGGGAGGGAGTTTAGATCTTCAGCACGTTATATAAGAGAAAGGAGCTGCAGCGACTTCATATAGACATAGAAACTGATAGAAGACTCTTAAATACTCAAAACGTGAGAGGGAGAGTTGGAGGGAGGGAGGGAGTTTCTGTACTGGACAATATTTCCCAGCATTAAGTCTCCTGGATGTAGCAGTAACGTAGCCCTGCAGCACTTGTGTAAGGCAGAGAGGAGCTGCGGTGTCTAGGAATTGGGAGGCCTGTGCCTTTAAGAACACAGGAACCCGCCCTCTGCTCTGGGGCTGACATGCAACGTCCTGTGAGGAGAACGAAAAGAGACTTTGCACCCCCCGTACCCCTATATTTACAAGCACAGCAGGCGGCTCATCCCAGGGGGTAACTGTTACCCCCTCTCCCTCCCCGGACGGGGTTTGTGTCCCCGCACAGGGTCTCATAGTGTCTCCCCATCCCGGGCTTAATTTATCCCCGGCTACCACCCCGCACCCCCGATTTTTCCCCTCCAGCCCCTCTTCTGCCGCTACCCGCAGTAGACTGATCCCCGCCGGCCAGGAGATTTCTGCCCCTTGCTCCGACTCTGACACATCCCCCCGCCCGCATCCTTTTTAACCCCTCCGAAGAACAGGCAGCAAAGTGTGAGTAGAAGTAAGGGCAAGGAGAGGGGAGTGGCAACAGCGAAGATTACTACGCATGCCCGGTTCGGGCGAGCATGCTCAGTGCTCTCGAAGTAGGGAATTGGGAGCGGGAGGTTCGTCTGTCGTTACAGCGGGGCCGCTCAGGTAGGGGCGGGGGTTGTGTGTGCGCGATCCCGAGGGAGCTAATTCTAGGGCGCTGTACGGTGTGTGTGTGGGGGGGCTGGCTGCACAAGTGGGGGCAGTG
>ML677378.1:6150058-6249796 GCA_007922305.1 Dermatemys mawii
GGGGTGGGTGTCTGGGGGGAGGGGCTGTGGTGGGGTCAGGGCGGGGTGGGTATGTGGCTGGCAGCACAGGCCAGGGCAGTGCGAGGGGTGGGTGTCTTGGGGGAGGGGCTGTGGTGGGGTCAGGGTGGGGTGGGTACGTGGGTGGCAGTGCACGCAGTGGCAGTGCATAGGGTGAGTTTCTGAGCATGGAGGAAAGGGCAGTTCATGGCATGTGGTGCTAGCTATCAGGATAGAGGGATAGTTTGTGGGAGTATGTTGTTGCCTAGGGATGTTGTGGCTGATAGTGGGGGGTTGGTGTCGGGAGGATGTCGTACTGGTTAGCAGTAAGGATGGGAGGCAGGGTGTAGTGGTAACTAGTTTGTTGGGGGCCAGTCTGGGAGGTATTAGTGCCTGACTGGCTAGCAGTGTGTCTGGGTGGAGGGCTCATTGGGCTGAGTAGTGTGCGTGTATGTGGAGGGTTATAAACAGATGTTTTCTCTGGGTCTGTAGGGCTGGGTCACTGGCTCTGGGTGGGAGGCCAGGATGCCTGGCTGTTCAATGAAGCAGTGGCTTCCTGGGAGAGAAGATGTTCTGTGTTCCTCATGACACTGGCTGGTTTGGGCACAGTGAGGCTGGGTGACTGGCCCATTGATGAGGTTGGTTGTCAGCTAGTGTACGTTGGGGAAGTGGCCTGGGACATTGGCAGTGGCTGACTGGGGGCAGTCAGTAGTGAGGAATAGTTTTGTTGGGGCAGTTAGGAGACAATAGGTCATAAATTGGTGCTGCATAGCGGCTGAGGCTAATTGCAGGGAATGGTGGGCTCTGCTTGGTTCCCAGGGAGCCAGTGCTACATGCTTCAGAGAGGTGCTGGGGGAGTGGGTGATGCTGGGCAGGTGGAGGAGGCACTGGGTGAGGCAGCTCAGGAATTGGGCTGTGGTAGAATTTTTTCAGCTGGCCAGCAGGTGTGGCTGGTGCGGCACCTGCCTGTCACAGGTGCAGCAGCAGGAGTCCAGGGATCACTGGACTCCTGCTGCTCAGCACATGGCATGTATGGAGCATGCACTGCCATGTGGGATGGATCCATCTCTCTCTCTCTCTCCCTCATGAACCATCTTGAGCTGCTGCTCTTATTAGCCCAGTAGCAGAACACCTCCAAGCCCTGCCTTGGAGCCTGCAGGCCCAGCTCATTGTGACTGTCGAACAGCTCCTGGGCACTGATAAATCCCCGTCTGCAAGATTCTTGCCTAGGTTCCGTGACCCACTCCCAAGGGGTCATTATCTGCCTCCTGTTGGGTTCTGGCAGCAGAATAGGGCCCCTACTGAGCTGGGCACAGGCCAGAGGATTGATTTCCAGGGGTGAGCACTTCTGTTCCCTCATCCTTGCACCAGTGCTCACTGTCACAGGGCAGTGTGATTGACATCTCCTCTCATCCCAGGAGGAACCAGCTGGTACACGTAGGGGATGAGGGGATCCATCCTAGAGTGGACATGGGGGCGAGTCATCATCTGCCCCACCATGCCTGGGAGAGATGAGCTGTGTTGATCCGTGAGGCTGTTACTCTCCAAAGTGCCCCCTGGGCATGCATCTGGACACTAGTTGTGCTAGCTTTCAAGCAGCTGACATTGGTGCTGCCCTCCTAGCCCTTAGTGAAACAGTGAGCCTGGCTAGCAGCTCTGAGAGTGAAGGAGAGGCCTAGCCAGTTGGCAACTGGTCCGTAAAGTCTCTGCTTTTCTGAGCCACGTGGCTCCTGATCATCATCAGCTCTCAAACATGCCAGCATGACCCCTGTTCTGAGTCCTGCAGGCCTAGGAGAGCGCCATGCCTCTGCTGTGCCCAGTGATCCTGCTGCAGAGAATTACAACCTCTGGCCCTCTCAGTGCAGCTCTCCTTTCTCCTGCCTGGGAGCTGACCCTTTAAGTTGATCCTTAGATTTGTATTAGGTGTGTTTTGTAGATTGTGAAACTGAGGCAGAGAGAGGCCAAATGACTCCCAAAGTCACAGAGGGAGTTGGTGGCAGAGCTGAGCATGAAAACCTGGAGTCCTGGTCCCCTGCCCACCAGGAGATCGTGCTCTGGTGTATTACCTGGTTTGACCTTCATAGTTCCAGTGAAGGCCTGGCTGTTCATCTGCCTTTGTAGGGGCAATGTGCATGAAAGGCCAGGATTTGCAGAGCCAAGGAGGTGCACCTGTTACCTGAATGATGGTGGGGTGGAAGGGGATTGAAGGCCAGAGCCTGAGAGTTGAGGGACTGCTCACCTGTACCCACTGCTAGCTCTTTCCCTTGAGCATGTTGCTTTCTAATCTAATCTGACAGTGCCCAGGAGACAGGCTCTGCAGCACTAGCTGATTCCTGGGTGACCTCAACTGAGTTTGTCCCCTCTGTCACATGGGACCGATCATCCCCCCCAGTAGGGGCACTGGTGTTCAGTAACAGGTTTGTGGTGGGTGTGGCATGCCTGATGAAAGGCCAAGTATTAATAATAGATGCCTACCATAATGGCGAGCTCCCTGAGTGATAGCATTGCAACAGTGCTGCTGCCTAGCTCTGCTGTGGGTCAAGGGCTGGGAAACTTGCTAGGGAATGGGCACTCGTGCATCCCAAGTAGTTAACCTAGGTACAGCTATGTGTCAGGAGTCCAGCTTAGCTGTGCCAGGCGCCCTGTGTCTTAGTGCATGTGCAGCAATGCTGATGCACTGATAGCCAGGCGAGACCATAGCTTGGATATTACGGCTGCTGCTCACAGCTGGTGTGGGCACTCTGCCTCCTTTGCTTTGCGAGAGACATGCCTGGCATTTCCCATGCCAGGTGCCCTGTGGCATCTCTCAGCAGGAGCCCTGCCTTTAGACAGTGCTACAGCTGCATTTGCTGCTTCTGCTATAAAGTCAGATGCTGGTTCCTAATGGGGAGCATCTGGTAGTGCCTGTTCTGCTGGTGCCAGTCACCAGGGCAAAGTGTATTGTGCAAAGAATTGAAAAGAGAAAATGGCAGAAAGTATCCAGCTTGACATTCAAGTGCTCCTGGGAATGCCAGTGGGCCCCCAACTACAGCTAAGAAGGGTGGCAGATCTCAGACCTTTAGAAACCTGTCTGTGACCAACTCCCCCTTCTGTCTGAACAGCAGCATGGCATGCTGTCAGCCCCTCTAGGGGTGCTATCAGCGTCCATCTCTAGCTATCTTGTGGCTGATCTGCCCAGCGTTGGGGCTGCTTCACTGGTGTGTTGAGTTCCCTCCTTTGCCCGGCACTAGCTCTCACTAAGGCTGTTGGCCCTCTGGAGCATCCTTCTTTGCGTATTGCTTGCGGCCAAAGGCACAAACCATGTGCATAGGAGCAAGTTGGCACCTGACTGCCTCCCGCTGGGCATTACCATTCTGTCCATGGGTGAGGTCACTCCCTGAGCAATTCTCCTCACAGATAGAGACTCCAAGTGGGGAGCAGCTTTTTCACATTGCTCTTCTCAGTTAATGTGTCGTGTGTGGACACAGCCCTTAATCTTAGCAAAGACATGGACCATGCAATGCTAGGCCATGATTGAAGAGATGCCATCGTTGGGGGGCTCGCACCAGCTGCTGGGCAAGAGGAACCTGAGTTTTGATTCCATCTGGCAGTTCCTATGGTCCTAGACAGCAGCAAAGACAGGTTCGGGAGGCTGGGTGTTCTGCACTTGTCAGACTCTGCACTGAGCTCTGGGAGCGGGCGGTGAGAGTGGGTTGGTATGGAGGTGGGTGGGTAGGTGTAGGGCAGTGGTTCTCAAACTTCAGGGGGCTGCGGCCCTTTTTCCGCTCCCCGTGGGCAGCCGCTGCCCCTGCATGTCCACCGAAAAGCCGCCAGTGAAAGTTTCCGCTTTCCGCAGCTTTTCACTGGATGCGCTCTGCGCTTCACAGTGTCCGCTGAAAAGCCACCAAAACTGGAAACGTTCACTTCAGTGGCTTTTCGGAGGACGCTCTGAAGCGCACAGCATGTCCGCTGAAAAGACTCCGAACGCAGAAGCGTTCGACTCGGCGGCAGTTCAGCAGCGAACGGAGCTCGCAACCACCCCCGGGAATCGCCCCGCGACCCCCAGTTTGAGAACCACTGGTGTAGGGGGATACGTCTACACTGCAGTGAAACCCACAGCTGGCCTGGGCAGCTGACTTGGGCTGAGGGGCTATAAAACTGCTACCTGGGGGACTTGTGCTGTGCTTCCCTGCAGAGGGGTGGGGGAAATCTCCTTGGTTGCTATGTGTGACTGCCCAGGCTTTCGGGGCTCCCTTTGTCTTTTTGGATCCTCCCTGACATGGGTCAGTTTCAGACAGCATGACCTCTTAAGAACGGCCATACAGGGTCAGACCAAAGGTCCATCCAGCCCATATCCTGTCTTCCAGCAATGCAAAGGTGCTGGAACTTGCTTGAAGTGGTTTCCATCATATACTGCATTTAGTTTTGTTCAGTGGCTTTCCGAACCCCCACTATAAAAACTGTGCCAATGCCACTACAACAGTGGTCAGTGCCAGGTGCTTCAAAGAGAATGAACAGAACAAAGTAATTTGGAGTGATCCTTCTCCATCATTCAGTCCCAGGTTCTGGCATTTGGTGGTTTAGGGATACCCAGAGCATGGGGTTGCATCCCTGACCATCTTGGCTAATAGTCATTGATGGACCTGTCCTCCATGAACTTACATAATTCATTTTGAACCCAGTTACATTTTTGGCCTTCACAACATCCCCTGCCAATGAGTTTAACAGCTTCTCTATGCATTGTGTGATGAAGTATTTCCTTATGTTAGTTTTAACCTGCTGCCTATTAATTTCATTGGGTGATTCCTGGTTCTTCTGTTATGTGAAAAGGAAATGTTATTTCTCTCATTCATTCTTTTCATACCATTCACGATTTTATACACTTCCCTTAGTTGTGTATTTTTCCAAGCTGAAAAGTCCCAGTCTTTTTAATCTCCCCTCATATGGAAGCTGTTCTATACCCTTAATCATTTTTGTTGCCCTTCTCTGTACCCTTTCCAATTCTAATACATCTTTTTTGATGTGTCAATCATCTGCACACAGTATACAACTTGTGGGCATACCGTGGATTTATATAGAGACATTATAATATCTTCTGTCTCATTATCTATCCCTTTCCTAATGGTTGCTAACATTCTTTTCGCTTTTTTGACTGCTGCTACACATTGATCAGATGCTTTCAGAGAACTATCCACAGTGACCCCAGGATCTTTCTTGAGTGGTAACAGCTCATCATTTTATATGTATAGTTAAGATTGTTTTCCAATGTGCATTACTTTGCACATACCAACATTGAATTTCATCTGCCATTTTGTGAGATCCCGCTGTAATTCTTTACAGACTGCTTTGGACTTAACTGTCTTGAGTAAATTTATATCATTTGCACACTTTGCCACATCACCATTTACCCCCTTTTCCAGATCATTTATGAATATGTTGAACATCACTAGTCCCAGTACAGATTTCTGGGGGACACCACTATTTATTTCTCTCCATTCTGAATATTGACCATTTATTCCTATCCTTTGTTTCCTGTCTTTTAAGTTACTGATTCTTGAGAGGACTTTCCCTCTTATCCCATGACTGCTTACTTTGGTTAGGACCCTCACCAAAGGCTCTTTGTCAAAGGTTTTCTGAAAGGAGCCTCATGTCTTCTGCTTTGCCCCATGAGCATTTTAATCCTTCTGGACCCATTGGGTAACAGTGCAAAGTACAGAGGGAAACTGAGACACACACAGGCTTAGTTTTAAATATTACAGAAAATTCCCACTTTATTATGCTTTGGCAGGTTTTAAACCTGATGTTGCACATGGAAATGTGTCCAACTGTGGCTCATGCATCTGCCATGCCCCTTGTGTTCTCCTTTCTTACCAATATCACACTTGTGACAGAGCACTCCCAAGCAGAGAACAGCTGGGCACCTGGGAACAGAGCTGAGCCTCCCCTGAGCACAGTGGAGGTCACTGACTCTCAGGAGAACTGATGGCTTTGTTAAAGTCGCAGCTCCTGGAGTCATGTGAATTTGTGAGAATTCCAGTTTTTGCTTAGTCAGTGAAGTCAGTCTCTAGTGCTCATGGCTGGGGAGCATAGTCCAGCAGCTCCATGGAGAGATGAAGAAAGACCCCAAACTGATCAGTTTTGTAGTCCCATGATTTTGGGAGCCTCACTTCTGAGCATTGGAGCTGGTGACGCTGCATAGATGGTGGGTTCTATGTGCCTATGAGCTCCAAAGTACGATAGTAACAACCAGCACAGCAATCTCCTCTGAAGTGGCCGATGCTTTTAATCAGGGGAGCTGCAAGGCTTAGCTGACCCACTGAGTGAGAAAGAGTGGGTTGGGGGGTGGGATGTTGGGTGGGGCAGGGCAGGCTGGAGAGAGTTAGGTGGCAAGTGGGGAAGGCTGACTGGGTGGGGCGGGGAGGAGGGAAGGCTGAGTAAGAATGGCAGGGAAGGCTTGTGGGGGAAGGGAGTGGGGCAGTTCCAGCAGCACGTTCTGGGTGGGGAAGGAGGGTGGCAGGCACTGGGTGGGAAGTTGAGGGGGTGTTGGCTGGGGGGGGACTAAGTTGGGGGAAGCAGGTGCTGGGTGGGACAAGCGGGGGCCGGGGCCCGGGGGGCCATGGGCGGTTGGCTAGGAGGGGTAAAGGCTAGGCTGGGATTGGCATATGATGGGCAGGGAAGGCTGGGCTGGTGGGATGCGGAAGGCCACCGGCAACAGGCACATTACTTGGCCTTTATACACAGTGTCTGTCTGTCTAGTCCTGTTATCAGGGCGTGGCCTCGCTTGCTGATCAGTCTTCAGAGACTGTTGCTGCAATGCAAAGGCTATCAACAGCTCGATTAACCTTATTCCTTCTAACCCGTGTCTCAGTGGGCACCCTGAATGAGAGGGACCCTTGTGTCCTGAGCAAAGCTCCCTGCCAAGAGGTACTCCCTTTTTAATCCTTGAATCCCAGGCAGCCTTTCCTTCTGTGCCAGAGCTTTAGGGTGAGAGGAGATGTCTGCCCTGGCAGAAGTCTGGGTCCCTTTGATCCAACACCCTTTGTCCCTTGGGTGGCTATTAACAGCATCACGAGGGATTAACAGCATCACGAGCTAGTCTGTGAGCTGTGTGGGATAAAGGGCAGCTGCTGCTCATTGATCCCTCAGCCTAGTTATCTGTAGCCTCTTCCTCGTTAATAAGGGGGCTACAGAACTCTGATTTGAACCCTGCTTCACGCTGTAACCTTGGGCTGGAAGCTTCGCCACCTGGTATTCACCTGAAGGTGATGAGTGGTTTTATTTTAATAAATAAAGGTGGGTGCCTACACTGTGATAGGGAGAATGAACCCTGGGGGTGGAGCAAGGGCTCTGCTACTGGGGCAGCAGGGGCCTGCTCTCCAGGCCAGTTCTCTAAAATCAGCCTTTGTATTTCAAGAACATAAGAATGGCCAGGTGGGTCAGCCCAATGGTCCATCCAGCCCAGTATCCTGCTTTCTGACAGTGTCAGATGCTTAAGAAGGAATGAACAGAACAGAGCAATTACTGGGTGATCCATCCTGTCCTTCACTCCCAGGTTCTGGGAGTTAGAGGCTTAGGACACCCACAGATTGCCTCCCTGACCATCTTGGCTAATAGCCATTGGTGAACCTATTCTCCATGAACCCGTGGTGCTGCTTGTGCTCAGCAAAGCCTTGGTTCTGCCTCCCTGAGCTCAGTGGGAGCTGTGTAACTGATTCAAGGGGCACGGGAGGCCAGCCTGAGGTTCTCTTCTCATGTTCGCTGTGCTGCTCCTGTCTGCAGCAGGCATTTGGTTAGCTGGAGAAAGCCAGCTAGAAACCTTGCTGATTGTAGCACAGCAACTGGTTGACAAGTCCGACTCTTCCACAGAGATTTCCCTGTGGTGAACTGCAGGCAGAAAATTCTGTGTGCGGTGGGAAGCACTTGCTCTGTTGCTGCATGGGGTGGAGCCCACCAGCACTGTGTTGCAGTTAAATGGTGGGGACCTTGACAGACAGAGCTGGCACTGTGCTGGCTGCGAGCGCTCATCCTAAACCAAGTCCAGGCAGTGCTAAATGAATGTAGCACCAGGGTTGCCGTATCTTTGCTCTGGAGATATTCCCATTACCAAGTGCTCCATGGGATCAGAGAATATCACTGTTTCAGATAAGAGTCCAAGTGAACCTGTAACCTCGATGGCAAAGTTTGTGGGAGGGGAGGGAGGACTTGTTGAAAGGGATGGCATGCTCACAGGACTGGGGCAGAGTATTGACTAGTACTGTGGTTGGTACCATGCACCACCTTCCTGTGATGGCCCGGCGTTAACCCTGCCCATGTGCTGCACAGAAAGGGAGATGGTTTGGTAGAACACTTAGGGATCACCGAACGTCCATCATTGAGGCATTTCCTGGGCCATGGACAGTGAGTGGCCTGTGGGGGAGAGGCCTGAGGGAGAAATGGGGCCAGGTCGGTAGTGGAAGCAAAGCTGCAGGGTCCAGGAGCTGCCAGAGATGGCAGGCTGAGATGGGGTGGAAAGCTGGAGGAAGCCCCAAAGGCAAAGGGGTAACTGAGTGCAATCCCTGGAGAAATGCTCTCCAGTTCTGGGAGCCTAGACCTGGGAAGGATGTGAGGAGGGGGAGGAGGGAGGAGAACTTGCTGAGACGTGGGACTGCTGGGTTGGGCAAAGGAAGTGACTCTTGGGGTGGAGTGGTTTGACGGCAAGGGGGGTACATGGGGTGTAGCCCCTCTGGGCAGGTAGTGGGGTTTGGGTCTCTGCAGGCACCCACTGTTCTGTCCTGGCTCTGCAGCGCTCGGTTTAACCTGAGGGTTGCTTTTAGTGGGGTCCTGGTGACCCTTCCCTGTCCCATGCAGCTGCTGCTGCAGGTCGCTACCACTGGAGGTCAGGGCAGGGAGGAAGTCAGCTGATAGCTATCTGTATGGGGCTTCCTTCCTGCAGCTCTGTGTTAAATGCTGTGGCTGGCAGGAACTTTCCAGGAAAGAGCAGAGAATGGAGCTGTGGGTGGGGAATAACAGCGCAATGACGTCACTGCTGCTCTGCTGCATGGGCTGGGTGCAGCTTATAGGGGAAGCTTTCCAAGCTGTTGGCACTGCACCCCATCAGAGCTTGGGGCACGGGGGTACAGGTATTGTCCCCATGGCTGAGGGGTCTGCACAGTGCCCCTGAAGTGCATCCCAGATCCCCAGCCTGGGGGAGTGTGAGCCTCCCTGCTGCTGTGGCTGTGCTGCGATTTCCCCTCCTCAAGCCCTAGAGGAAGTGTCTTGGGGCTGAACTTTCTTGCACAATCTCCCGCAAGTGGAAGAGGGTGAGCGGTTCACAGGAGTCAGTTCCCAGACTGAAAGCATGACACACGCCTGGGCTCCTGCCCCGAAAGCTTGCACACCATCCAGCCCCTGCTCCTCAGTACTGCTTTCTTGCCTCTGCTGTGTCAATCCCTGGCATGGGGGAGGGGCTAAAATGGATTTCCCCAGTGTGCCAAGAGTCCAAGCTCCTCTCTCACACTGAATAGTAGCTGGCCTGAGCGCACATGCTCAGTATTAGAACGAGGTTACTCCTGGGTGAACGGCCCTCACTAGGAGACTGGTGTTGGTCATCCAACAGCCTCTCCCATGTGTTCCCTGGCCCATCAGGGCTCTGTTGGAATCCCCTTCCCCTGAGAAATACAGAGCTCTGCCTTGGTTGGCTAAGAGTAAGCAGTCTCTGTGTATTGTCCAACCTGCAGCAAGCAAATTCCTGGTGAGGTCCTGGTGTGCAGTGAGAATGTCCTGCCGGAGCCATTTCAGCCCAGAGTCTGCGCCCGCATGGAGTTCTGGGGCAGGACAGCATTGGCAGGAGAGGTTGCGGGGACAACCCTAGCTGTTGCTTGTCTGATGGAAGCCAGCACAGCATGGGGAGAACGTTACCAACAAGGGATTGGTGGGGAGCGGTTTGTCCCTGCTGGAGGGAATGAGTGAGTCTGTCTTATCACCCCCTCCTCTGTAGGGGCTGGCACCCCTCTTGGGCATCCTTTCTCATCTTCCCCAGGCAACATACTGTCTGGGTGGCCTTAACTGGTCTCTCCCTTCTTACGGTCTATCTCAGGGGTGGCCAAACTTTGGCTCCAGAGCCACATGCGGCTTTTCACAGGTTAATATGTGGCTCGTTGCTTAGGCACCAACTCTGGGCTGGAGCTACAAGCACCAACTTTTCAGTGTGCTACAGAGTACTCACTGCTCAACCCCTGGCTCTGTCCCAGCCCAACTCCGCTCCTTCCCCTGAGTCTGCAGTGCCTTTGCTCCCCTCCTCCCCCGGCCTTTTGCACACCACAAAATAGCTGATCGTGGTGGGCAGGAGGTGAATGGAGGGTTAGATGCTGATCACCAGTGCTGCAGACGGGTGGGGGACTGTAAGCCCCCTCGGTCTCTCAAGCCGAGGGGAGCCCCTTGGGCTGGTCCGAACCGGCCAGCTCAGGCCTTCTCAGGTACCCGGCGGGTCGCTCAGTCCCAAGATGCAGCTGGGCCTGGGCTTCAGGCTCAGCCTGCCAGCAAGGCAATCACAAGAACAGTCTTTAGGGCTGGGGCCTGGCCTCCAGGCTCAAGCAGCCAGCAAGACAAGCCCAACAACAGTCTGGGAGGGCTAGCTATAGCCTGGGTGTGGCACAGGCAGCCAGCAAGGCAAACAGTCCGGGAGGGTTGGGGCCTGGGCTTGGGGCCTGGGGCCTGGGCTTCAGGCCCAGGCAGCCAGCAACCAAACAGTCTTTAAAGGCTGGGGCCTGGGCTTTAAGGCACAGGCAACCAGCAAACACACAGTCTTTAGGGTATTTCCCTGTTCAGGGTAGGGGCAGCTGACTCAGGGAGTGGGTACCTCTGCCGTCTAGTCGGTGTCCGGTTCCTCCGGATACACGGCGGTGGGCACTCCCGGCCATTCGTCCTCGGTGTCGGGGGTTGGAGTGCAGCACCAGCTCGGGTCTCCTCCCGGCTGCAGCAAGTCCGGTCGGGCGTCCTTCTCCTCCCCGGCTTCTCCTCCTTCTGGGCTGCAGGGCTGGTCTTTTATAGTCCCGCCCCTAGACTTCCGGTGAGAGGGGCGAGGCGGCCTTGGCTCCACCCACCCCGGGGTTTCCCTTGCTCCCTCATCCCCCCACACGGAGGGAGACCACTTGGGCTCACTACTCTTGTCTTCCCAAGCGGAGGGAGACCACTTGGGCTCACTACTCTTGTCTTCCCAAGCGGAGGGAGACCACTTGGGCTTACTACAGGGACACTGGGGATGGCAAGGGGGAGCTGATGGGGGAGCGGCTGCTGATGTTACTGTGGCTCTTTCGCAATGTACACTGGTGAATTCTGGCTCCTTCTCAGGCTCAGGTTGGCCACCCCTGGTCTATCTACACGACAGCTGAGAGGTTACTCCCTAGCCAGGTGGACAGAGGCACAGTTCTACTCAAGCTATTGCATTAACTATAGCAGTGTAGCCCCAGTGTGCAGGTGGCCACCAGAGTATGATCCCGCTCACCTTCAGGAAACATACTTAGGTGGGAGCCAACCATCTGCCATGGCTATGCTGCTGTTGGAAGCAGGCTAACTCATGTGTACCAGTCTGCCCATGCTGGGAAGCAGCCTTTGTGTCTCAGTACAAGCATGACCCCCAGTGCCCAGCCCTGTCCTGAGCTGGAAATTGCCAACTTCCACAGGTGTGGGGCTCTTTCCTCCACACCTCTCACTCTGCACTGGCTGGCAAGTGCTTGGGGTGTGAGTCATGGTGCCTGTGTTCTTGGGCAAAGCATCCCCGGTCTATGTCTGGTGATAGACAAGGAGGTGACTTGGAGGGCAAGTGCAGAGGGCCCATCTGCCCCTGCAAGGACACCACTGGCTCAGGAGGTGAGTGGGCAGAATCTGGACTCTGCCTGGGACCTTTCTGCTTTGGCAGATGTCGAACAGCAACACTCCTGCCCCCAACAGTGGGACTAGTACTGGTGGGGAGCCCCACAGGACCAGCTGCTCCCCGGGTGTATCTACAGTTCAGATCAAGGGCAGTAGGATGAGGATCAGGGAGGGAAAGGCCAGTTACCTTGTGACCTGTGCTCCCAGCCAGGAACCAGCAGGAGGTGGTAAGCTGGCTGGGAGGGTGCTGTCTTGGGGAGGTGGGGTGAGGAATGGGGCCCTCTGTGTGGGAGGAAAACTTGGGAGGGTAAATAAGGAGATCTATGGTGCTTGGAGGGTCATGGGAGCTGTGCGTGGTCGACCCTGGCTTCCTCCAAAGGGTACAACATAAACGTCTCTGCTTGTTCTCAGGCACCTTTTTGGGATGGGCCTGGGGCCAGGGCCAGCAGCAGACATGGGGCAGAGTGAGTCCGAGCCTCAGGATGAGCAGGAGGTAGGTACTGTCTAGTTCCTTGCTGGGGCCCCTGGCAGTCACCGGAGTGAGCGAGTTCCCAGCCTCTCAACCCATCATTCCACCCCTGCCACCCACATTCAGAGAACTCCCCTTCTGGTGCTGTTCACTGACTGAACAAGGACCTGAAGAGACCCTCCCCGCCAGCACCATTTCAAGGCGCTTGGGACACTTCCTAGTGCAGGGCACCTTGGCTGGCATCCCAGTCAGAGTCCTCCCCAGGGCCCCCACTTTCCCCAGCAGGGTAACCCTCCCATCTGACTTGGGAATGTTAAATCCAGCATTCAGATCATGTTCCAGCTCCAAGAATCCCCCATCTCCAATGGGAACCTTCTTTCCTGATGTGGCACTGGGTTTGGCAGAAGCCTCTCCAGAGCCCAGTGGCCCTCTGGGATGTGTCTGGGTAGGTGTGGCCTGCTGGGACCTGCCCAGGACACAGTGTCCCAGGATTGCTGGAGACTTCCCCTCCACTTCAATGTCCTTTCTATTTCTGTGCTGTTATGTGCCCCCTGAACAGCTGTCAGCCTCACTCCAGTGGTGGCTGCATTTCAGTGGTGGGCCAGTGTTCCCTACACACACTGCACACTCAGCAAAGCACCTTTCATCTGTGTTGGGTTGAAAGGTGCTATCATAGAATATGAGGGTTGGAAGAGATCTCAGAAGATCATCTAGTCCTCAAAGCAGGACCAATCCCCAATTAAATCATCCAACAGATTTTTTTTACCCCATATCCCTAAATGGCCCCCTCAAGGATTGAAATCACAACCCTAGATTTAGCAGGCCAATGCTCAGACCACTGAGCTATCCCTCCCCCAAGACCCTTATGCCCAGATGTTGGGTGGAGCAGCCATAGGGTTTTGATGGCAGCATCAGCCTGCCTGCTGGTGCTGAGGCTCTGTCTGCATCTCTCTCTACACAGGATGCGGCGCTCACAGCCATGCTGCCCAACCTTAAGCTTTTTGTGGAGGATCAGCTCCAGACCAGCATGGTGAGGAGGGGCAATTGTGGGGTTATGCCTGGGATGTATGGTGTGGTGTCTCCTGGAGGGATATGAAGCAATGTAGTGGTCTCTCCTGTAAGCGGTGGAAGTGCTAGCCCGCTGGCATAGCTCATGGTCCCTGGCCCAAGGCATCCCAGCTCCTGATGGGTTGGGAGGCTCTGGTACTTGCTCAGGAATGCACTGGCACCTTTGGGGCTCAGCCATCCCATGGCGAGTCTTGGCTGGTGAGTGGAGGGGCTGATGGGGTCCTGGGGCTGGGAAAGGATTTTCCCCTGGTTTGAGCTGTGGGGAGCCTGCTGGCTTCCAGTTCCTCTAGTGCTGTGTGTGGCTGTCCTGCCATGCCCTCATTGGTCCCTCCGACAGCAGCGGTGGGGTGTGTGGCAGGTGGGAGTAATTACTAGCCAAAGGGCAGGCTTGGAGGGGCTCTTCCTACTCTCCCAAGACCTGGCATGGGGCATCATTGCTGATGGAGCAGCTAGCCCAGCTACTGTACAGCCCCTCTCACCCTGCAGTGCAACCTCCCTCCCTGTGATGTGGCCCATGCAATTGCAGCCTGTGCAAGTCAGGTGCTTGGCTTGTGGTGCTGCACTATATTCTGGGATTAGCTGTTACTGATTCACATGGTCTGTGCTGTGCATAGCATCCTGGGCATGACCCCTGTAACGCATCCCAGGGGGAGTCACATTGTCTCAACAGGGCAAGCCACACAGCCTCAGCATCTCTGAGTCTGGGCCTCTGGGCTCCAGCATCCCCTGCTGCTCACAATGAGCTTATGTTCGGGGACATTTTACCTGTCAGGGATTGCTGCATCAGCCAGTACTTGCAGTAACACTGTATGGCCTTTCCAGAGAGAAGGTAGTTACTAATCACCTGCAGTATGGTGTTGGGGACACTTAGGTTAGCATGAGACAGGTGAGCATGTGACAGTTTGTCTTGGTGGGAGCCAGGACTGTGCCACGTCCTGATCCTTTGAGCTCCATCCTCGTGTTCTCCCCATTTGGAGTCTCTGCTCCCAGAAGCACCCTGCAGCCATCTGTTCCCCTGCCCTCTCTTGGTCTCCAGCCAGGCTGCATCCTCAGCCTGCCTTGGCTTAGCTGTGAACAACCCAGTCCTTGGGGCTCTTTTGTCTCTTCGGGATCCTCCACCACAGGAGCAGCTTTGACGAAATGGGAATTTTTGAGTTCCGCTTGCCTCAGTTTCCCCTGTATTTTGCATGGCTACCCAGTTGGGGAAAAGGATTGTTTTTCTCAGAGCAGACTGAGAGACATGATGGGGAGGGTGTGTGTGTGTACTCACTGTCTGAGCAGACTGAAGTGGTCATTAGAAAGGACCGGCTGAGGCCGACCCATATCAATGGAAAATCCCGGTCACCAGGACATGACAACATGCCCCACTTCCTCTCAGCAGGGAAGCTGAGCAGAGACCCTGGCTCAAGACCAAAGGAATGGGAGCTCGGGAGGTAGAGAGTGCTCTTCTGGAAGAGGTTGGGAGCTCTTATTGATTGGCCTAAGGAAGGGAGTCAGAGGCAGCTAGCATGGCATTGCTCTGGGCTGATGGAAGCTTTAATGCTTATGGTGACCCGAGCACTTCCCATGCTAGGTTCCAGCCTCCTAATAAACCCGCCTGTGTGAGTGTCTCTGGTGCCTTGGTCCCTGCGGAGTGGACTCTACCAGGAATCTCTCAGATGGACTAGCTGAGCAGAGTTCAGGAGGTGAAGCCAGAGTGCTGCCGCAGCAGTTCAGCCTCAGAAGGTGGTGAGGCTACGTGGCTTGCCCTGGAGGAATCTTGGCAGCAGAGGTGATACATGAGGGGAAGCATGCCATACGGCCTTGTAGGCTGCAGCATAGCCTCACAGTCAACTCACTGTGCCTTCTTCAGTGCCATACAGGGCAACTTCCCATCTCAGAACCAGCTCCTGCCCATCCTCCCTTCCCCTCTCGGCTAGCCACACCTTTGGCAACAGGCTCCCGGTCCTGCCTGGCCTTTGTGAGGTTGGATAAGGCATCTGGTCTGAGGGCTACAGGTGCAACTGCTGGCTGTGCACACATGTGCCTACACAGCTGCAGGAGGTTAAGTGCCAAGGCTTCCCTCTCTTTCTGATGGTGGACCCCACTTGGTCCCAGTGGGGCACTGTGGCTTGCAATGTTCTTGGAGCCCCTCAGAGCCACACTGCTGGAGCAGGGCAAGCTGCTTGAGGGAGACATGCCCTGGGAGCCAGCCTCAGGGACCGTCCCCATTGCCCTGAGCCCTTCTGGATATCTGAGAGGCAGAGGCAACGCCTTTCTGCTGCTTGTGCCAGGGCACAAATTAAAGGTTCTGGTGTAAGCCATGGTAGAAATCATGGGGTGACAGCACATGACTGCACATGGCCCCATCTCTCCTGGGGGTCTCCACATTGAAGGGGTTCTTCCAAGAGAGTGTTGCAAAGCCGGGGGCTAGCACTGATCCTGTGGCTCCCTAACAGTACGATTGGTTCAGTTCATGTGAATGATGCTCTCTAAGCAGGTGGTTTGCTGAGTCAGACACTTTGTGCCTTTCGTTTCCCACTCACTTCATAGTAGGACAAAGCCCAGAGGGAAACTGAGGCACACACTGCTCATAAAAATATTGTCTGAATTTCCACGTCCACACAAGTGCTCCACAGGGTGAGGGCTACTCTCGTCTGACCCGTTCAGTCCCCTGGAGCATGGCTGATACTGCCTTGGACCCCCTGCAGCTTGTCTGGAACATGCCTCTTCCCATAGGTGCTGGGTGTCATGATTGGCGTTGGTGTTTCCATGCTGCTCATCGCCACCTTGATCCTGGTGCTGGTCCGTAGGTTGCGCCACAAGAGTAAGTGCCCAGCCCTGCAGAGAGCAAATCTGATCCCTTTCGCAGCCATGTCTCTGGCACTCTGCTGCCCATCAGGCCATCTTGGGCTTAGTATCTGCATGCCTGTATAGGCAGTGAGACCCAAATAGCTAGAGCAGGGGGCTGGCAACCAGGACTCTTAGGTTCTCTCATACTGACTCACTGCCTGGGCAAGTCCCTCAATGGCCCCATGCCTCAGTTTCCCTATATACAAAGGGATTGTGAGGGGTATCCAGGGACTGGTTGGGAAGGGCATAATGCTCCTGGGGTTCTTTGCATGCAGCCCAGCTTCCTGGGGCTGGAGTGGGGGGGAAGGCAGGACTCTGCCATCTGTACCCCCCAAGGCCTCTGCACCCCTCCTTGGGCTGGGAGATGGGTTGCAATGGGGATCACAAGCAGGGACTCAGATGGTGAGGAAGCGGGCAGGCTCCAGCCCTTGTTGGGGTATGGCCCCAGATTCCCTGCACTAGTAACCTTTCATGTCTCCCTCATTCTCAGAAGTTCAGGCACAGGAGACGCCCAAGTATCGATTCCGCAAGCGGGACAAAGTGCTGTTCTATGGGCGCAAGATCATGCGCAAGGTATGGGGCTGGGGCAGAGCATCATGTGCCGGCCCAGACTGGGGAGTCAGTTGGTGTTGGCAATGAAAGAGTTGATGGCTCTGCCAGCTTCAGTGTAGTGCTCCAATCCCTCTCCCCTCCCTGCCCACCTGAAGGGCATCTCTGGGGGTAGTTCAGTTTCCCAGTTAGACACTGGTGTTGGACAGGGTGGTGGCTCCCAGCCAGCATAGCCAGGGCCTCCAAGCAGCAGAGATTGTCCTGCCACAAGGTGTTGAGCCCCGGCTTTGGCCTGTGCCCCTGTGAGCTGGCACCATGGCACTGCCCCCAACCCATGCTCCTCTCCTTCCACTGCAGCTGAGGAATAAGAGCTCTGGCAGGTGAATCATTGCAGGTGGGCCTGGTCTCTGGCATCCGTGTCACAGAGCCACAGGGTCTAGCCTATGCTCCCCCTCCCGCCTCATAACCAGTCCCTTGGGAGTGATCCCTTCAGTGTGGTGGGTCCCAAGAGCCACACAGTTACACAGGGTAGGCCCAAAACTTGATCCTTGGGTGCCAGCCCTTCCTGACTCTCTGCAGCAAATTTGGCTGAGCCAGACTCCTGGGGGAGGCCTGTGCTGTGCCCTTCAGGGAGGCAAGTAGCCTGTTCAAGTCAAGGGGACAGTTATTACTCAGCTGACACGCAGGCTCTGAGAGATCCTAGCTTGGCACAGAGAAGAAAAAGTGAAGACTGAGTTCAGGCTGACCAGTGCCAGGCCTCCCTCAAGCCAAGCTGTTATAGGAACCATTTCTTTTCCTGTCTCTTTGTCTGCCTCAGGTCAGCTCTGTGTCTCTGGGGACATGTCTACATCGCAATAAAAAACCGATGGCTGTGAGGCTGGGCCTGGGCCAATGGACTTGGGCTCACAGTGTAGGCGTTTGGGCCTAGGCTGGAGCATGGGCTCTGAAACCCCATGACGGGGGAGGGCCCCAGAACATAGTCTCCAGCCCGAAATGTCTACACTACAATTTTTAGCCCTGCAGCTTGAGTCAGCTGACCCAGGTTGGGCCATAGGTCTTTTATGTAGTGTAGATATAGGTTCTCCCCCCCAGCCACCTGGGTTTGTTTTGTGGAGCCAGCCATGCTGTGCTCACTTGCCTCTGAACCAGATGTCAGTCTCCAGGCACTGAGGGTCTGCTACTCAGATATGTTGATTCCAGCGCAAAAGTCCTAGCAGCTCTGTCTCAGATCCCTGGCTAGCTCTCCCATGGCCTAGGGAGAGAATGAATTCTTTCCCCCAGGGGGGTAGTGGTGCCAGGGTGCTAGGTGCAGAATGATGCAGACAGTTCATAAACACCTTACAGAGCTTTGTCACACTAAGTAGCAGCAGTGGGGTTAGCAGACAGGGCAGGGCATGTGGCTGTCTGCCCAGGAAGCCAGGAGCTCGGCCCTGCCTGGAGGGAGGCCCCCAGGAACCTGCCCCGAGGGGAGAGTCTGGCTGGTGACAGGAACCCATCCAGGCCCATGCTCCAAAGGTGGGGAAAGTGTTTCCAAAGCAGTAACATCCCCAGTTTCTGCCAGCCCCTCTTTTCCCTGCTCCCTCCACCCACTTGGCCCTGCCTGGGGGCAAAAGTGGGGGCAGTGCTGGGCCAGACATGGCGGGGAGGTGTTTATAGTTCAGTCTGGGGTGCAGGGGCAGGTCTTCTGTTGCTGGTTGTGTCTGCAGGAAGCAGTGAGGGTGAGCTGGAGCAGAGCTGGGGGCAGGGAGTGAACTCCAGTTGGGAACAGTGGCGGGAGATGGGCTCCTGTTGGGTGCACACTGCAGCCCAGCTTGGTCATGTTGCCAGGATCTGGGGCACAGCAGCAGGTAGCTCTGCCAGAGCCTGGGCCTGGAGAGGGTCCTGTGGGGTCACTAATCCCAGAGATGTGAGCAGAACCCCGTCCTCACCACTGGGAGTCCTGTCCAGCAGCCCCCCACTGAGCTGCTTGCTGAGCGAATTGGGGCAAGGTAGCAGGGGGCTGGGCTTTGGCCCAGGCCCATCATCTGTCTGCCTGTGAGGATTTAGGGGGGCAGCGAACCAGGCACCAGGAGCTGGAAGGGCTGGCACTGGGGCAGGGTAACCTGCAGGAGAAAGCCAGTTCCTTGAGGACTCCCCTGCTATGTCTCCTGCCTGTCTCACGGGAAGCACGTGGTTGGTTGAGTGCCGACTCTCCTCGTCCAGACCACTGGCTCCAGCAGGCGCTGTCCGTGGGAGAGGCTGGTGGCTTACTTGGACTGTCTCTGCAGGTGTCCCAGTCCACCTCCTCCCTTGTGGACACAACCATCTCCAGCACTTCCCGGCCCCGCATGAAGAAGAAGCTCAAGATGTTGAACATTGCCAAAAAGTAAGTGTGTTCTCTCACCCTCCATGGTGTAAGACAACTGGGGCTGGCCTAGCCCTGCCATAACGGGTAGTTGAGGCACCCATGGTCCCAGCCCTGCTGTGGGAGTGGGTAGTATGCCTCCCCCCTAAGCCATTAGCACTAACTCTGACCTCTCCTTGCTCTGTAAAGCAGCTGCACCCCTGCCTGGACACCAGCCTTGAGAACCCACCCATAGAGCAGTTGACTGGCACTGGACCAACCTATGGCATAGTGCTGCTCGGCTCCCTGGGTGGGGCCCTTGAGCCTCAGGCCCCTGGCATGAGTGAGTGCCATGGCTCAGGAACAAGTCGTGCCTCCTTGATGCATGATGCAGATTCTCTCCTGAATCCTGGGGGGGGGGGGGGGAATCTGCCCCTGTAGGCAGCTCTTTGCTTGGACCCGTCTATCTCCTCCCCTGTCTGTCCCTGTGCCCAGGATCCTGCGCATCAAGAAGGAGCTGCCCATCTTGCAGCTGAAGGAGCCGCCGCCCTCGGTACTGGAAGCGGATCTGACTGAGTTTGATGTGGCCAATTCTCACTTGCCATCCGAGGTGCTGTACATGCTGAAGAACGTCCGGTGAGCACCCCCATGTGCTGGGGCCCCGAGCTCAGACTCAGCTGCAGCCACGTTTCCCCTCACCACAAGCAAACTTGAGCTAGGGTGGGCACCTCTGAGGTACAAAATCCAGGAGAGCTTTGATGATCCCGAGTCCATGACCTGGCCAGCTGGCTGTGTATAATGGGACACTCTGTCCAACTGATTTCCCAGCATGGTCCTGGGGAAACCTGGACAGGTGGCCTGGACATAGTTGTGAGCCTATCAGATTATCTAGTCCAGTGGGTCTCAACCTTTCTTCATTTAATGTAATGCCAATATTTAAAAAGGGCTCTAAAGGTGATCTCGGCAATTACAGACCAATAAGTCTAACATCAGTACCGGGCAGATTAATTGAAACAATAGTAAAGAATAAAATTGTCAGGCACGTGAAGAACATAAATTGTTGAGCAAAAGTCAGCATGGTTTCTGTAAAAGGAAATCATTTCTTACTAATCTATTAGAGTTCTTTGAAGGGGTCAGCAAACATGTGGACAAGGGGAATGCAGTGGACATAGTGTGCTTAGATTTCCAGAAAGCCTTTGACAAGGTTCCTCACCAAAGGCTCTTGCGTAAATTAAGTTGTCATGGGATAAGAGGGAAGATCCTTTCATGGACTGAGAACTGGTTAAAAGACAAGGAACAAAGGGTTAGGAATAAATGGTAAATTTTCAGAATGGAGAGGGGTAACTAGTGGTGATCCCCAAGGATCAGTCCTAGGACCAGTGCTATACAACTTATTCAGTAAGGTGTCAAAGTTTGCAGATGATACTAAACTGCTCAAGATAGTTAAGACCAAAGCAGATTGTGAGGAATTTCAAAAAGATCTCACAAAACTAAATGATTATGCAACAAAATGGCAAATGAAATTTAATGTGGATAAATGTAAAGTAATGCATATTGGAAAAACTAACTCCAGCTATACATACAATATGATGGGGGCTAATTTAGCAACAACTAATCAGGAAAAAGATCTTGGAGTCATCGTGGATAGTTGTCTAAAGACATCCATGCAGTGGCAGTCAAAAAAGCAAACAGGATGTTAGGAATCATTAAAAAAGAGAGAGAGAATAAGACAAAGAATATCTTATTGCCCTTATATATATCCATAGTACACCCACATCTTCAATACTGCATACAGATGTGGTCTGCTCATCTCAAAATAGATATACGGGCATTAGGAAAGGTTCAGAGAGGGGCAACTAAAATGATTAGAGGTTTGGAACAGTTCCGATATGAGGAGAGATTAAAGAGGCTAGGACTTTTCAGCTTGGAAAAGAGGAGATTCAGAATTGAGTGGTGTTGGAGAAAGTGAATAAAGAAAGTTGATTACTTGTTCCCATAATATGAGAACTAGGGGCCAACAACTGAAGTTAATGAGCAGCATGTTTAAAACAAATAAAAGGAATTTCTTCTTCACACAACTCACAGTCAACCTGTGGAACTCCTTGCCAGAGAAGGTTGTGAAGTCTAGGACTAGAACAGGGTTTAAAAGAGGACTAGATAAATTCATGGAGGTTAAATCCATTAATGGCTATTAGCCAGAATGGGTAAGGAATGGTGTCCTTACCCTCTGTTTGTGAGAGGAGAGTGATGGATGGCAGGAGAGAGCTCACTTGATCATTACCTGTTAGTTCAGGGGTCGGCAGCCTTTCAGAAGTGGTTTGCTGAGTCTACATTTATTCATTCTAATTTAAGGTCCCGCATGTCAGTAATACATTTTAACATTTTTAGAAGCCTTTCTATAAGTCTATAATATATAACTAAACTATTGTTTTTTGTAAAGTAAATAAGATTTTTAAAATGTTTAAGCAGCTTCATTTAAAATTAAAATGCAGAGCCCCCCAGACCGGTGGCCAGAACCCAGGCAGTGTGAGTGCCACTGAAAATCAGCTCGCATGCCGCTTTTGGCACCTGTGCTGTAGGTTGCCTACCCCTGTGTTAGTTTCACTCCCTCCAGAGCACCTGACATTGCCCACTGTTGGTAGAGAGGATCCTGGGCTGGATGGACCTTTAATCTGACCCAGTACAGCCATTTTTATGTTTATGTCCGTTTGCGGATTCCTCTGGAAATTTCAAATGGATCCCTTGGGAAATCTGGCTGTACATACAGCTGAATTCTGTTCAGTTGGTTTTTAACCTGTCCTTTGTAGACCCCTTAGGCATTGTCTATGGACCGCAGGGATCTGCAGACCGCAGATTGAGAACCACTGGTCTAAGATGTGTAGGCTCCAGCCCATGCTGATCATACGTGGGAGAGTTGCCAAGAATTATCTGGAGCATCAGGAATGGTGGCCCAGGTTCTCCAGTAGGGGGCACTCTTCCCTATTCGCTGATACAGAGCTAATGCATCCCAGGGCAGGGCAACTGGAGGCAGCCTCTGTCTGGTGAGAGCAAATGCCTTTGCGGGCTCATGGTGGGACCCAGCAAAGCATTAATCCTGGCTGAGTCCCAGCAGTATTGCTGTGGGGCTATTGAATCAGACAGACTCTTCCCCAGAAGTGACTGTGTTTGGTGTCGGGGAGAGATCTCTGCCCCTAGGGATGACAGCTTGTGGGGACTGGGATCCTGGAGAAGGGTAGTGTCACTGGAGGCTTGACCCTCTTAGGCGGCTCCCACTCCCCCATGCACTGAGATGGAGGGTGGGGGGATGACTGACAGAGCCTGCCTAGCCACCGGGGCTCAGAGCGGGAGCTCTGGACTATGTGTTGCAGGAGCTTGGGCTGGGCCGAAGGTCCCCTCATGACATGAGCCCCAAGTCCCTGCCATGAGTTGCTGAAGGCTTTGCTCCCTCATGCCCACCATGATCTGCCCTTCCTTGCAGGGTGCTGGGCCATTTTGAGAAACCGCTGTTCCTGGAGCTCTGTAAGCACATGAACTGCCAGCAGTTCCAACAGGGCGAATACATCTTCCGGCCCGGCCAGCCCAACACCAGCATCTATGTGGTGCAGGATGGCAAGCTGGAGCTCTTCCTGACCCAGCAGGTGAGGAGGGCATGTCCCAGCCCACCCTGCCATGTCCATCTGCTGGAGGCACCTGTCTGCTCAGCAGCCACCAGCAACCTCTTCTGTCCCAAGCTGGCTTGGGAGGCTGGTTGTGGCCCCAGAGCTCTGCACCCCTTGGCTGGGTGGCCCCCTGCACCTTGGGGCAGAGGGGCATACAGGACACAATGGCTAAGGCCAGCTGCAAGGCAGCCCTGCCCTTTGGGATCACCGTGGCTGTAGGCATGGAGGTTCCCCTGGGGCTGCCTCCCTTCCAGGGAGGGGCTTATAGAGCAGGCCCCCACAGAACATGGTGCCAAGCGAGTTTTGGTGGCAGGGATGGCGAGAGTGAGTGATGAGACCCCCTAAAGAGGGTGTTGCTGTGTTGCAGGATGGGAAGGAGACCCTTGTGAAGGAGGTGTTCCCCGGGGACAGCGTGCACAGCCTGCTCAGCATTCTTGACGTCATCACGGTACCAGCCCTGCCCCTCCACCTCCTGTTGGCCAACTGGCCCCGTCCCACCCATCCCACTCCCCTGCCCTTATAATGCTGTAGTGAATACTCCAGCTCATTGAGTGATTGGCAGCCATTGGTTTCCCCCCGTTCTGCTCATGCCCCTCAATCCCAACCTGCAACCCCCCCTGCTCTCCGAAACCTGGGTCCCTAACGAAAGGCTAAATCCAAGTAGGCCCTATAGGATATGTGTGCTAAGTCCACCTGGCCCCCAATCCCATGATGGGTTTGCAGCCTGGGTCCCAGGTGGTGACATGCTACCATCACCCTGCCTTGTACTTGCCACCTTGCCCCATACGAGGTCTAGAGCAGATTAACCGTTCCTCCACAGGACCTGGGTCTGGGCCTTGGCTGGTTCCTGGGCTCGGGTGAATGTGGCTGTAGGCTGCTCTCTGGTCCTTTTGGCCTGAGGCCATGGGGTAGCCCCCTGGATCCCTGGCTGTCCTTGGCAGTGCCCCCCACTGGTAGGCCGCTCTACATGAAGGAGGAGGTGGGGGCACCTCAGCCTTGGTGCAGGGACCCATGGGTACCCGGTTCTTACACAGGGGCACCAGCGGCCATACCGGACAGTGTCTGCACGGGCAGGCGAGGACTCCACAGTGCTCCGCCTGCCGGTCGAGGCCTTCTCTGCTGTCTTCGAGAAGTACCCCGAGAGCCTGGTACGAGTGGTGCAGGTGAGTACAGCCTTGGCCCCTGTCCCACGTGCTGACGCCCTCCACTCCCTCGCATTGTGCTCCGTGCTCAGACTCTCCCCTTCCCTTCCAGATCATCATGGTGCGCCTGCAGCGGGTCACCTTCCTGGCCCTGCACAACTACCTGGGGCTGACCAATGAACTCTTCAGCCACGTGAGTGATGGGCCCTGGCCTGGAGCTCCTCCCATGGGAGTGGTGGGTCCTGCTCCCTGCACCAGAACCTCCATCCTTCCCATCCCCCTTTCTTCCTGCCCATGACAGTTTGGGCCAGACTTGGGCCAGTGTCCAAACCCTGATCCCACTAGTGGGACTGGAGGCTGGCACCCAGCTGGGTAGGGGACAGAAGGAGCTAGAACCCCCAAGCAAAGTCCCTGTGTCTGCAAGGGGGGTATCCCAGTGCAGCAGGGATGGAGCAAGCCTTGACAGGGTGCCCCCTGCTGGCACTAAGTCACAGCGAGAGGCCTTAACACCCGGCCTAGTGACTCTGATGAGGTGGAGAATCCTGCGCCCAAGCAGCCTCTCCCCCTGGCACAGACCTGCTCTGCCCTCAGACTTGGCTACTGGAGCAGCATTCCTTGCCTTGCTGGGTGGAGCACCAAGGCCTCTGGGAACAGCCGGGTCCATCCTCTGATGCCAGAGGAACCAGCCCAGCATTCAGATGGGTTACTGGGCTGGCACTGTGACTCCCTGCACCCAAGCTGCCAGGGAGTCAGCAGCCTGAGAGCAAGCTTTGTGAAACCATCATGTGGCAGCAGCACTTGGCGCTCTGGGCTTAGCAGGGGTCTTGCTCTCCTTGTCTACAGTGGCACATCTGGCCCCTCCCACATTACACAACTCTGTGGACACGGGTCTCCCCCACACAAGCCATGCAGCTGCTGGCTTGGCCCAGGATGGAACATGCTCCATCAGCCAAGTGAGGGACAGCCAAGCCATTTCTGTGCCTATCTCCATCCCTGTCCTGCTCACTCTGCCTTAGCGGTGCTCTGGGGTGAGGGCAGGACTCTCTGGGGGAGGTGTTGCCCCCTGTGTGATGTGGGAGGTCAAACAAGATGCTCTGAATGGCTCCTATTGGCCTTAAATGCTGGGTGTGGCTGGTCCCCAGGCTGACAGCTGTGCGGGGGGCTGATGCCAGCTGTGTTATGTGGCAGGAGATGCAGCCGCTGCGGCTCTTCCCCCAGCCCAGCCATGCCTCACGCACCAGCCCTGTCAGACACAGCAAGCGCGTCATCAGTGTTTCCTCCATTGACGACCATAAGGAGAGCTCTGGGAGGCAGCCAGATGCCAGCGTCAAGGACCTGGGTAAGGGTTGCCCTGGCTCAGGGAGGGGAATGCAGCAGCTGTGCTCCCCCTCAGAGCAACTGAGCTGGGCATGGACTGGACAGGGGTGAAAGAAGTCAGGGGTGCAGAAGGGCTCAGTACTGGGTGCTATGCTGCAGTGATCAGGGTGGAGACTTGGTAGGGGGCACTCAGTGCTGCCTGCCCCTGGCACTCCCCTTGCATGGAACTGGTCCCCACCTTCCATATCCCGTGATAGCTATGGAGTGGCTCTCATCATCAGTCCTGCCCCTGGAGATGGCCTGGTTAAAGGGTTCGACCCAGGGCAGGGGAGGCTCTGGACTCCGTGTGCGCGCTGTGCCAGTGTAATGGGACGTGTGTGTCAACCTCACAGCTGATCAGCTCAAGCTGGGGACCCTGGAGCCCTCTGCAGTGCCACTGCTGAGCCGCTGCATTTCCATGCCAGTTGATATCTCAGGTAAGTGGAACTCTCCCAGGATGGGGCCAGGTGGGGGATGGGACCCGTGGGATCGTGGGGCAGCAGGCGATGGTGGGGTGCCCTGCTGCAGAGTGGGGTTGCTGCCTGGCCAGTGGGGATGGTGGTTGCTGCCCCAACTGAGCTGGGAGGGGTTAGACTGCAGGAAGCTGGCTCGGTGCTTTCTGGGGTTTGGAACCAACTGGGGAGAGCCCAGAGGCCACAGGTGCCAAGGGACCGGGGGCAGGCGGAGAGTCTGAGATGTGCCGCCAGGACGTGGGCGTCCTAGGGAATGGCAGTGAAGGAAAGTCAAGGGGGAATTCCGGGGATAAACTGATTAAGGCGCTGAGCAGCCTGGCCTGGGCAGAGACCTTTGTGGTACTGGCTGTGTTGGGCACCTGGTGGGGAGGGGAGGGTATCCTGGCTCTGCAGTGAGTGCTGCCCTGACTTCTCTCCTGCACAGGTCTCCAGAAGGGCCCCCGCTCAGACTTTGACATGGCCTATGAGCGCAGCAGGATCTCGGTGTCGCTGCAGGAGGAGAGCACTGGCACCATGGCCTCCTTCTCCAGGGTAAGTCCCCCACATACGCCTCTCCAACTGGGCCAGCGCTTGGTGCCCTCCCAAGGTGCAAGGTGCTCGGCAGGGCCTGGTGTGGGGCAGAGGCTTCTCACAAAGGGGTGTGAAGGCATGCCGCCTGCTGCGGGGTGGGGCTGGCCTGTGCTCCATCACACTCCTTTGTCCAGGACAGCACAGAACTGGCCATCAGGCAGCAGGTGGGCAATTCTGTGGCTAGCAGAAACAGCCTGGGGGCTGCCTCCAAGGGCAGCTTCACTTGGGGGTGCCCACATAGAAGTGTGGGGGTTTGGCAGCCGGGCACAGAGTAGGAGTGGCGGAAAGGGAGGGGGTGGCAGCTGGGAAAGGCCCAGGCAGAAATGAGTCACTGCAAGGGATGTGGAGGTGCCCTCTGGGGTCTGGGCAGTGGTAGGAGGCAGAGCCAGAGACTGTGGCAGGGCGACTCTGCCACACTCTGAGTCTCCGCCCCCATCTCTGCAGTCTGTCTCTCAGGAGCCCAAGGAGCGCAGGTCAGTGATGGTGGAGGAGCAGCCACCCGGTAGTTATCACTACAACTACTGTGAAGATGACTCAGCAGGTGGCGCTTGCCCCTTTGGGCCTTATCAGGGCCGCCAGACCAGCGCCATCTTCGAGGCTGCCAAGCAGGAGCTGGTGAAGCTCATGAAGATTGAGGTGAAGGGGCAGCGAGGGGCACAGCCACAGGAGGGCAGGGGGACAGGGTAGGGTGGATCCCCAGGGTCTGGTGAGGGCAGGGCGGTTCCCTGGATCTCCCTGGGAGATGAGGGGGCAAGGCTGGGCGGTTTCCCCAGGCAGCTACGAGTCCAGCCCTGAGGGATGTGGGGAAGGGCAGGGTATGTCCCCGGACTCTACCTGGGAACTCCAGCTGCCCTTAGGGAGCCTGGGATTATTCTGGCTCTGAAGGCCATGCCTGCGGGGGGGACTCATGCCATCGGTTCTCTCTTTTCCAGAACCATAGGTCAGCCAGGTTGTCGCCAGTCCTGGTCTGGGCTGCACAGCAGCTGCCTCCTAGCTTGGCCCTGGGCAGCTCCTGTGCAGCTCCTGTGCATAGGCTCTGTGGAAGAGCTGGGCTGGGATGTTTGGATCCTGGATTCTTGGCCCTTGCGGGAGGAGGGGTGGCCCGGGGTGGGATGGACAGCTGGGCTTCCAGATGGGGAGGGCTGAGCTTCCCTGTCTGTGCTGGGCAGGGCTGGCCAATCCGCTGGGCAGGGCTGGCCAATCCATTGGGCCAGCACAGAGGCAGGAAAGGGCTGGAGAAGATGCCCCAGCATGGAGGGCAGCTCTGTGTAGCTGCCAGTTGGTGCAGCAGGACTAAACACTGCTAGGGTCCTGCCTGCAAGCCCCTCCGCTCTCATTGTTGGGTGCTTTGCCTGGTTCCTCACTGCTGCTGTCCCCATAGGATCCCTCCCTTCTCAACAACCGTGTGCTGCTGCACCATGCCAAGGCTGGGACAGTCATCGCTCACCAGGGGGACCAGGTAAGTGCCAGTGCCCAGCAGCCACAGGGTGACAGTGGTAGCAGGTGCTGTGAGCTAGTGCTGCCATTGTCTCTTGACAGCTGGGGCCTGGTCCCCACTGCACTGCGGCAGCCCCAGTGTGGAGTGGGCAGGACGTGCTGCCTGCTGGGGTGGGGGGACCTCACCCACTCTGCATCGGTGTTGATGGCTGCGTGAGGAGCAGGGCAATGGAGCTTTCAAGCTGCCTGGAGTGGCTCACGAATGTGTGTATCAACCTCAGGGCAGACTGTTACAAACCAGGGCACAAACCCCAAACTGGCTATGTGCTCTGTAAAGATTTCACCAAGTAACAAGCTTGAACTCCTAAAGCACTATAATAGCCTTACCGTGGAGTCCTGTGTGGCACCTGGATTTAGCTTGCCACCCAGGCAAGTCAGCCTTTGTGATAGATGAGCCCTTACACTAAGAATCACAGCAATATTCAGGTTACTTCCTGACCCAACGAACTAGTCACTTACCCCCGGTCAATTGTACCTCAGATCTCAAACCACAGACAATGCTTGTAGCCATTCCTGTAATATTAATTAAAGATTTATTAACTAGAGAAAAGAAATTAGAGTTATTCACTAGGTGAAAGCAGGTAACAGATGCACACAAGTGAGGTACAGTCAGGTTCCAAAAAGCAATAGAAGCTGCTGTAATGTGCAAGCTCTATACCAGGGGTTCTCAAACTGGGGGCCGTGAACCCTCAAGGGGTTGCAAGCTTATTACCAGGGTGCGGGTGGTTGTAAGCTGTTAGCCTCCACCCCAAACCCTGCTTCACCTCCAGCATTTGTAATAGTTTTAAATATAAAAAATGTTTTAATTTATAAGGGCTAATAGGCTTGCTGTGTGAAAGGGGTCAGCAATACAAAAGTTTTGAGAACCACTGCTCTATACGACCTTTAGGGCTAACCCAAGCTAAGCTGCTTGTGGGTCCCTTGCTTACGCTCAGAAATCTTGCCTTTCCTGAATGCTAACCCCCGCAGTGATACAGATCTTTCTTGGTCAGGCATTATTTCCTTCCCTCAGAGCTGAAACTGATGGAATGAGTGTCAATCGGTGGTTGGCTCCCCTTCATGGGTGTGGCCAGGGCTGCGGGTGTGGAATCAAGGAAGTCGAGTTACACAATAAGAGGTTTACAATGCAAATGCTTGATGTAATTTTACACCGTGGGCTCCAGTGATGTGATAAGTGAGATCAGCATCCTACAAGCATTTCAGCATTTCTAAACACCAAACACATGCTCATCAACTTCACATCTATTCTAACAGTGCAAACACACTGGTAAGCCAGCCTGGTTCCTGGCTCTGCATTTGTCAGTGTTCAGTGAGGCCTGGGGGCCTTGCCATGAGCTGGCACCTAGTCTGCCAGCATCACAGGGCCTTGCTGCTTCATCAGCCTCTGACCTCCACAAGAAGAGATTCAGCGTGAATGGCACTGTGACCAGAGGTGTGACTTTTTTGCTGGCACCGGTGGGTGCTGACCCCACTCTGTGCCCAGCCCTGATTCCACCCCTACTCCGCCCCCATTCCAGCCACCTCCCTGCCCCTATTCCAACGCCTTCCCCAAATCCATTGCCAACCTCTGCCTCTTCCCCACTCTTCCCCTGAGCACACCACATTCCCGTTCCTCCCTCATACCTCCCAGAGCTTGTTATACTGTGAAACAGCTGTTTTGTGGAGGCAAGCGCTGGGAGGTAGGCGGAGGAGCAGGGATGCGGCATGCTCATGGGGCGTGAGAGCCTTCCCTGCAACTCCTACCAAATTGATCCTGGGGCTGCTGCCCCCAAGTACCCTGCCCTGCATACCCCATCCCTTCCCTCTGCGCCTAGTTAGCCCATTACAGCACCCTCGCCAGGGGTTCCCTCTGTGCCCTCCCTCTCCCCCCAGGGTTATGCCTGTTGGGCAGGTGGGATGGCAGACCCCCCCCCCCACTCCAGGGTGCTGGGACTTAGGCCTGGGGAACATTAAATCCCTGCACAGCAGGAATGGGGAGGGGTTGGTTTCCATGGAGCTGGGGGCATTTATGCTGGGCTGTGCCTCGGCTGAGGTTAATGGGGTGCTCCAGAGAATTAAGGCTGAGCTGTAGGCTGTCCTCCAGGTCTCCTGGCAACCTATCTGTGGCTGCTCACCTTGAGGGCAGGCCTGCCCTTCACCCTGGAGCTGGGGCTGATGTTCCTCTCTATCCTGTGCCCCACCCCCGCAACAGGACGTCAGCCTTCACTTCGTGTTGTGGGGCTGTCTACACGTCTACCAACGCATGATTGACAAGGCGGAAGATGTGTGCCTTTTCCTCACGCAGCCTGGCGAGATGGTGGGCCAGCTGGCTGTGCTGACTGGGGAGCCCCTCATCTTCACCATCAAGGCCAACCGTGACTGCACCTTCCTCAAGATCTCCAAGTCGGACTTCTACGAGTTGGTGTCCCCTTTCTCCTCCTCATCCTGTGGGGAGGCTCTGCCTACCTCCTACCCCTCTTCCATCTAAACTAGTGGCCCTGCCCTGGGCCAGATTGGGGCCAGTGCTCCCTACAGGGGAAAGGCACTGTGTCCCATTCCCCACTCTCCTAAACCTGCCAGTCCTGTGCCCTAGGCTGGATTGGAGCTGCCACCCCCCTAGAGGGGAAAGGCCCCATGTTCCAGTCCTTCAATCATGCATCTGTTGCATGGGCCTGGATTCTCCTGCCGTAGGCTGTGATCTGTCCTGGTGCCATGTTTTCTTGTCTGGCTCTGCTCCAGAGGAGGTGGGGTGACTCAGGGAGGGGGTGGCTGCAGTCAGCAGCCCACTGACAGCAACGAGGCCACCTGTGCACTGACGAGCTGCCTGCTCTCTCCCCAGGATCATGCGGGAACAGCCCAGTGTGGTGCTGAGTGTTGCCCATACTGTGGCCGCCCGCATGTCCCCATTCGTGCGCCAGATGGACTTTGCCATTGACTGGATGGCAGTGGAGGCTGGTCGGGCCTTGTACAGGTGAGTTAGGCCTGTGCTGAGAGACCCTGGCTGGGGAAACCCAGCTTCTCCACCTAGCCCAGGCACAGCTGGGAACAACTCTCCCTGCTGTGTTTAACCCCTTCTGTGCCAGGGTAACGGGCCCTCTTGTTACTCTAAGCCTCATCCATGCCCTTCCTGCAGCAAAAATGACTCAGGCATCCCAGCGCTCTGGGCGGGCGCTGTCCAGGCCAGCAGCCGTGCTGTTTCCAAAGGGGCCAGGCAAGAACTGCCCAGGTGCCTGTGACCCCTCCATGGGACTCAGATTTTCACCTGGGCTGACCTGATTTCAACCCCTTCCAGGCTGCAGGTGTTGGATTGAGAGCAGCCGGGTGCCCTGGGGATGGGGGCGTCCCAGAGCAGGTGCCAGCTGGGGCTGTCAGACTCACCGTTCATTGCATGTGGTCTCCCAGCCCAGGTGGTAGTGGGTGCTCTCCCTGGGGCAGGCACCGGCTCAGCGTTTAGACTCACTGTTCACTGCAGGCACTCTCCCAGCCCAGCCTGTAGGGGGCGCTCTCCCTGGGGCGGGCACCAGCTCAGCTGGCTGATTCACCACTTGCTGCATGTGCTCTCCAGGCAGGGCGACAAGTCGGACTGCACCTACATTGTGCTGAATGGGCGCCTGCGCTCTGTCATCCAGAAAGGTAGCGGCAAGAAGGAGCTGGTTGGGGAGTATGGTCGTGGTGACCTCATTGGAGTGGTGAGCTTCCTTCCAGGGCACTGCTGGGGTGGGAGTATCCCCACCTGACCAGACCCTATCACTGCTCTGTGCTCTCTCACCAAGGGGTTGAGGCTAGTCTCTACAGACAACACTGGGGTGGTGGGTGAGCCCCTCTAGTGGGGTGGGGTGGATAGATGGGGTCCCCTTAGGCTTGTTGTAGTGGTGATCATCTGCAAGTCATGGGTGCTCAGGCCAGGCTGCTTCAAGGGTGCAGCCATGGGGCAGAGTATCCATTCCCTGGTTCTCCAGACCCTCCTGGCTTGAGTGCTAGGCAGATCATCACCCTCTGCTGCCAGCAAGTGGCACTCCATCTCCAGCCAGCGACTGCCCCTTTATGCTCTCACACTGCTGGCTGCTCCTGGGACATGGCTTGGCCTAGTATTAGAGACCGGCAGAGGATTCTTTTGGCTAGAGTGAGGAAGGTGGGGCTGGGCATCAGGACTCCTGGGTTCTCTTCCCAGCTCAGGGGGGACCAGTGGGTTAGAACAGAAAGCCAGGACACCTGGGTTCTGTACCTCTCCAGGTGCCTCTCCCTGTGATGCCAGGCAGCCCTTGGCTGGGAGGGAGGAGGACTCCCCTCCCTGGTCTCTAATGAGGCTTGTGTGCTCTTCTCTAGGTGGAAGCACTGACCCGGCAGCCCCGAGCCACCACCGTCCATGCCGTGAGAGACACAGAGCTGGCCAAGCTGCCCGAGGGCACCCTGAACAACATTAAGCGCAGATACCCCCAGGTACTGGGGCAGGGTGGGTGCCATCCCTCCCTGCAGGAAACAGCCCATCTCAGTGCCTCAGCTGGCCACTCTGTGGGTGCTGCTCTCAAAGCCAGGGCAGGCTGGAGTGGGTGAAATAGGAGCTCTGTCCTCTTGGGGAGAAAGCTGCTCAAGAGGTAGACCTGAGAACCATACCACCACTAGGAGATGTGCAGGTGAATGAGCCCCTGATGGTGTGGCTAAGTCCCATGATCATGTCCCTTGAATAGATATGCAGACAGAATTGGCACCGGGGTTTGTTGCAAGGTTTGGTTCCTGGGTTAGTGTGTTAGTTGTGTGGTATGTAGTTGCTGGTGAGTATATGCTTCAGGTTGCGGGGCTGTCTCTAAGCAAGGACTAGCCTGTCTCCCAAAGTCTGTGAGATTGAGGGATCATCTTCAGGATAGGTTGTAGATCCTTGATGGTGCTCTGGAGAGGTTTTAGTTGGGGCTGTAGGTGATGGCTAGTGGCATTCTGTTACTTTCTTTGTTGGGTCTGTCTTGTAGTAGTGACACAGAGTCCTGTGGCACCTTAAAAACTAACAAAAGTATTGAAGCATAAGCTTTTGTGGGCTAATACCACTTCGTCGGGATCCTATCTTGTAGTAGGTGACATCTGCTCTGTCAATCTGTTTCTTCACTTCACCAGGTGGGTATTGTAGTTTTAAGAATGCTTAATAGAGATCTTGTAGGTGTGTTTCTCTCTGAGGGATTGGAGCAAATGTGGTTGTATTTTAGAGCTTGGCTGTAGACACAATGGATTGTGTGATGTGATCTGGATGAAAGCTGGACGCATGTAGTTAAGCATAGTGGTCAGTTGGTTTCTAGTATAGGGTGGGTGGTGTTTATGTGACCATCGCTTGTTATCACTGTAGCGTCTAGGAAGTGGATCTCTTGTGTGAACTGGTCCAGGCTGAGGTTGATAGTGGAGTGGAAATTGTTGAAATCCTGGTGGAATTCTTCAAGGGCCTCGTTCCCATGGGTCCAGATTATGAAGATGTCATCAGTGTAGCACAAGTAGAGTAGGGGCATTAGGGGACGAGAGCTGAGGAAGTGTTTAGTTCTAAGTCATCCATAAAAATGTTGGCATATTGTGGAGCCATGTGGGTACCCATTAGCAGTCCTTCTGACCTGAAGCTGTAAATTGTCCCCAAATCTTAAATAATTGTGGATGAGGATAAAGTGTCAAAGTTCAGCCAACAGGTTTGCCATGACATTATCAGGGATACTATTCTTGACAGCTTGTAGTCCATCTTTGTGTGGAATGTTGGTGTAGAGAGCTCTCTGCATCCACAGTGGATTGTAGTTTCCTCAAGTCAATGGTGTCTCAAAGATAGCTGGGGTGACTGGTAGCATAGGGCCTGAGATGGGATGAAATTTAATAGTGCAGAGTGCAAGCTCATGCACTTAGTGACTAACAACAACAAAAATTGCTGTAAGCTGGGGACGTATCAGTTGGAAGTGACAGAGGAGGAGAAAGACATGGGTATATTGGTTGATCATGGGATGACTATGAGCTACCAGTGTGATGTGGCCGTAAAAAAGGCTAATGCAGTCCTAGGATGCATTAGATGTGGTATTTCCAGTAGCAACAAGGACATGTTAGTACCGTTATACAAGGCACTGGTAAGACCTCACCTGGAATACTGAGAGCAATTCTGGTCTCCTATGTTTAAGAAAGATTAATTCAAACTGGTACAGGTGGAAAAAAGGGTGAGTAGGATGATCAGAAGAATGGAAAACCGACCTCGTGAGAAGAGACTCAAAGAGCTTGGCATGTGCAGCCTAACCACATGAAGGCTGAAAGGAGATCTGAGTACTCTCTTTGAATACATCAGAGGGATAAATATTGGGGAGGGGGATGAGTTATTTAAGTTAAGGAACAATGTGGACAAGAACAAATGGATATAAACTGCCCATCAATAAGTTTAGGCTTGAAATGAGATGAAGGTTCCTAAACATCAGAGGAGGGAAGTTCTGAAACAGCCTCCCAATGGGAACAGTGGGAGCTAAACAACCAAACTGTCTTCAAGACTGAATTTGAGAAGTTTCTGGAGGGGATGGGATGGTGGGACTGCCTACAATGGCACGTAGTTGATCTGTGACTGCTAGCAGCAAATATCCCTAATGGCTGGAGATGAGACACTAGATGCAGAGGGCTCTGAGTTACTACAGAAAATTCTTTCCCAGGTGTCTGGCTGCTGAGCCCACATGCTCAGAGTCTAACTGATCACCAGATTTGGGATCGGGAAGGAAGTTTCTCCTGGGTCACATTGTCAGAGACCCTGGCGGAGTTTCACCTTCCTCTGCAGCATGGGTCACTTGCAGTTTTAAAGTGGTGTAAATGGTGGATTTTCTGTAATTTGAAGTATTTAAATCACAATTTGAGGACTCAGTCCCTAGAAAAATCATGGAGCAGGTCCTCAAGAAATCAATTCTGAAGCGCTTTGAGGAGAGGAAAGTGATCAGGAACAGTCAGCATGAATTCACCAAGGGCAAGTCATGCCTGACTAACCTAATTACCTTCTATGATGAGATAACTGGCTCTGTAGATGAGGGAAAAGCAGTGGATGTGTTATTCCTTGACTTTAGCAAAGCTTTTGATACAGTCTCCCACAGTATTCTTGCCAGCAAGTTAAAGTAGTATGGGCTGAATGAATGGACCGTAAGATGGATAGAAAGCTGGCTGGATCGTTGGGCTCAACAGGTAGTGATCAATGGCTCCATGTCTAGTTGGCAGCCGGTATCAAGCGGAGTGCCCCAAGGGTCAGTCCTGGGGCTGATTTTATTCAATATTTTTATCAATGATCTGGAGGATGGCGTGGACTGCACCCTCAGCAAGTTTGCAGATGACACTAAATTGGGATGAGTGGTAGATATGCTGGAGGGTAGGGACAGGATACAGAGGCACCTAGACAAATTAGAGGATTGGACCAAAAGAAATTTGATGCAGTTCAGCAAGGACAAGTGGAGAGTCCTGCACTTAGGACAGAAGAATCCCATGGACTGCTACAGACTAGGGACTAAATGGCTAGGCAGCAGTTCTGCAGAAAAGGACTTAGGAGTTACAGTGGACAAGAAGCTGGACATGAGTCAACAGTGTGCCCTTGTTGCCAAGAAAGCTAACGGCATTTGGGGCTGTATAAGTAGGGGCATTGCCAGCAGATCAAGGGATGTGATTGTTCCCCTCTATTCGACATTGGTGAAGCCTCATCTGGAGTCCTGTGTCCAGTTTTGGGGCCCACACTACAAGAAGAATGTGGAAAAATTGGAAAGAGTCCAGAGGGCAAGAAAAATGATTAGGGGCCTGGAGTCCATGACTTATGGGGAGAGGCTGAGAGAACTGGGATTGTTTAGTCTACAGAAGAGAAGACTGAGGGGAGATTTGATAGCTGCTTTAAACTGCCTAAAAGGGGGTTCCAAAGAGGATGGATCTAGACTGTTCTCAGTGGTACCTGATGACAGAACAAGGAGTAGTGGGCTCAAGTTGCAGTGGGGGAGATTTAGGTTGGATATTAGGAAAAACTTTTTCACTAGGAGGGTGGTGAAGCACTGGAATGGGTTTCCTAGAGAGGTGGTAGAATCTCCTTCCTTAGAAGTTTTTAAGGTCAGGCTTGACAAAGCCCTGGCTGGGATAATTTAGTTGGGGTTAGTCCTGCTTTAAGCAAGGAGTTGGACTAGATGACCTCCTGAGGTCCCTTCCGACCCTGATATTGTAAGATTCTGTGACTTCAGTAATTCAGCCAGAGGTTTGGGTTCTATTACGGGAGTGGGTGGGTGAGGTTCTGTGGCCTGCAGTATGTAAGAGGTCAGACTAGATGGTCATAATGGTCTCTTCTGGTCTTAAAGGCTAAGTCTGAGTTTCCGGAACTGGCTAGGCTCGTTCCCATCCAGCATCCCAGCGAGCTGAGGCTAGGGCCGCGTTGGAGCCCTGCTCAGGGATTGTGGCTACCAGGAAGGACCTGTGTGTGGCTATCTCTGTAGCAGGATGAGGCTGTTTTCTCTGTCCAGGCAATGGTGGAGCAACACCCACACCCCTCATGAGGGAGTGGGGTTGGAGTTTCTGACTCCTACATGTTCCCCAGTTCTGGCTGTCCCCTGATGAAGCCTGTGGCCTGACTTACTCAGCTGCCCCTGAACATGGTGATTTGGCTCCGGTTGTGCCTGGGAAGCATGAGGGAGTAGAGGACATCTTGGTTTAGCCCAGGCTGGGTTTGCCAGCCTCCTGCTGTGTCTGGCCTCTGCACTGATTAAGGGAGTGCTCTGGTGCCCACATCCCACTGCCATGATAACGCCGGCATTCTGATACCTGGGTTATCCCCTTCCTGAGTCCCACAGTGCAAAGGAGTAGCATGTGATTCTGGGCCCAGCCACCAGGGGGCGCAGGAAGTGTTTCACACCTGACCCTCCAGGGCAGACTGCACCCCATGCCATGTCCAAGTTGGGTAGACCGCTGAGCCCTGCTCCTTGGTGCCCTGGCACTTGTTTTTCCCCTCGTCCCCCAACATGCTTGGGCCCTGAGGAGTGGGCTGGCATACAAGAGCATCCATGAAAGCTCCCCACCACCACATGGGACCTGCAGGACTGTGCTATGGGGCTTGTGCCATTGGGGCACTGAGGGTGGCATCTAGCTGGCTGATAGCAGGGTTCCTAGGAGGCTGGCTATGCTGAGTCCCGCCCCTCTCCACATGTACCTCAAGTCCCTTCTTCTCTGATCTGGGTTCGCTGCTGTTCCTGGCAGGTTGTGACCCGCCTGATCCACTTGTTGAGCCAGAAAATCCTCGGGAATCTACAGCAGCTGTGTGGGCCCTTCACAGGTAGGAGCTTTGGGTGGAAGAGTTAAATTGCAGCTTGCCCTAATGGAGGTGCAGCCTGTCAGGGTTACAGAGGCCCCAGCATGCCATGTGGGGCCCTCTGTTCCTAGAGGCTCTGTCCCTAGCCGGGGCTCGAGGCTGTGTCTCCATCACTGTGCAGGGGAGGTGGTTTGGTGCTGGCATTTCCCTGCTTCTGCAGCCACAGTCAAGACGAGAGGAGCAACTGGCAGACCTGCTGGGACTGACCCACCCTAGGGATTAAACTAGGGATCCAGGGCTAGAAGCAGGAGCTGCTATGGCTGGAGCTGAGAGCCAGGCTCCTTGGCTGGGGTAAGAGCTGGCTCCTCTCCTTGCAGGCCAGGCCAGTGCTGATGCTGAGCATCGCAGGGCAGAGCTCCAGCCTGGGTATTGCAGTTGGTCAGCTGATAGGATTGCCAGCCCTCCCGGTTTTGCTGGGAGTCTCCTAGAATCAGGCTCTATCTGCTGGAGACTACTGAAGCCAAATTGGGAGATTTTAGGTTGCTAAAAGTCTGGTGGTGCAATGGGGCTAAGGCAGTCTCCCTACCTGTCCTGACTCCACGCCGCTCCCAGAAGTGACAACATGTCCCTGCAGCTCCCATTTGCTGGGAACTCTTGGTTGGGGGGTGTCTTGTGCTCTGGGCCCCTCAGATGGTCGGTCACTCTGTCTTGCCCACAGGATCCAGTCTTGGTGTGGCCTCCAGCTCAGAGCTAACCAACCCAGCCAGTAACCTGTCCACGGTGGCGGTGCTGCCAGTGTGCGACGATGTGCCCATGGCAGCCTTCACGCTGGAGCTGGAGCATGCCCTCAATGCCATAGGTGAGTGAAGGCCAGGGCCCCGCTCTGCTCCCAGCCATACTTGGGGAGTAGGCCCAGCGTGATGGTCCTGTTCACTCTTCTAGGTCCCACCCTGCTCTTGACCAGTGACATCATCCGAGCACGACTTGGTGCCTCAGCGCTGGACAGGTAGGGGATTGGCACAGGTAGTAAATGAGCTGAAGGGGCTGGCTCCTAGTCCCTGGTCTCTTGTTCTCCCTAAAAGCCCACCCCCCACCACATGGGACCTGCAGGACTCTGCTATGGGGCTTGTGCCATTGGGGCACTGAGGGTGGCATCTAGCTGGCTGATAGCAGGGCCCTCTCCAGGAGAGGGTTCAGCAGGAAATCCTTGTTGAAGATGGGCTGGAGCATGTGGGGGTGGGGGGAGTGGTAGGTGTCCTGGTGTGGGGGAATGTAGCTGGGGGCTAGGAGCTTGGAGTGGGGTGTCCTGCTGGTTGCTGGAGGGTAGCAGGGGATTTCTGTTTGAAGGGGTGTGGCAAGGGTTCTGAGAGAGCTCCTTCAGTGAGCGAGACTCCCTAGAGGTTTAGCTTTTCCTCCAGGGCAAAGTCAGACAGTTTCACCACCTCCTTAGACTGGACCACTGGGCCTTCGGCATCCCTGCTTCACACTGGGAGCTCCACTTAGTAAGTCCAGCTGAGGCAGCTCCCTGAGGGAGACTTGTATGATCTTAAGGAGCAATGTGCCTCCTCCACCAGCATCCTCAGGGACACCCAGCCAGCGCTATCACACAGAAGAGCTTATTAGTTAGCTGGAAGAGAGCAGAGGAAGTCCTTGGCTAGCACGGAGAAAAGGAAGTTCCAGCAGAGTCCATCCTGGTTAGCACAGAGCCCAGAGCTCTGATTGCTCTGTCCCAGTTCGGTTGTGCCCCCAACTGCTTCCCACAGGCCACATTTAACACCCCTCTCTCTACTCTCCCAGTTCTCTGTTCCTACAGTGGGGACATATGGCTCGTCCCCCTTGCCAAGAGGGGACATCCATATCTCTCTGGGTCTTGATTGCTAGGGATCCGTGTCTGGGCAACTGGATTTGCCATTGTCTTCTCAAGAACTCAGCTGATGTGTGGGACCTAAAGCCCTAGACAACTAGGAGCTGTTCACACCTTTTTTTTTTTTTTAGCCTGGCCAGAGAGCAAACAGACCTTCCTCACACCTCACTAGGTAACAATGCAGCATATAGTGGAAACTGAGGCATACATAGGCTCATAAAAATATTACAAAAAACCTCCCATTTTATCAGAGCTTGCAGCTGGGGAACTGCATGCTGGGAGCTTGTGGGGAAAGGGTCCCCACTGGGATCCAGGAATGGGGTAAAGGGAAAGGGGGGATACATGGTGGAATCTCAGAGGAGAGAAGCAGGGTTTGGAGCAATGGGGTGGGGCAGGACAGATCTGGGGGCTGCCCGCTGACATCCCCTCCCTGGCAGCATCCAGGAGTACCGGCTGTCAGGCTGGCTGGCGCAGCAGGAGGACATTCACCGCATTGTGCTGTACCAGACTGACTGCACGCTGACGCCCTGGACTGTGCGCTGCATCCGCCAAGCTGACTGCATCCTCATTGTTGGGCTGGGGGACCAGGAGCCTGCCCTAGGCAAGGTGAGGCTGGGGCCCTCTGTATTATGCCCAGGGGAAGGCTGCATCCCAAGACCATGAGGATGACCAACATGGTCTGGAATGCTGCATTGGCCTGTGGAGCGTAGCCTGGAAACACTGTTGGGGCTCTCCCTGTCCCCACTCTCAGATGAAAGAGCAATTAGGGTCACTTTGTGAGCTGGACACAAGCAAACAATCTGTATTTTAATGTGACTTTGTGTAAATGTCTACATCTACGAGCAAAGATTGTAGGCCGTGCTGACCAAGTAGGGGGCCCTATCCTGGGAAGCAGAACATCTGAAAAAGACTTGGGGGTCTTGGTGGACAATCAGCTGAACATGAGCACCCCGCACAATGCTGTGGCCAGAAAGTCTTATGTGATCCTAGGATGTATAAGCAGGAGAATCTCTAGTAGGAGGAGGGAGGTTTAACCTTGTATCTGGCACTGGTTCAACTGCTACTGAAATCCTGTGTCCAGCTCTGCAGTCTGTAATTCAGGGAGGATGTGGATAAATTGAAGCAGGGTCAGAGAAGAGCCATGAGATTAAAAGATTAGAAACCTGCCTTAGAGTCAGACTCGGGGCTCTATCTAGTTAACATAACAAAGAGAGGGTTAAGGGGTGACTAGATCTGAGTTCCAATTTGGGGAACAGATATTTGATACTGGATCATCAATCTAGCTGAGGAAGGTCTAACGTGATCCAATGGCTGATAGTTAGATACAGCCCTGCATGGATACAAAAACATATATCTGCATCCGATCTGTGATCTGCAAAAATTGTCCGTGGATATCTGCATCCATGAATGGGGATATCCACAGATATCCACGGATCTCCAGGGCTCTACTAACAGCTTCACAGGTCACTGCGCAGCAGTGACACAAGGCTGTGCCAAGTCCCCAGAGTGCCAAGTCCCCCCACTTCTCCTCAGAGACTGACTGCCCCACCGATGGCTCTGTCCCTGCTGCCCCTCCTGCCTAGGATTGCCGGTTTTGGTTGGATGTCTTTCTGGAGATTTCATCACATGACATAATCTTTAATTAAAGATTAATCTTTTAATTCGTGGAGACTCCAGGCCACTCCTGGAGGGTTGGCAACCGTACATCCTGCCCTGCTCCAGGCAGGAAAGCCACAATCCTAAGCCTTCATGTGCAGCACCACCCTCCCAGTGGCTCGGACAGCTCTATGCAGCCGCAGTGGGTCTAGCGCATGCAGACCTGGCCAGAACAGACAGACTGCTCTCCTCACATCATTGTGGTTGCCGCCTGCTAATTTAAAGTACAACCATACCTCTTTCAAATGGCTCATGGCTCACTCCCTTCTAAGAGTTGTAGTTGATCTCCTCTGTCCGAGCAAGCTGGGGATCACAACTCCCAGAATGCTCAGCGAGCCAGTGCTATATCAGCGGTTCTCAAAGTGGGGGTCGCCGGCCACTCCCGAGGGGTCGCGAGCTCCTGTGTCCACTGAGAAGCCACCGAATTGATTACTTCCGCATTCGGCGGCTTTTTGGCGGACATACCTAGCTCTCCCGACTGTCCACCAAAGCACTGCAGAAAGCAGAAGCAGTCACTTCAGCTAACAGTCGGGAGCGTTCGGCACGTCTGCCAAAAAGCCGACGAACGCGGAAGTAATCAATTCGGTGGCTTTTCGGCAGACCCACATGGGTCGCGCCGAGAAGCCGCTTCTTAAAAAAGGGTTGCGGTTCTCCTGAGTTTGAGAACCAGTGTGTTTTATATGATTGAGAGAGCTGAGCTGGAGCCTGAGGGCTAGTGACAGCCCCTCCCTTTGGCTTAGTGTGTGCTGCAGAGCCCTGTGCGGAAACATCATCTGTATCTGCATCTGAGCCACAAGCCAGAAAATGGTCCCTGGATATCGATATCTCCAGATATAAAGCAGATATCTGTGGGCTTTGCAGGGCTCTTCTTAAAGCCAGACGAAGTCAGAGTGCTTAACCATTGGAACAACTGACCAACGGTTGCAGTGGATTCTCCATCACTCACTGTTTTAAGTTCAAGATGGGATGTTGTCTAAAACAGCGGTTCTCAAGCAGGGGTGTGGGCATAGGCACTGACTTCCCCTCTTTCCCTTGGATGTTTGACCCCACCACCGTGCCCCTGGCCCTGTCCCACTCCCCTTTCATGAGGCCCTGCCCCATCCCCATTCCAGCTTGGCTGCCAGTGGGTACAGAGCACCCACTAATATTTCCCCGTGAGTGCTCCAGCCCTGGGGTACCTATGGGTATGTGTACCTCTATGGGTACGTGTACCTCTTGGGGTGCACAGAGTTCTTCCCAGGGTACATTAACTCATCTAAATATTTACCTAGTTTTACAACAGGTTACATGAAAAGTGCTAGCGAAGTCAGTACAAACTAAAATTTCATACAGACAATGTCTTGCTTGTACTGGTCTATATATTCTACACTGAAATGTAAGTACAGTATTTATAATTATGTAGTAAAAATGAGAAAGGAAGCAATTTTTCAGTAATACTGTGCTGTGACACTTTTTTATGTCTGGTTTTGTAAGCAAGTAGATTTGAAGTGAGGGGAAACCTGGGGCACATAAGACAAATCAGACTCCTGAATGGGATACAGTAGTCTGGAAAGGTTGAGAGCCACAGGTCTAAAAAATCTGCTCTAGGAATCCTTGGGGGCAGTTCTCTAACCTGTGTCAGGCAGGAAGTCAGACTTGATGATCACAGGGATCCTTTCTGGTGTGGAAATCTATGACCAGCTTCCAACTCCCTTCTGCAATTTCCCTCCAGACTCCTGCTGGGGAGGGCTGTTCGTGCCATACAGGGGTAGGGAACTCATCCTGAGGGAGAGCTATGAGCTGGGCTGGGCTGCAGCAGCTCATGCTGGGAGGGGGAATTGCCCGTTGAGGGGGCTGTGCAGGGGCAGGGGACTGTGTGTGTCGTGCAGAGATGGAGGCGGGGAGGCATTTGTGCATTGGGATGGAGCTGTGTGTGCTGTGCTGGAGCACGGATCATTCCACTGGGGAGTTGGCTCATTCTAGGGGCCCTTTTTCTGCTCTTGTAGCTGGAGCAGATGCTGGAGAACACAGCCGTGCGTGCTCTGAAGCAGCTGATTCTACTGCACCGGGAGGATGGCCCCAGCCCCTCCCGCACTGTTGAATGGCTCAACATGCGCAGCTGGTGCTCAGGACACCTTCACATCAAGTGCCCACGCCGTGTCTTCTCCCGCCGGAGCCCCAACAAGCTGGTACTGTCCCTCTCATCCCCAGGACCCTTTGGGCCGTGCAGCCTGGTGCCACACGGCGAAGCTGTCTGTTCTAAGGAAGACAAGACCCCAGGGGTTGGGCCCAGGGCTGCTGTCTCAGAAAAGACCCCCAGGCCAGTCTGGTCCCTGTGGTGCCTCTGCTCCTTTCTATGGCATTAACTTGGGCAGAGCCTGATGCCAGCCTGGCATAGGTCTGTGATGGCATCAGACCTCTCTGGAGTGGGGAGAGCAGAGCCAGGGGGCTCCCTGTTATAAGGAGGTGGGAGGGTGCTTTGTGCGTGGGAAGGAGTTGCTGTGGGGTGGGGAGTGGGCTCTCGGGGTGCATGCATGCTGTATGGGGGTTGCTTTGGGGGCCTGTCTGACTCTCACTCCTGGTCCTGCAGAGGGAGATGTACGCAAAGGTCTTTGAGAAGGACGCCGACCGGCACAGCGACTTCTCACGCCTGGCACGGGTCCTGACTGGCAATAGCATTGCCCTGGTTCTGGGAGGAGGAGGGGCCAGGTAGGGGCTCAGACAGGGCCAGGCTGGGGCACTGAATTCCCGCAGCACACCTCTGCTCCCAGGTGCAAACCAGCCCCCAATGGGGGGCAGTAAGCATCCACAACCGCGGCTTTACAGTGGGCAGGGGGATAAACCCGGGGATAGAACCCAGGAGTCCTGGCGCTCAGCCCCATGTCCCTACTGGTACATGAACACTGCCTCCCAAAAAGAGCCATGGGAGTGGGGTTGGGACAGTGACCCTGCTGCCCACCACTTTGCCTGGAGCAGTGCATGCTGGGAGCACTATTGCAGACCGCCTGGCCTGTTAGAGACATGGCAGCTGCATGGCAAGTTGCAGAGTTGGGGCCATGTAATGGGCCTGAGATGGGCTCCCTGCTTGCCATTGGTCTCTGATCCCTCCCTCCCCACTCCAGGGGCTGCTCCCACATTGGGGTGATCAAGGCCATGGAGGAAGCCGGGATCCCCATTGACCTGATTGGGGGCACATCCATTGGCTCCTTCATCGGGGCGCTCTATGCTGAAGAGCGCAGTGCTGTGCGCACCAAGCAGCGTGCCCGTGAATGGGCCAAGGTGAGAGGCAAGGCCTGCTGTGGGGTGGGGCAGACACGATGGGTGTGCTGTGGGGCAGGACCGGATTTGGGAGGGTGGGAGCAGGAGAACTCCCCAAACAGCCCCTTCCAGAGCTGCCACCCCGTGACCCAGCCTTCCCCACAGCTGCTGGCAGCCAGGCCCAGGGCTGCACTGGTAGCTGGCCTTCATGGCTAGTAAGTGCAATACAGAGGTCCCAGCATGCACTTGGGCCTGATCAGTCTTCCTGAGGGGGGCCTATAGAACCTGCAGGCTCTCTCTGCTTCAGGCATCTCTGCCCCCTGCCCATACTGTGCAGCTCTGCCCTGTGGGTTCAGAGGCAGGCCTGCAGGCTGTGGGGGTTTGTCCTCCCTTTGGCCCTGGGATGTCTGCTTGGCTTGGAGCAGAGAGCCCCATGGTGTGCCATTGTGCTGCTAGGCCTATGCAGCAGGCTAGGGCAGCAGGGGGGGAATCACAGCATCCCCAGTAACAACCCGTCATGCTAGTTGGCATATAGTGCTTTGACTGGAGGACATGCCACACCCCCACCAGTGATTCCAGGGCTGGCATGCCAAATGGAGGGGCTGTGCCAGGGCATAGCCCCACTTCAGAGCCACATGCAGTGGATGAGTGTCCTGTGAGCTTCAGGCTCACTGCCGTCTCCCCGAAATTCCTCCCTGCTTGTCCCCATGAGCCTGGACTCAGAACGCTACCTGTGCTGAGCCGTGCCACCCGTGTAGTGACCCCTCACTCTCCCCCTTGCAGAGCATGAACTCCGTGTTTGAGACAGTCCTGGACCTCACCTACCCCATCACCTCCATGTTCTCCGGCTCAGCCTTCAATACCAGCATCAACAAGGTTTTCCAGGACAAGCAGATTGAGGTAGGTGTATTCAGGAAGCTGGGCAGGGGTCCTGGTGCAGAAAACACAAAGTAGCCTCTTACTGGGCAGCCCTGAGTAATGCCCGGCTGGCAGCTGTGTTCCCTGGATCCTGGCCTTGTCCAAGGGGTGTGGTGCCTTGCACAGCCCCCCCCAGCAGTATCTTGGGCTGTAGCATGTCTCTGATTAGCCCTTTGTACCCCTGCAGGATCTGTGGCTCCCCTACTTCAACGTGACGACGGACATCACAGCCTCGGCCATGCGGGTCCACAAGGACGGTAAGCGCCTGCGCCTCACACCCATGGTGTGTCTCAGGCTGCACCAGGTGCATGGCGCCCTGACTATTGGGGCCCAATTCCTCAAAATCCTGCTCATGTGAGGGCCCTGGGCCAGAAGCCTCGCCCCCACCCCCAGCCAGTAGCGCAGCATGTGGGGTGTAGCCTGGTTGGTTGCTAAGAGTAACGGGCCTCACTGGCCTGTCCTAGTCCCTGCTGGCTTTCTTCAAAGAGCCCTGCTCTGCGTGTGCTCGATGGGGCCACATGGCCATGCCAGGCCTGGGCTCAGCGTAGACACACCTGCTCTGACTGAAACTATTCTAGGAGATGATTTTTTTCCAGCATGACATGATGTCATTTCCTTAAAACAGCCTATTAAAATCTCCTGGATTGCTTCCTGGATTGCTTTCAATAGTCGCCAGGAGATCAATGCCGGTTCTGGCTGAGCAGTGCTGCCCCTCAGGCACTGAGACTGTCTCTAAGGATGGGAGCAGGTTATTGCCTGCTCAAGAGAGTGCCCCCTATCCCCCAGGAAGCAGTGCTTGTAATCCCTAGCTCACATCTGCTGGCATATGCCACCCAACTGCCAAGCCATCCACTAACACAGTGAGGGATTGGGCTGGGCATGGTCATCTCAATGTCTTTGCACTTGCCCCCTTTGCCTCCACACCTGGCAGGGCCCCTCGGCATCCTGCCCTGCAGAGAAGGCTAGTGTTACAGAAAAGGGCTGAAAGAAGGGCAGGGGCTGTCAGGGCAGAGCCCCAGAGGTCTGATTAGGAGTGATGGGCTGAAATAAAGGAGAGACCCTCCCCCCGCCCTTGTTTGTCTACACCCCTGCAAGAGAGCCAGGGCAGAAGCTGCTGTTGATGGCACAGGGAGCGCTAGGGCTTTGCTACCTGGGCTGTGCTAGAGGCAAAGCCAGGCTCTGGGACACCCCCTCCTTCCGCAGCAGTGCTGTCCTGGGGCAGCAACCCCTGCTGCTCTCCCAGGAGCTGAGACACCCCCCATAGGGAGCACTCCTCCTGAATTGCCTGGGGCCAAACACAAGGGCCTTCCTGGCTTTGCCCTGGCAGCAGGAGCTGCTGGCTCTCCCTAATCACATGGCCTTAGGGCCCAGAATCCCCAAGTAGCCAGACACCATTCCTGTCTTTCTGGGGGCAGCAAGGGCCGGCCTGGGCCAGCAGAACCCAGGCCTAAGAGCTGCTGATGCTGTTCCTGGTCAGAACTGGGTCCCCACAGCGAGTCCCTCCCTTCTCTGCCACCCTCCCCTCCCCAAACCATCCCCACACTCCGCTGTCCACTTGGTCACTGTCTGGCTCCTCCCCCATTCCCTGCTTGTAACACTTCTGCTACTCACTAACCCCTGGTAACACCCCCACACCACCCTGACTGTGGGGAGAACCCAAGATGGGGCTGTGGGACACACTAACCTTGCTGCCCCCTGCCCCTCACGGCTGGCCTGAGCAGCCCTCCTGTCATCTGGGTGGTGCGTTAGCAGCAGCAGCAGCAGCAGGGGCTGCTCTGGGTCCGTGGGGGCAGCTGTGGCAACGTTCTGTCCTTGCGCTAGGGTGGTGATGGTTGGGAGCTCTGGGTGGAGGCAGGTGGAGAAGAGGGCCTCCTATGGGGGTGTGTGGTGAGGCTGGGGCTGAGACAGACAAGGGCCAGGGTTCTGTCCTTGTACTCAGCCGGTGGTGGTTGGAGGCTCTTGGGGGAGGCAGGTGGAGGGTGCTGCTGGTTCAAACTCAGTCTCTGCCCTTGATCCTCATCTTGTGCCTCATCTGTCACAGGCGCCTGATCTCACCTGGGACATTGATCCAGCCATGCCTGTCCACGGGGTGCCCCAGCAGCTGTAACTGCCTGGCTCTCAGTCTGCCTGCTTGTCTGTCCTAACGCCAACTAACCCCCACTCACCCCTAACTCACTGAGTCCAGGGGACAGAGAGATGGGTCAGGGAGGGGCAGGGCTGGCTCTGCTGTGTGTCTGTGTGTGTGAGAGTGCTCTCTTCCTGGGGAGATGCCAGGGGAAGGCCTCCTCCCTACCAGGACCCTGCTGTCCTACCCAGGGGTCCTCAGCTGGCATCCAGAGGCAACAGCTGAAGCCCTTCTCCCAAAGCCCATGGAATGGGGCCTCTGCCTCCTGCAGTGATTGGGCACTGCCTGCATCACCATCTCAGCGTGTGCCTCAATCTTCTCCATCTCAGCAGTGCCCAGCCTGTGCTCTGCCTCCGGCCCTGGTCAGTCCTGTCCTGGAGTCTGTGCCCTGGGCTGGTGCCGGGCTTGCGCCACTTGCCCTTTGTCCAATGTTCTGGCTATGCTGGCTGGGTTTCTCCAAGGTTACAGGAGGGCTCTGCGCCCTGGCCGCCCGTTGCCGGGAGAGCTCGACCCAACCCCACTGCCTTTGGTCCTGCCCTCGAGTAGGGCACTCCTATCACCGATCCAGTCTGGTTCACCCTTCCAGCTCCCCACCAGGCTGCTGTAAGGGCATCTAGCTGCTGGATCCCCAGGGTCTGAGCCCTCAGCTGTGCTCCTTTAGGTATACTCTTGAGGTGTTCCATCTATCTAGCCTCCTCTTGAGAATACTGTGACTACATAGCCCCTCGCCTGCCATGAGCTTAATGCTTAGTGGTTTGAGCATTGGCCTGCTAAACCCAGGGTTGTGAGTTCAGTCATTGAGGGGGCCATTTAGGGATATAGGGCAAAACTCTGTTGGATGATTTAATTGGGGATTGGTCCTGCTTTGAGCAGGGGTTGGACTAGATGATCTCCTGAGGTCCCTTCCAGCCCTGATATTCTATGATTCCCCAGTAACTTAAATGCCCTCTCCCAAGCCCCTCTGAAAAGGTGAGCTGCTGGGTCCCCTCTTCCTGGGGCCTGGGCTAGGTGTAACATAGAGCATAGGCCTTCTGCACAGCCATCTGACACAATGTTCTCTTTACCTAAGTATGAGAAACACCCCCTGAGGGTACAGATCCTGTAGAAAACACCACCCTCCTGAGCACAGGGCCACTCACTTGCTCCCCCTTGGGAGCACCAGGGAGGCAGACTCCTTGGGGGCACCAGGGAGACAGGTCCCTTCTCTGAATCTGGCTCCCGCAGCAGCTTCCCTTACCTTGAGCTGTTGAAAAAGGGCCAAAGACCCGGAGAGGCTGACCAGGGAGTTGCCTGGAACAGGCTGGAAGCAGCTTTGCGAGAACCACCAGTAAAGCTGCTTCCAGCCCCTGCCAGGCAACAACCTGGTCAGCCTCAGCAAGTGACCAGAATCCTCCCTCGTGGTGTTGCCAAGCATACCATTTCCTGGGGAATAGGGGGTGGGGGAGCCAGTGTCTTGGCTAGGTGTTTATAGCCCAGTGAAGGCCCAACTCAGTTAATGACCCTCTGTGGTCAGCCCTGCTGGAATGTCAGCCCAACAGGTGGTGAAGAGCTCTAAGGCGGAGGCTGCAGGCTGAGGCAAAGTTGTGCAAAGAGCTCCTGGCAGCCAACTGAATTCACAGCCTGCACGGCCTCATTCCCTAGCTGGCCTGGCCTCAGGTGTCCAGCAGCCCCTTGAGTGCTAGTCACAACACGCCCATGTGCCTGTTCCTGGGCAGCCTTCTGCCAGCAAGCACACAGCAGCATCTCGTTGGGCCAGGGCCTGGCACTGCCCCATGGCAGGGAGAGCCAGCAGGGTGATGGGGTAGGTAAAATAGCCCAGCCCAGTTATCAGGGTAGCCACCACTAGCTGGAGTGGGCTTAGGGGGATGGGTGTTCAGGGAATTGGTGTTCCCTTTTGTTGGGGGGAGGGGGAGTAGGGGGAGGAGGAGGATTTCTGGGTATGTCACAAAGGCCTGACCCTCTGTTTGGCTGCGGGTGGCAGGGAACACCTGTTCCCACACCCAGCCTTACTCCTAGCACAAACCGCCGTGTCTGAGCCGGTGTGCCCTCTCCCTGCCAGGCTGGAGAGACCTCCCAGAACCCCTGCTCCAACGGGCATCTGGATTTCTGAAGCTTCTGTCGTTTCCTGTCTTCTCTCCGTCTGTGCTGTCCCCGTCCCCTGTGACTGTCTCCTCTCCCTCCAGCAGGCAGTCTGTGGCGCTACGTCAGAGCCAGTGCATCTTACCCCCCCTACCTGCCTCCTCTCTGCGACCCCAAGGACAGCCACCTGCTTGTAGACGGCTGCTATGTTAACAATGTCCCAGGTCAGCATCATGCGCTCCTCGGGCCCTGGGCCACGGGGATGACCTGCGTGGCTTGGAAGGGAGGACCAGGCTGGGCCAGGGTGGCAACTGGCTGCAACCCCTGACCACCATACTCTGCCATGGCCGCCCCATTTTGGGCTGCAGCCACTGCCTCCTTCCATGCCATAGCTCGTCCTTCCCTGGCGAGGGCTTGTTCTGACAGGCTTGAGGGCACAGGCTGGATTCCAGCACCCAGCCACACCTGTGCTGCTCAAGCTGAGAAATCTGCACCTCGCGGGGTGCCTCGGCCACCAGGCCAGGTGCTTGGCCTCTCCTGAGGCCTTTGAGAGTCAACTCAAGGAATCACCTGTTCCAAAGCAAGGGGCAGGGATGGACCCCAACCCCCTGGCTGAGCTCTAAGCAGTTGCCTCGTCTCTCGCTGGCTCCAAGGGCCAGGCCTATTGCCGCGCTGTGCAGATTCCCCAGCCTGGGTGCCGGGGGCGCGCTCCCTTCCCCGGGGCTCAGGGCCTGCAAGAGGCCGTCTCCTGACTGCATCTGTTCCTGCCGGTTAGGCTCGCTGTGGCGGTATGTGCGAGCGAGCATGACCCTTTCCGGGTACCTGCCACCACTCTGTGACCCAAAGGATGGCAACTTACTGATGGACGGTGGCTACATCAACAACCTGCCAGGCAAGTACCTGCCACCGATGGAGACGTTGCTCACAGACCATGAAGCAGGCCACTGGGGGAGGCAATGCTGCTGTCAGCATTTTCTTCCCCGGTTGTCTGGCTCTGCCCTGGCACGCCTCCATCGCCGCCCCCACTGGTGTCTCCGCAGCACTAGAGCCCTCTTCATGGCTGAGCTGGGGCCCAGACCTCTTGCTCTTCTGAGAGTGGAGGAATATTATTGTTAAAACCAGCAACTCGCCTGAAGTGGGGATCCTGCTCAGGGAGGGGGTCTTCCCTCCCTCCACCCTGTGGGGGCTGATGCAGTACCTGGCCCATGGCCAGCTGGGCAGGCTCATGTTATATGTGTGTTTAAGGGAGCAGTTCTTCCCCAATGCCTGCTTTGCGTTCTCGCTGCCTGCTGTCCCTGGCATCCCAAGTGGGGAATGGGTTTGGGGGGTGGGGAGGTCCCTGCTTTGCCTACCCCTTGGAGTCAGGCTGAGGACTGGACATTATGGAACTGCAGTGCTGGACCCCGGCCTGGGTGAGGATGATTTAAACTGGAGCAAAGGCCATGGAAGAGCCCCCGGTTGCTCCCCAACTGGAACCGCGCCCAGCTCTTTACCTGGGGAGATAGTGAGCTTTTCCCTCGGCCCCGGCCTCACAAGCCCCCAAGCAGGGACTGGGGAGGCTCCAGAGCAAACAGGCTCAGATCCCAAGGAGCCAGGTTCCCTTTGCAGCTGTGTGGAGTCGCACTGAGCTCAGCCTCGTGCACCAGCACCTGCTGATCCATGCTGCAGCCAAATGGTGCCAGCACAGGGAGGGGCAGGGTCTGGCTACTTGGAACTTAGCAACGGGCTTGTTGCTGAAGCTCAGCAGAAGGAAACCAACCCTGGGCCGGGTGGGCTCCACGAGTGGCAGTTTCTGTTGTTATATGCAGGAGCTGGGCTGAGTATGGACTTGACAGGCCCTGGAATATCCCTGTCCCCAGTGAAGTGAGGCCTTGCCGGGGTCATCTCCTACAGGGAGAGCCAAGTGGTTCTGTTTGTGGACTGAGAATGCCACTAGCCTTCTCCCCATGGGAGCAGCAGGAGCAAATAGCAGCAGGCATGTTCCTTGGTCCTGATTTCCCAGCTGCCTGTCCTGTACCCCCCGAGCTCTGTGTCTGCTCCCCGTCATGGCCACCCCCACCACTACTGCTGCTGCAGGCTGCTCACATTCAGGTCCTCACAGCTTCAAGCAATCCCCCCTCTGTCCTGGTCTCCCAGGGTGCCTATCATGCTTGGAATGCCCCTATGGTTGTGCTAGGCACCAGGTCTCTTTTTGCAAGGACGAGCCCCACGCCTCTGAGACTTCAGGCTCTAGCCCCCCTGCTTCTTGCGAGGGATTCCCAGTAAGTCCAGCTGGGCGTAGACCCCATGAGAGACTCTACCCTTTTGGCAACAATGCAGCCAGCAGGGATTGGCAGTGACACCACACAGCCTGTTCAGACCATGTTCATTAGCCACCTGGGCTCCAGAACCAAGGGGGTCAAGTTTGTCTGAACTCAGAGCCTTTGTTAGCAGTAGCCTCTGCTCCAAACTGCTGCATTCCCAGTCTTCCGGCTGAGCAGCAGCCATCTTAACACCCTCCACACACCTACACCTGCCCTTTGTCTCAGCTGCTATCCTGCTGTTCTCCCCTCAGCTCCCAGTCTGTCAGCCACTGTCTTTGTGTCTCCGTGGCAACTTTGTCCATGTAGGGACAGTTCTGGATAGTTCATTCAAACCACCTTAGACCTGCCTACATAACACCCACACCCCATCTCTCATCTCCCTGTCCCTGAGGACTGATTAACCCCTTCATACCCAGGGAATGGCATTACACAATAGAGAAACTGAGTGTCACACTTCCCAAAAAATATTACAAAAAATTACAGGGAAGCCTTCAGCCCACGCAGCTCAGTTTATGGTTGGCCTTGCAATGTGACGCACCCCAGGGCCTTGGGTAATGGCTTCTGTTTAGTTACCACACTACATAAAGGTGCTTAATTGCTCCTTCATGGAGTCTAACAGAAGAGACTGCACCCACTGGTAGTCACAGACTTGCTTAAAGCCTTCAGCAGGTCTTTGACAGACAGCAATTTACACATTGTTCCAGCAGCTGTGCGCTGCCCCTGGAGCTGCACAGGGCCCTCTCCAGCACTGCGATGGGCTGTCCCTATCGAAGCTCGTAGTCCAGAGTTCAGCATGGGACAGTTTTGCTGCAGCCTGTTTGGCCATGGGTCCTTGCATGGGACAAGTTGCTGGCTCCTACCCTCCTCTGAATGTGCCGTGGAGGGGAGCTCCCGGGCAGAGCAGAGCCAGCAGGGAAAGGTTGGTGAGCTGGACCTGCACTTCACAGTTAAAGTCAGAGGGTGGGTAGGGAAGATCTGGACCCTGCACTGGGAAGCTCCCCGTCTGGCCAGCTGGGTAGTGGTAGTGGGAAGGGGTCCTTGGACTCCCTGGTGCTGCAGAGCCACCCCCACCTACCCTGCCTGTTCTCATGCTGCTCATGCCTCCCACACAAATGGGGATTCAGGGAGAAAAGTGGTTGCTGCAAACCTGGCTTTGCTCCCCACCTCCTGCTTGTGCCTGGGGTTCTGCCCTGCTCCCCAGCTGTTTGAGGGTTGGGGCGTGGGGCAGGGAGCTGTCCTAATGGCAACAGGCAGGAGCATGGGGAGCCAGCAGTGCCACTCTCTGCCAGGCCGCCATCCCTGACGCACTCTCTCTGACACTAGCGGACATTGCCCGGAACATGGGTGCCAAAACAGTGGTCGCCATTGACGTGGGCAGCCAGGACGAGACTGACCTCTGCAACTACGGCGACAGTCTCTCAGGCTGGTGGCTGCTGTGGAAACGTCTCAATCCCTGGGCCCAGAAGGTTAAGGTGAGCCCTGCCCTACCCTGGGGGCTTCCGTGCCTGAGAGCCCCCTCCATGGGGAACCTGCCCCATCTCTCCTACTGCCTCCGGGCATGTCCCCCCCCCCGCCTCTGCCACCTGGGCCACACCCATCCTATGCTGCTGGGCTGGGGGGCATGTGAAGGGAGGCAGGTGGGCCCCACTCACCCAGGGCTGGGGCTCTTCACCATCCCTCTTCCCTGCCATCCCTCTGCCCCCTATCCCAAGATCAGTGACAGCCCTAGGTGCTGGCAGGGTGCCTTCTGCTACATCCCCTTCCTCCCAGTACTGCTCCTCTCTGAGCATGTGGGCTTGTCTTGGCAGCCAGGTGGCTTCCTTCAGGCTGGCTGGGCACAGTCACTCCTGATGCCCCAGTAGCAGTTGCTGGTTCCAGCTCCAACCACTCAGCTGGACTGAGCCAGCTGGGGTGAGTCAGACCTGCAGAAAGTAGGAGGGACTGTCTCTTGCAGGCCCCTGCCCAGGATGCTGTCCCAGGTGGGGCTGATCCCCCTCCCCGCTTGTTGCAGGACACTCCTGTTTTTCCCTACACACATACAGGTGCCCGACATGGCGGAGATCCAGTCACGTCTGGCCTATGTGTCATGTGTGCGCCAGCTGGAGGTAGTAAAGTCAAGCTCCTACTGCGAATACATTCGTCCACCCATCGATCGTTTCAAAACCATGGACTTTGGCAAGTTTGATGAGATCTATGTGAGTCCAGAGAGCCTGGGTCGAGGGGCTGGGGAGTGTCTGTGCTCAGCTTGGGGCAGGGGGGTGAGAGGCCTTGATCTGTGCTGTGGGCTGCACTGGGCCGGGAGTGAGAGGCTCCAATCTGGGAGGAGGGGAAAGCTCTGTGCTTGGGGAAGATGGGAGGCTACGATCTGGGGGTGGGCGGAATGGGTGGCCCTAATCTGGGGGGAGAGGAGTATGTGCTTGGGCAGGGTGGGAGGCCCTGAACTGGAGAGGAGCGGGGTCTTTGCTTAGCAGGGTGTGGGAGGCTGGGGGCAGCGCTTGATCAGGGATGGGGAAGGTGGGAGGCCCCGATCTGGGCCATGGGCTATGCCCAGGGAGAGACCCTGGCTGGGGGGATGGGTTGGAAATCTGATGGCCACCCTTGTGGGGAGCAGCCCCCGAGCTGCATTGGAGCACCCCAGGCAAATCCGTGCCTTGCTCTGCAGTGGGTGCAGCCTGGCCTCACCAGTCCCCTACCCCGCCCCGCCCCACAGCTGGTTGGAAGGAGTGGCCCCTCACCCTGCCCATCCATCACATGCAGGACGTGGGCTATCAGCACGGCAGGGTGGTGTTCAGTGGCTGGAGCCGCGGTGACATCATTGAAAAGATGGTGAAGGACCGGCGCTCGGCCGACTTCTACGAGAGCAAGCGCATGGATGTGAGTGGGGCAGGGCCAGCAGGGGATGGGTAGCTACAGTGTGTGCCTCATCGTACTCCAGCCACTTCGCTCCCTTTTGTGCCAAGCTGATGTTCCTACAGGGTCCTGGCTGTGGCAGCTCTGGGGTGCAGCTCCAGTGCCTGAGGCAGAGGGAACAACTAGCTTGGCCCTGGCGCCCCAAGTGGTAGGGCTGGGGGCTCCAAGGGGAGTGGGGGTGGGGCTGGGCAAGAAAGTGCCCTCCCTCATCAGTGCAGATCCCAGCTCCAGCAGGGTCTGGTTTGTGGCTCTGGTCCCTTTGTCCTTCGGCCCAGCAGGAACCCCCAGCCCCTTTGTGAAGTGGGAGTTCCCCTCGGGGCTGGACTCAATCACCTGCATGGGCTGACAGCCTGACCCAAGTATTGACTTGTCCAGGGCTACCTGGCAGGGGCATCTCTAGTCTGGTTCTCACCCCCCAGGTGCTGACTTGCCCCAGTGCGGGGTTCACTGATCTGGCTGAGATCGTGTCTCGCATTGAGCCAGCCAAGAGCTACCTGTCTGATGGCTACGCTGATGGTGAGTGGGGGCCAGGAGTGGGTCTATGTTTTTTGCCCCCCCCAATGTTTTTTGCTGCCCCAAGTGCGGTGGTCAGGCGGCCTTCGGCAGCATGCTTGCGGGAGGTCCACTGGTCCTGCCAATTAAGCTATGTTCCCTCGGCCTCAGCTACCGCCACCGCTGAAATGGCGCCAAATCCGCGGGACCAGCGGGCCTCCAGCAGGTGTGCCGACAAAGGCTGCCTGACTGCCACCCTGACAGCGACTTGCAGGTTGCCCCCTGCAGCTTGCCGCCCCAGGAACGCGCTTGCTGCACTGGTGCCTGGAGCTGCCCCTGGTGGGGGTAGGGGGCATGACACAGGGCTCTCTGCCCATGTCACTCCAGTAGGATTCTGGGGCTCCAGCAAGGCTGTGGGAGGGGGGCTAAGGCTGGGATAGAAGCGGGGACTGTGGTCAGGATTGAGGGGCACCAGGGCCAGGCCAGGAGTAACTGCCACCCCCATGTGTGCTCCCATCTCAGGTGAGGAATCTGACTACCTGACAGAGTACGAGGAGGAAGGGCTGGAGCCCACACGGGGAGAGGAGGAGCTGTTAGCGCCAGCTGAGTGGATCCACACTGAGGTATTTGAGACTGTAAGCTCTGGCCTCTGATCCCTGGGGATGGGTGCTTCTCCTGGATCCGTCTCCAGATGGCAGAGCTGGCCCAGGTGAGGCTCCATCTGTGCCACTGCTCTGGCAGCTGTAGGGAGAGCTGGTCCCAGATGCTGCTGCCCATGCTCCAGGGAGCAATGGTGGGCCTGGATTCCCCAGCCCCTGGGACCATGTTCCCCTTCCCCGCACAAACACCGAGGGCTCCCCACAGGGCCCACTCCACACTCCCACACTCCGCTGGGGGAGGGATTCATAGAATATCAGAGTTGGAAGAGACCTCAGGAGGTTGTAGTCCAACCCCCTGCACAAAGCAGAACCAACCCCAACTAAGTCATCCCAGCCAGGGCTTTGTCAAGCCAGGCCCTAAAACCCTATAAGGAAGGAGATTCCACCATCTCCCTAGGTAACCCATTCCAGTGCTTCACCACCCTCCTAGTGAAAAAGTTTTTTTTCTAATATCCAATCTAAACCTCCCCTCTGCCGCTTGAGACTATTGCTCCTTGTTCTGTCATCTGCTACCACTGAGAACAGTCTAGATCCATCCTCTTTGGAACCCCCTTTCAGGTAGTTGAAAGCAGCTATTAAATCCCCCGTCATTCTTCTCTTCCTCAGGCTAAACAATCCCAGATCCCTCAGCCTTTCCTGATAAGTCATGTGCTCTAGCCCCTTAATCATTTTGTTGCACTCCGCTGGACTCGTTCCAATTTTTCCACATCCTTCTTGTAGTGTAGGGCCCAAAACTGGACACAGGACTTCAGATGAGGAGTCCTGGATTCCCCAGCCCCTGGGACCATGTTCCCCTTCCCTGCACAAACACTGCGGGCTCCTCACAGGGCACTCTCCACACTCCCCTGGGGGAGGGATTCATAGAATCATAGCATATCAGGGTCGGAAGGGACCTCAGGAGGTCATCTAGTCCAACCCCCTGCACAAAGCAGGACCAACCCCAACCAAGTCATCCCAGCCAGGGATTCAACATCACCAATGTCGAATAGAGGGGAATGATCACGTCCCTTGATCTCCTGGCAGTGCCCCTACTTATACAACGCAAAATACCTTAGCCTTCTTGGCAGCAAGGGCACACTGTTGACTCATATCCAGCTTCTCATCCACTGTAACCCCTAGGTCTGCAGAACTTCTGCCTAGCCATTCAGGCCCTAGTCTGTAGCAGTGCATGGGATTCTTCCGTCCTACATGCAGGACTCTGCACTTCTCTTTGTTGAACCTCATCAGATTTCTTTTTGCCCAATCCTTTAATTTGTCTAGGTCTCTTTGTATCCTACCCCTACCCTTCAGCATATCTACCATTCTTCCCAGTTTAGTGTCATCTGCAAACTTCCTGAGGATGTAGTCCACGCCATCCTCCAGATTATTAATGAAGATATTGAACAAAACTGGCCCCAGGACCGACCCTTCAGGCACTCCACTTGATGCTGGCTGACAACTAGACCTGGAGCCATTGATCACTACCCGTTGCACCCAATGATATAGCCATCTTTCTATCCACCTTATAGTCCATTCATACAGTCCATATTTCTTTAACTTGCTGATAAGGCTGTGGGAAACCATATCAAAAGCTTTGCTAAAGTCAAGGGATAACACAACCACTGCTTTCCCCTCATCTACCAAGCCAGTTATCTCATCATAAAGGGCAATTAGGTTAGTCAGGCATGACTTCATAGAATATCAGGGTTGGAAGGGAGCTCAGGAGATCATCTAGTCCAACCCCTGCTCAAAGCAGGACCAATTCCCAATTAAATCATCCAACTGATTTTTGCCCCACATCTCTAAATAGTCCTCTCAAGGATTGAGTTCACAACCCCAAATTTAGCAGGGCAATGCTCAAACCACTGAGCTATCCCAACCCCTGACTTGATCTTGCTGAATCCATGCTGACTGTTCCTGATCACTTTCCTCTCCTTTAAGTGCTTCAGAATTGATTCCTTGGGGACCTGCTTCATGACTTTTCCAGGGACTGATATGAGGCTGACTGGCCTGTAGTTCCCCAGATCCTCCTCCTTCCCTTTTCAAAAGATGGCCATTACCGTAGCCTTTTCCCAATCATCAGGGTCCTCCCCCGATTGCTGTGAGTTTTCAAAGATAATGGCGAATGGCTCTGCAATCACATCCGCCAACTCCTTTAGCACCCTCGAATGCAGTGCATCCACCCCCATGGACTTGTGCTTGTCAAGCTTTTCTAAATAGTCCTGAACCACTTCTTTCTCCACAGAGGGCTGGACACCTCCTCCCCATACTGTGCTGTGTAGTTGCCATTCATACTCCCTGTGCCAGCTCCTGGGCTCCTTGCTCTCAGGCTGGCATTGTCCAACTCCAGAGCCCAGATCCTGGGGGTGGGTATGAGAGCCGTGTGGGAGGGAAATGGACCTTCCCCTCTTGAGTATGGGAACCAGCCCCACCCACCGCAATATGGAGTTTGTCTGGACCCTGATGTTGCCCTAGATGACCCTGGTGTGCTCCGAGGAGGAGAGCTCCTGGCTACTTGGCTTGTCCTTACCCAGCTCTCACTAAACAGGCCTGGGAAGAGGCTGGGCGATTTGCCCTAGGGGAAGCTCTCCTGGGGCATGGGAGTCTCACTCTGGACTGGATGGAAGGACGGGGTGTGTGTGCTCCACTCATCCACTGACTGGACTCTAGTCTGAGTTCACACTCATCCTGGATCCTCCTGGTCCTTCCTGGTCCTGAGCTCTCTGGCCTGGGGGCAAGGGCCCCTCATGGAAGCAGCACTACTGCCCCCTCCTGTCCCTTGGTGGCTGGCTGGGCCCATTCTCGCCAAGGGCTGGGTTGTGCCATCACACGATGTCTTCTCCTTCCAGGATGAGGAGAAGAGTCTGCGGCACCGCAAGTCCCCACCGCAGGAGTGAGTCCAGCCGCCTGCTCCCGGACTGGGACAGATGGAGCCTGCAGGACCAGGACTGGCACGTGGAGACTGCAGCCTGCATGTAGCTGGGGCACTGGAGCCCATCCTGCGCTAGATTCCCCTGGCCTGCATCTGCTGCTGGAGTCCTGAGGCCACCCTGGTTCCACTTGGTTAATGGCCAGGGCTCTGCTGAGGTCAGCAGCCCTTCTACATCTTCCAGTATGCAGTGGGACCTGGCCTGGGCTCGCCTCAGGATGGAGTGGCGGCCACTAGGCCCAGCACTCTCCACCAGCCAGTACTTGACCCAGGCTAACACTGCTGCAGTTCTAGGCGGGCCCACAGCTACCCGCAGTATCAGTTGCAGGCCTATGCTGCTCGCTCCAAGACCCTGCATTGCTCCAGGAACAGCAGGGCCCAGTCCAGCAGCCTCCACTGGTAGGGGATGGGGATGAGGGCAGGATGCTGGGGCAGGACTACCCCAACCCCCTCTCTGCCACACACACACAGGGGCCCATGGCCCTTCCTTGCTGCTCCCTTCACTTGCCCTCTGCCTGCCTCATGGAGGGCCATGGGGTGCAGCTGGCAGCCATGGCCCTGCACCCTTCCCCCATGGCCCTGTGCCTGCAGGCTCCTTGCCTGGTGCCAGGGCTCAGCTCCTGGCCATGTGCTGCATGACCAACTCAGGTGAGGGGGCGTTCCCAAGAGGGGGTGTCTGACGGGTGAGGCAGATGCCCCCAAGCGCTTCCAGGTCCAGCCCCAGCTTCTGCCAGCTTCTCTTCCCTGGGTCACCACCTGGGGTCCTGAACACCGCACTGGCTCTCCCTCCTCCTCTACATGCACTATGTAAAGGGGCAGTGTCATTTCCCTCTTGCCTTCCCGCTCATTGCTGCTATGGGACATGCCCCTCAGCATCTCTGCTGCAGCTGCTTTTCCTTCCCAGCCCCACCTGCCACCCTTACAGAGAGCCTGGACTTCCTGGGGCCTTAGGGGGCAGGGCTGGGCCCTGTACTCAGGAGCAGGGATCAGCAGGGCCTGCTATAGTTCCAGCTTGCCTGGCCTGAAGGAGGAGCCAGGGGACCCATGGCCAGAGACTGTGCTTAGCAGGGGGTGGAGCTGGGGATTTAGGCTAGAGCCTTGCTCCCTGGCTGTGTAACTGCCAGCTCAGGCTGCTATTCCTAGGGCAACCCCTTTCCCCAGGGAAGCAAATCCTGGGCTTAGCAGACATGCCCCCCACCCAGCTCCTGGGCACCCCCACATGCCTGGCTGAGCTGCTGTTTGCACCTCCCTCCAGGCACCCCTTCACTGTCATGGAGCCCCCACCTCCCAGCTGCTGTCAGGGTAGGAGTAATATAACCCTAGATGCTACTTATTTTTGTTAAGTTATTGCTGAGGGTGGGATCTGCAGGGGTGTCAGGAGCTGGCATGGAGAGGCCTGGGCATTGGGATTTTATTTTTTATTTAAAAGAAACCTGCTTGTGGCTGTGCGGCTGAGGTGGGGTTTGCCCATCCTGCCGGAATAAAAGCTTCCACTGGCCGGGGCTGACAATCAGTCTCGGCTAACTCTCTGATCAGCCACCTGCAGGGGAGGTGTTTGGGAATAATGACTCCAATGAATGGCTCCACTGGCCCAACTCAGCCCAGGCTGGCTCCTGCAGAAGAAAGCCAGGTGATCAGTAGCTGCTGCTGCTGCCCCTGCCCTGGGCAGCCTGTGGAGCCACTGCTGCTGGGGCAGGGGTTGGCTTGTTTTCCCTCAGACCATGAGTCCTGTCCCACCAAAGGTGGGTGCAGCCCCTGCCAAGCTGTGCCCACTGAGCTCTGCATCATTCCCTTCCCCTCGTGCACTCCAGCATGTAGGAAATGGGTTGGGCCTGCCTCCCCCTGCCCCCCAAATCACTGCAGGGGTAGGTGCCTGGTAGGTCAGAGGAGGCTCCAACTGTATCCTCTGTGCTGCACTGGGGCCTAGCTCCTGTGCTCGGCAGGCTCTGTGCCTGCTCGTGCCCTCCTCCCCCCAACCACGTGGTGCAGGATCAGCTCCTAGTACATCCATGATGTGTGGGACTCTTTCCCTCCTTCTGTGGCCACCTGGCTGCAGCTTCCAGGGGCCCTGCAGCCTGTGTCCAGCAGCTGAGAGGTGAAGCTGCCCCCTGCCCCCACACTGCAACTGCTCACAGCTGGGGAGCCCCAGCCCCAGCCCCCAAGCCTGAATTCCCAGCAAAGCCCTGGGGGCTGCTCCTGTAGGTGGCTTTGGTCCTGGTGCCAGCTCTAGCTGCAGGATGCCCTGGCCTGGGACCAGCTGTAGCTTACCAGGAGTCTCAGGAGCGGGCAGTCATGGGACAGGGGAAATTGGATGGGTTGAGGGTTCTGAGGGGGGTGGGAAGCGGGAAGGGGAGGGATAGGGAGTGGGGCCAGGCTTCTCTACCCTATCCAGCCCTCCATACAATTTTTAACCTCGATGTGAGCCTCAGGCCAAAACGTTTGCCCATGCCTGGTCTAGTAGCAGCAAGGAGAAATCGCAGTCCCCTGGTGGGCAGTTGGCCCCATACCTCCATCTGCTGCTTGGCCTGGCTCTCCTGTCAGCAAGGCCCTGAGTACCCAGGCAGGGGAAATTCAGAGCCCGCTCAGGGCCACAGCATGCTAGTGATTTCCATGGGCAGCTGATGATGGTGTCCTTATGCAGGCTGGTCTTGCAGCACAACAGAATTGTGACCAGAGCCAGCCTAGCTCCATCCCACCTGGTGGCCAGAGAAACTGGGATGGAGGAGAGGGCACACTTTGGGACAGCAAGCTGAGCAGAAACCTCCAGCTGCAGTGCTGGGAAGTGAAACAGTTACTGACACTGAAAAGGCTCATGGCCTGCTGAGATGAAGGAGGCGGTGTGACTGGTGCGGACCAGCGAAGTAGCACTGCCCATGTTCACACACAATGTGTTGGCAACAAAAGCCCCAAAAGAGACATTTCTCCAAAATGGAACCAGTATGCCATGGCACAAATGAAGCCATAGCAACACCGGGTGCCTGTGCCCAGCTGGCATCCCCCAGGGGTGCTTGGTGTGGTCAGGCCATGGGGCCCAGTGCCTGCCCACTGCAGACACCACATAGCGCCCTGGGAAGTTCACAGGTTTATTTTCACTTCATAACAAAACATTTTAGAAAATTCATTAGACGCTTCTCCCACAGCCCAGCCCCCCCCACCCCTCTACCCCAGCCCCTCCCGTTTCCCACAAGCCTGCATTGAGTGCTGTCATTTCCCTGCTGCTGTTCCCCTGCCCCTCACACAGCTGGGCAACTGCAGGGCAGGTTTTGGCTTGGCTGGGCCCAGGGTGTTGGTGCCGCAGCCCAGGCAGCACCAGCCAGCAAAAGGGGAGAAAAATGGGATCAGGCACTGCCCAGGCACAGCCCCCATTCCCTGAGCCCCACACTCAGTACCTGGACAGGCAACACAGGCCTGGCCCAGGCACCCCCATTCCTGGGCCATGGAGTGGCCATGCAAAAGTAGGGACTCCGGTCAGGGCCAGACCTGGCCAGGACCATCCCAGCATGAGGGGTGTGGGAGTCACCGGATGCTGGTGATGTCCTGAGGGAGGGGATGTCACTCAGCAGCATGCACCCGCTGGTGCAGCAGGAGGTTGGAGCTGCGGGTGTAGCCACGACCGCACTGCCCGCAGCGGAATGGGCGCTCCCCAGCATGGGAGCGCTGGTGGCGAAGCAGGGCTGAGCGGTGGCGGAAGCAGCGCCTGCAGTGGGGGCACTCATGAGGTTTCTCGCCTGTGTGCCGCCGGCGGTGCTCCACCAGGCTGGCAAGCTGAGCAAAGTGGCACCCACACTGGGTACAGAGGTAGGGGCGCTCTCCACTGTGTGCGCGCTGGTGCGCAGCCAGGGCTGAACGGTGCCCAAAGGCTTGGCCACACTGGCTGCAGTGGAATGGCCGCTCCCCGCTGTGTGTGCGCCTGTGCTCCCGTAGATGAGCCAGCTGGGCAAAGCACTGCCCACATTCAGCACAGGTGTGGGGTCGGGCGCCTGTGTGGCTCCTCTGGTGCCGCAGGAGGTTGGCACGGTCAGCAAAGGTACGGCTGCAGTCAGGGCAGGTGTGAGGGCGCTGGCCAGCATGGGCACTGCGCTGGTGCTGGCGCAGATAGGAGCTCTGGGTATAGCTGCGCCCGCATTCCCCACAGCGGTAGGGGCGCTCGCCCGTGTGCACCAGTTGGTGCCGCAGCAACGTGGCACTCAGGGCAAAGGCTTTGCCGCAGACTGGGCAGGGGAATGGGCGTTCACCTGTGTGCGCTAGCCGGTGCCGGAGCAGGTGGGCTCGCTGGCGGAAGCGGCAGGGACAGTCGGGGCAGGCGTGGGGGCGTTCGACACTGTGTGTCTGCAAATGCCGCGCCAATGTGGAGCGCAACCCGAAGCTCTTGCTGCAGTGACCACAAGTGTGGGGGCGCTGGCTGGCATGGGCGCCCTGCTGGTGCTGCGTCAGGTGGGCACTCTGCCGGAAGCTCTGCCCGCACTCCCCACAGCGGTAGGGACGCTCACCGGTGTGCACTCGCTGATGCACCAGCAGCGCTGAGCTACCAGCAAAGGCCTTGCCGCACGCCAGGCAGGGGAAAGGGCGCTCACCTGTGTGCGCCCGCTGGTGTGTGGCCAGTGCTGTGTGGTCGCAAAAGCCTTTGCTACAGGTGGTGCAGACATAGGGCCTCTCGCTCGCATGGAGGAGCTGGTGCCTTGTCAGTGTGGCGCTCTGCCGGAAGCTCTTCCCACACTCACTGCATTTAAAGGGCCACCTGACTGTGGGTTCTCGGTGTCGTGCTGGCTTTGCATCAGCGCTATTTCCCGGCACTGCCTCCTCCACCTTGGCACTGCCTCCTGGCAAAGCTTCCTCTGCCCCTGCAGCAGAGTCTTTGTACCACGCTCCCTGCACCAGCTCCACATCAGTGCTGGTGCTGCCCCTTCCCAGTGCAGCATCCTCTATCCCAGCCACACTCGCCAGCCTCTGACCTGCAGGAACAAATGGGAAATCAGGCATGAGCCAGCCCCACAGGAGGCCAGCTAGGACAGGGCCCCAGCTATGGCAGTCAGAGCCTGAGGGACCACCCATGTGGCCTCGCCCCCTCTGGAGCTGGTTTCTGAGCTGGGACTGAAGGGGGCAGTCACACCTCTTGCAGCTTTTTCAGGCTGCTGCAGACTCAGGCAGGTGTCAGCATCACCCGGCTCAGGTTCACAAGCCTTTCTTTGCCTGTGTGTGTGCTGGAAATAATATTTGCTTTTTCAGTGCGAGCCAAGACATGGCTCTCATATGGTTCTGGGGGCACTGGTGCAGGGGGTGGGATGGGTGCTGTGGTGCACACAGATCAGGGAGAGGGTGGTAATAACCTCTGAGAGGAGCTGGGCCAAGAGGGCTTGTAGGGGTGGCTGTGGGGTTCCCAGCTGTCCCCACCCCTCTCAGCTGGGCTTATTTATCCCTCACCTGTTTGGGGGCCCGGCCAGCTCTCATTGTCCTTGCCTATGCTCAAATCTGGGACTTGCAGCTGTTCCCCTCGCTCCATCCAGTATTGGGATTGGGGCCCTGCTGAGAGAGAACAGAGCAGGTGGGATCCAGGTAAACACCTGCGCAGCTCGGTGTTCATCTGCCACTCTGGGCTGGAAAGGACAGGACAGTCAGGAAACACCTGTGGAAACGCAGGAGGGTCAATCAGAGTGGAGGGGAGATGACCCTACGGGCTCCCCAAGCCATGGTGCCAGCATGGCCCCACAGCCACTCACTAACAAAGGGGTATAAAATCCCCCTGCCAGCCTCAGACTTGAACCAAACTGGCTCCATGCAGCGCCAGGACTGAGCCTCTGAATGGAACTGGTGCAAAACATCTGGTCTGGCTAATGCCACCCTGTGTGGTAAACACCAACTCTGTGCAAAGGAGCAAGCCAGGGAAGCACCAGGTCCCTCAGCCCACATCCCATGAGCCAAAAGCCCCACCGGGAACCCCACTGCACGGGCCAGAGAGCCAGCAAACCCCTCGGTCACAAGGGGATGGCAGAGACTCCTGCACTTTCCAGAGCAGACCACAAGGGAAACAGACCACGACCTTCCCGAAAGAGCCCCAAACCAGCCTGGCCATCAGAGCTCTACAGGGAACAGCTCTGTGGTCTTCTGAGCCACAGAGCCCTAAGCGTGCTCGTGCTGGAAACATCTGAACAGCATCACCCCACCGGACTCAACCTAGGGAGAAAGCGCCTCACACTAATGAGGAAACCCCCCTTCACAGCATGCCCAGGGACCCCTGAACTGCCACCCCTGCCGCTGGAACAGTGCTCCAAATCCTTACACAAGGAGCGCCTTTGTTCTGGGTTTGTGTAGGGCCTGGCGCCATAAGACCTGATCTCCAAATGGCTCTGAGTACTACCACTGGCTAAAGAGCAATCGCCAGCTGGTGCTGACATTGCAAAGCAGCACCTCTCCCAACTCCCCCTAATCATAGAATTGGAAGGACCTCAGGAGGTCATCTAGTCCAGTCCCCTGCACTCATGGCAGGACAAAGCATTTATCCCTGACAGGGGTTTGTCTAACCTGCTCCTAAAAATCTCCAGTGATGAAGATTCCACAGTCTCCCTAGGCAATTTATTCCAGTGCTTAACAACAGGAATTTTTTCCTAATGTCCAAACTAAACTGCCTTTGCTGCAGTTTAAGCCCATTGCTTCTTTAGCCTCTGGGTTCAGGAGAACAATTTACCTCCCTCCTCCTGGTAGCAGCCTTTTACGTACTTGAAAAATGGTAGCAAGTCTCCCCTGAGTCTTTTTTTCTCCAGTCTAACAAACCCAGTTTTTTTCAATCTTCCCTCATAAGTCATGCTTTTTAGACCTTTAATCATTTTTGTTGCTTTTCTCCAATTTGTCCACATCTTTCCTGAAAGGTGATGCTCACAACGGGACACAATACTCCAGTGGAGGGCATATCAGGGTGGAGAGCAGCACAATTACTTCTTGAGTCTTGCTTACAACACTCCTGCACTGCTACAGACTAGGCACCAAATGGCTAGGCAGCAGTTCTGCAGAAAAGGACCAAGGGGTTAGAGTGGATGAGAAGCTGGACATGAGTCAACAGTGTGCCCTTGTTGACAAGAAGGCTAACAGCATTTTGGGCTGTATAAGTAGGGGCATTGCCATCAGACCAAGGGATGTGATCGTTCCCCTCTATTTGACATTGCTGAGGCCTCATCTGGAGTACTTTGTCCAGTTTTGGGGCCCACACTATAAAAAAGATGTTGAAAAAATGGAAAGTGTCCAGAGAAGGGCAAGAAAAATGATTAGGGGCCTGGAGCACTTGACTTATGAGGAGAAGCTGAGAGAACTGGGATTGTTTAGTCTGCAGAAGAGAAGAATGATGGGGGATTTGATAGCTGCTTTAAACTACCTGGAAGGGGATTCCAAAGAGGATGGATCTAGAGTGTTCTCAGTGGTACCAGATGACAGAACAAAGAGTAATGGTCTCACGTTGCAGTGGGGGAGGTTTAGGTTGGATATTAGGAAAAACTTTTTCACTAGGAGGGTGGTGAAGCACTGGAATGGGTTACCTAGGGAGGTGGTAGAATCTCCTTCCTTAGAGTTTTTAAGGTCAGGCTTGACAAAGCCCTGGCTGGGATGATTTAGTTATGTTTAGTCCTGCTTTAAGCAGGGGGTTGGACTAGACTTAGATGACCTTCTGAGGTCCCTTCCACCCCTGATATTCTATGATTCTTTGAATATATCCCAGAATGACGTTCACTTTTTTTGCAACAGTGTTACATTGCTGACTCATATTTAGATTGTGATCCACTATAACCCCCAAATCCCTTTCTGCAGTACTCCTTCCCAGGCAGTCATTTCCCTGTTTTAAGATTAGCAGTTGTGTTAGTCCGTATCCTTAAATAAAACGAGGAATACTTATGGCACCTTAGAGACTAACCAGTTTATTTCAGCATAAGTTTTCGTGGGCTATAGCCCACTTCATCGGATGTATAGAATGAAACACATAGAAGTAAAAATGCATTTACAGACAAAAAAAGAAAACAAAAGTTGAACATTACCATACCAATTCTAAGAGGTGGTTTAATTTGGATGGGCCATTATCAGCAGGAGAAAGTAGGATCTGACACAGATCCACAACAAAAGATTTTTTTCTCCTGCTCACGAAAGCCCATGAAAGCTTATGCTGAAATAAACTGGTTAGTCTCTAAGGTGATGCAAGTATTCCTCGTTTTATTTCCCAGTTTGTATGTGTGCAACTGATTGTCCCTTCCTAAGTGGAGTACTTTGCATTTGTCCTTATTGAATTTCATCCTATTTACTTTAGACTATTTCTCCAGTTTGTCCAGATCGTTTTGAATTTTAATTCTATCTTCCAAAGCATTTGCAACCCCTCCCATCTTGGCATCGTCCACAAACTTTATAAGTGTACTCTCTACTACGCCAGTCACTGAAGATATTGAACAGAACCAGACAGAACCCTAATTGTAACCCAGAACTGATCCTTCCCATCGCCCAAACACACCCCGCCCCCTGCACAGACAGCGCTCACTCCCTGCCTGCCCACTCACACACCTGCACAGATACTGGTCATATTGCCCTCCCACACACACACTCTGCATAGACATTGGTCTCTCTCACACACACACACCCTGCACAGAAAGCAGCCAACACCCCCCCACACACACACACACAAACTCTGCACAGACACCAATAACACCCCTATACACACACACACACACACACACACACCCTGCACAAACACTGGTCACACACACCCTACACACACAGGGCCCTGCACAGAGAGCAGCCAATCCCCTCCCCCATACACATCCCTGCACAGACACCGATCGCACACCGCAGCCCTGCACAGGGAGCAGCCAACCCTCGCCCCACCCCCACTCTATACAGACCCCGATCAACCACCCCCACCGAACCCTGCACAGAGAGCAGCTAACCACCCCCATACACACCCCTGCACAGACACGGATCACACACCCGCAACACTGCACTGACATGGGTTTTCCCTTCCCCCACCAGCACACCATCCCAGCTGTCCCGGAGCTGGCTGGGGGGGCGGGACAGACCCGCGGGCTGCAGCTGTGCACCCCCGGTGTAGTGGCCTGGCTGATGAAGGGCTGCTCCCCGTCCCCCATGCTGAGCCAATTGGGCGCAGGGGAGCGGACCGGGCTGGCTGCAGCTTGCCCAGAGCTGCCCTGGAGCTGGCTGGGGGCCGCTGGGCTGTGCAGCCCCGCCCGGCTTCCGTCCTCTCTGCCCGTCACCGCGCCGCGGGGGCTCGGCCGCCCGACCACTCCCGCGCTCAGCCCGACCCCCGCACAGAGGCCCCCGCTGCTGCGCCCTTCCCTCCCGAGCACAAGGACGTTAAATGGCCTCCCCAGGACCCGGCTTTACCGAGCTCCAGCTGCAGCCAGCGCCCTCCACCCGGCTCGGCTCCAGCCTGGCCTCGGCTGTTTACCAGGGCCTCGCCCGCCGGGCCGTGGCTCTGTACAGCGCGGGGACACCTAGCGGCCGCACGAAGCACTGCCAGTGAAGGGCTCCCTGCCTCTAAGCGCGGGGCTGGCTTCGCTCACGCAGACCCTGGCCCGCTCCTAACATCCTCCCTCTCCTTCGCCCCGCCCCCCCAGTTCAGCCTGGCACCAGCAGGAGACAGGCCCAGCTCCTATGGAAATCGCCTCTAGTTACAATTGTCTCAGGGCAAGAGCCCCTGTCCAGAAAGATCACCAGTGTCCCCAGCCGGCCTGTGCTGCAAAGCCAAAGAACTCACTAACTGCCTGGTAGTGCAACACTCCACTACAGAGCAGCTGGGGGGATGGGACAACCTGCCACCCCACATGACCCTTCTTGTGTTATGGAGAGCAAAGGCTATGCCACTCCCAGAGCAGAACCCTGATTTCTCACCTGACAGATGTGTTACCCCAATATGAACCTACAAATCAACAGCAAGCAAAAGACCATCCCAATATGGGATCCTTATATGCCCTCTGTCTTTTGTATGCAGGCAATATGCATGCTCCTTCTCTTCAGCATCTTGGCTGCTTCTCTTTGTTTCCAGTTCATTGTTCGTTTCCATTTAGGTAAGCCAGATGTAGTTCATGGGCTGGGCTTCTTTAACCACATGTGCCCACAATGAGGTAGCCTTTACCCATTTTCTACAGTCATCAGGTAAAGTAGTTACGTGGCACATCCAGGGGACACCTTAACATCACCGAAATACTGCCTGAAGATAAAGACCCATAGATCATGTGTGACTGGTGCAACTTTTACAAGCAAACTGTCCAGATCTGATGTTCCTGGATTAAAACTGGAGATCCTGCTCCTAGGTGGACTGGCTGCCATGGCTCACATGCCCCACCTGCCTGCCTGGCTGTATGCGGCCAAACAAAAGGAGGGCAATTTCATGGCAAGGAGACATGGTGATGGTCCACCTACGTGCAGGAGGCAGTGAAGATGGAAAAGTTTAAGTGATGATGGAAAGTAAGAATGATGGAAAGTTATGAGGCATACAAGCTGGTAAAGAAAAAGGTGGAAGGAGCAGTTGCAGAAGCCAAGGGTCAGGTACTTAAAGCCTTATATGTAGGACTATTTGTGAAGGAAGGGGAAAAGGAGTATACACAGTAGCCAAGATTAAGCAACTGAGTAATTGAAAGCTGTGAAGGGCATCACAGAGGAAAACGGAATAATCCTGGTGAAATCATTTAGAGATGCAGTGGTGGGAAACTGTTCAATGAAGAGAATCAGAGGACACTGTTGGGGAAGTCTGCACAAGCAAGAACTCAGAAGATATCTCACCAGGATGAAGACTCAGACAGCACTAACGATGATGAAATGTGGGACCATATGATGCAGCAATCAAGGCATTTCAAGCATTAGGCCATGAGGGAGTGGTGATGATGATTAAATCTTCCAATATAATACTCCAAACTGGAAAAATGCCCAACAAGTGGAGGAAGAGCACTTTGGTCTCTATCTTCAAGCTTAAAGGAGCTGTGCCAGAATGTGATTACCAGCCCATCACGTTAATGAGTCTCGCAGGGAAATAGTTGGAAAGAATTACCGAGAAAAGACTTTGTGAGGAACTGGAACACCAAGCCACCAACAGACAATTTGGTTTATGTTAGGAAGGTCAGCAATAGATGAGTCTGAATATTGCAGAAGTACAGGGAGAAACACAAGGAATTGCACTTGCATGCCATCGCCCCAAGCGGGACACGGACACAGAGCCTTCATGAACCGTTTCCCCCCCAACCCATCCCCAGCGGGTCATGGGCACAGAGCCCTCATGCGCCATCACCCTCCCAAGCGGAACACGGGGTGCAGTGGCCCAAGCCCAAGTGCTTTTTGGTGCCCCCAAATCTTGGTGCCCTAGGTGGCTGCCTAGTTTGCCTAGTGGTTACACTAGCCCTGCTGAGAGAGACCCTGGTAAAGACTTGTACACACTGCAGGAATTAAGCACCTCACCCCGTAGTTACAGTGGCACTCACACAGCATTGTCAATACAATCAGGTTTATTAGTCACCTGGAACTCAGCCTGGGAAGTCCTTAGGTCAGCACAGAGCAATGACAGTTAAAGCACAGACCGTTCTGGTTAGGCCACCTCCCATCCAAGCTGGAGTGAACCCCATTGTTCATGCTGTTTGGGCTGGTCTTCACTAGCGCAGGGGATCGACTGTAGATACGCAATTTCAGCTACGTTAATAAAGTAGCTGAAATCGGTGTATCTACAGCCGACTTACCTGCCGTCCTCACGGCGGCGGCGGTCAGCGGCGCGCTCCCCCGTCGACTCCAGCTTGTGCCTTTTGGCGAGCTGGAGTTCCGGAGTCGACGGGGGCGCCACTGGCGATCGATTTATCACGTCTTGATGAGACGCGATAAATCGATCGCCATAAGATCGATCTCTCCCCGCGGTAGTGAAGACAAGCCCCTTGTCTCGCTCTTGGACTTACTTCTTTCCTCACATCTCTTCTGCCTGTGAGACCGAGCTGAGCAGGGTCCCTTTAACCAGTGCCCTGGGGAAGGGCAGTTCCATAAATGTTCTCTGTAGGCACCACAGCATCTTTCCCAGCCCCTTGGTAGCTGTCCTGCGGGGCACGTCCAAGATTCCTACAGCAGTTTCTAATCAATCAAACATATAGTTCCCAATGCACAAGTCAGAGCAGTTTCACTTTCTCCCTTCGGTCTGGTCTGTTAGATGGCACCAGCAGGGCAGCCATCAGGAATTTTCATGCAGCCTGTGCCCTTTTGCCACCCTGAAACCTTTGGTGTGAAACTGGGTTGGGTCCTGTCACTATCTCCAATCACCTCCTATGCCAGGGTGCATGGAGTGGAGTGCACCCACATTCCTCAATGTATCAGACGGCGTGGCTGCAACTGGGGGTGTCCTGATGCCCAGGACTGGCGCCAGCTTTTTTGCTGTCCTAGGCAGCGAAGCCAAAAAAAATTCCTTACCAGTGACAAGCTGCCGCCGAATTACCACCGGCAGCGAAATCAGCAATGAGCAGTCGCTGCCGAAATGCTGCCGACAGTGGAAGAGGCGTTGAGCTGCCTCCAAATTGCCACCAAGGCCGCCAATATGCTGACCCCCAATTCCTGCCACCCTAGGTAATTGCTTAGGTCACCAAATGGTTATCGTCAGCCCTGCTGATGCCTAGCTTAGGTTACTGAGTGACTGCATGAGCATTTTGGAGGCTCAGTGTAGGTCTGTCCCCCTGCAAGGTTGGGCTTAACCCAGCTACATCTCTGGGGCTCTGATGTCCTAGAGGCTGGTGAGGCAGGGATGCAGGATGCTTCCGTGTACTGACAGGCCCCCTCTGGAGCTGTGTCCCAGCCCCAGGGCTGTGTGTATGCAAGGAGCCCAACTCCCCTCACAGACACACTTCTGGGCTCTCTGAATTAAGAGAACCTATCCTGGCCATAACCACACTTTGACCAGGAGTCTCTGCTACCGGCAGTGGCCTTCTAGCTGCTTTACCTTTCTCTGGGGCTTCTCACACCCCTGGACAGGGCAAGCATACTTGGTAGCCCCCTTTCCCTGCCTGTGTCTCCCCCACTCAGCCGGGATCTCAGCTACCACAGGGCTCAGCCCAGCCTTTGTTTTCCCTGTGAGGACATGGCAGGAGCTAGCTCCCTGGGTCACAGCATCAGGTTTCAGGGAAGTTACTGGTGAGCCAGGGTGACTCACATCTCCACTGCGTGGGGGCCCCTCCTCTGCCCCACTCAGATCCAGGTGTCTGGTTACAGATGTAACCCTTCTGCCCATCAGAGTTTGGCAGCAACAAGGGCGGGGTTCAGTATCCAGGGGTTCCATTCCAACAGCACAATACAAAACCGGCTCGAGCCCCCACCCAGTGACCTGGGACAACCATATACCACCCCTCTGGGCGTCTGTAAGAGACAATACTTCCCCTCTCGCAAGCACAGAGTCTGAGTGTACCAAAAGCCTTTTAATAACAGAGAGAAACAACGTGGCATTAGATTGGGGAAACACCACAAACAGGATTAATAAAACAAACCATGAACCAGAAGCCCACCTTCCAGCAAATAGGCTGTGTCCTTCCCTCTCGTTCTTGAGTCCCACAACCCCAAAATCACCCAATAGTCCCAAAAGTCCAACAGCCCAAGAGTCTCTGTTCCTGGTCAGTGCAGAGTTCAAAAGTCAACCTGCAGAGTCTTCCCTCCCAGCCTGGGTGGAAATGGAGGGTAGGGCAAGGGACACCTTACATGGTCCGAGGCCAACTGCGCCGCCTCTCCGTGGGGTTCCGCTGCAGCCCTCACCATAAGCTGCTCTGCTCTGCCAGCCAACACCCAAACTGCTCCGCTGTGACAGCCACTCTGTCAGTCGCACAAACGGCGCCCAGGAACTGCTCGGCCGAGTCCGCTGTCAGTCGCACAAACGGCGCCCAGCAACTGCTCGGCCAAGTCCACTGCTTCACTCTACTAGCCACACAAACTGCTTCCTGCCACCAGTGTGCATTTAGGCCCCCCCCCTACTTAACACAGTACTCAGTGACTTCAGCTTTTAGTAGGGGGACCTTACCACAAACATATTCACAGACCCAAAGTAAATTCAGCTCTACAAATTGAATCAAGACACTCAAGAGAATCAAAAATTAACTCTAACATTCTACAACAAAGAGAAGCAAACCATAATAGGCCTGTGGAGACACTACACACAACCCTCACCACAGAACATACAAACATACCCATAATTTTTTCCAATCTCAGAGTAGTCTGAAACGCGTAGCCCTTGCCAGGTGAGTGCTATCTAGGTGATGGCGAGTCCCTCCATCATAACAAGGGCCAAGTACATGTGCATAGTCCGTCATTCACATAATCAGGGTAACATCACTTTATCATTCCTGCCCCAATAACATAGAAACTGGGGCTCCCACATCAGCCAAAGTGGCCATGTGGGCTGCTGTAAGCTCAGGCTAGGCACGGTGGGTGTGCCTATGCAAATTGATCAGCCCCAAAGTTATTTTCCACAACTCACTGCAATTCCCATAATTCACCACCAGATGTCAGAATAGATCTCATTCCTGACACTGCTTACACAGACAGGAAGGTGTCCTGAGCTTAGCAACTTTTTCCTGTTGTCCCTGCTAGCGAAGCTATTTGCATTTTCACTACAACATGCACTCTGAATCTTCTGGCTTAGGTTCGACTCCTGGGCTGGTACAGACTGGACTGTATTTTGTCTTAGAGTGATACAGTCATTCCCCAAAGGGTGTCCAAGCTGATATCCTGGGAGAACCTCAACTACCAGTCCCCCTACTTCCCATCCTTCCTGTTTCTGCACAGGGACCTGAACCACAGGCAGGGAAAATGGCTTCACATTTGGGACCTTCACCCAGATGAGGGGGAAGTACAGGTGCAGTTTCCCTGAACTCTGACAGGGAATGTGTGTGTGTGTGTGTGTGTGTGCGCGCACACGCGCTGGCATTGTGGGGGGATGTGATGAAGTAGGGAATTTTTTTAATGGTTTGCATGAATACTGTATGTGTCAGTTTTCCCTGAGTGCTGTGTGTTTAAGGAGGTAGTGGAAGAGGAGGGTTGTTGTTTAAGAGGACCAGGTGTGACCTCACCCAGACAATAGCCTGGAGATTGGGTAACCTAACAACTGGTGACTGGGAAGTCCACCCCATCTTGGCAGTCACCTGGTTCTGGCCAATGGGAGGACAAAGGGCTGAGGAGAGAGGACCCTGGCAACCTGACTAGCCAGTTTCAGGCAGTGGAAGAACAAAGGATGGAAGAGAGAGAGCCCAGATGATCTGGGTTTCCTGGGACCCAAGACAAGGATGGAGGAGGGGCAGTTGGGGAAGGTGCTATAGGGTGGTCGGCTGGAAGGAGCAGGCTTCTGGACTGGGGACAAAGAGCAGCCTGAGCCACTTGGATGCAGAATAGACCCAGCTGGATGCTGGTGCTGAGAGTCCTGAGAACTTCTTGTGCTGTTTTCAGACACTCAATAAACCTTCTGTTTTATGCTGGCTGAGAGTTACTGCAGCCTAGAGGTCAGGTACTTGTTCCCTCTGGGTGTGGAGGCCCTGGGGTCCACAGTGATTAAACTCCCTGAGAGGGTCCATCCCGAGAGATAGGCATGCAGAAAGCTCAGAGGTGAAGTCCCAGGAGCCAGCAGGGCCATAACCCCAACAGAGAGTGAAAGCTTCATGGAGGGCTGTCACGCCGAAGGGAGTTACTCCCAGTGACCATACAGAGACAAGAGAACATGGGGGTCTGCGATTGGGGGCGGGGGATAAGTGTGGCCACGTGTCTGTGCACTATGTGTGTGGGAGGGTACATGTGTGTACACTCTGCATGTATACATGTTGGGGGGGGTGTTCAGTGGGTGTGGGGGTACATGTGTGTACACTGTGTGTGCGTACATGTGGGGGGACGTGTGTGTTCACTGTGTGCACGTGCATGTGGGGCTACATACATGTTCCACTGTGCGGGGGGTACATGTGTGTACACTGTGTGTGTACACTGTGTATGTGTACATGTGTGGGGACAAATGTGTTTTCTGTGGGGGGTACATGTGTGTACACTGTTTATGTGGACATGTGGGGGGAATCTGTGTGTGTGCACTGTGTGTTTGGGGTACATGTGTGAACATTGTGTATGTGCACACATGTGAGGGATATGTGTGTGTGCCCTTTGTGCGGGGTACGTATGTACACCATGTGTGTGTGTGCACATGTGGGGTGGACTGTGTGTGTGTGTGCACTGTGATGGAGGTATATATGTGTCATAACCTACATCTAAGGGTAGCCTAGAATTCCCCCTTAAGAAGCTCAAATAACCTGGTTGGCACCTGACCAAAAGAACCAACAGGGAAAAAAGATACTTTCAAATGGGAGGGGGAGGCTTTGTTTGTGCTTATAGTGGGGCAGCTGCCCCACTCCAGCAGAAAAAGGATTAAAGTCAGCCCTGGGAGTGGGGTGGGGCTAAACTGGGCCACGCCCCAATCAGGCAACAGCTGGCCTGTATAAAAAGGCTGTGAGCCAGGCGCTCAGGCAGTCTTTCTCCAGTCTTGGAAGAAGCAGGGCTTGGCTGCTTGCAGAAAGGGTACTGGAAGTGAAGCAGGGCTGGGAAAAGACCAGAGGAGCTGGGGAGCTCCAGGCTTGCAACTCCCAAGGCTGCAGGGCCTCATCCAAGGCCCACCAAAGTACTGGGTTGCAAGGAAAGGCAGCAGGCCAAAATCCCCTTGCCTGTGATGACTGGCTCTTACATTGCAGTGTGCCCCAGGGCAGACTGAGGCAAGGTGGGGATAGTGGGTTGGGGATTCCCCAGGAAGGGGAGACCCAGGCAGAGTGTGGAAGTTGCCAGGGGGCAGCACCCCAGGTAAAAGGGCACCAGGGTCTGGGACTGACACAGGGCCAGTGGACAGCGGGACACTGGCTGGCAGAGGGCGCTCCGGAGCTGGTAGAAGAGCTAATTCCCAGATGACCACCAGCAGGCAGCGCAGGGGTGAATCATCATGCTGCTACAGTGCTCTTTGTCTGTGTGGGTGTTCTCTCCAAGCCAGAGAGAGACCAGGCAGAAAATAAATATCTCTTACAGACAATCAGAAATGAGCATCCAGAATTACAAAAATAGTAAGTAAAAGCCAGGCAAGGTGTGTTAGATTAACTTTTGTCTTAGCTTGTTAATTTTCCCTTTGCTAGAGGGAATTCCTTTGCTATTCCTGTTTTTTGTAACTTTGAAACTAAGCCTAGAGGGGGTTCCTCTGTGTTTTTGAATCTTTTGTTATTCTGTAAAGTTATCTTCCATCCTGATTTTACAGAGGTGATTCTTTTACATTTTCTTTAAATAAAATTCTTCTTTTAAGAACCTGATTGATTTTCCATGTCCTAATGACCCAGTGATTTGGGTCTGTGTTCACCTGTACCAATTGGTGAGGATATTATTCTCAAGCCTTCCCAAGAAAGGAGATGTAGGGCTTGGGGGGATATTTTGGGGGAAGATAGGGCTCCAGGTGGCCCTCCTCGAATGTTTGTCTAAATCACTTGGTGATGGCAGCATACCGTTCAAGGACAAGGGATTTGTGCCTTAGGGAAGTTTTAACCTAAGCTGGTAGAAATAAGCTTAGGGGGTCTTTCATGTGGAAACCCTAACAATGTGTGTCCACTGGACGGGGGTACATATGTGGGCGCACTGAGAGGAGAATTTACTGAGGGGCAGCTGTCTCTCTTTGAGACAGGAGCCTTCGTGGGTGCAGAGAAAATCTGGACATAAGAACATAAGAAAGGCCATACTGGGTCAGACCAAAGGTCCTTCTAGCCCAGTATCCTATCTACCGACAGTGGCCAATGCCAGGTGCCCCGGAGTGAGTGAACCTAACAGGTAAAGATCAAGTGATCTCTCTCCTGCCATCCATCACCCCCCTCTGACAAACAGAGGCTAGGGACACCATTTCTTACCCAGCCTGGCTAATAGCCCTTAATGGATTTAACCTCCATGAATTTATCCAGTTCTCTTTTAAACCCTGTTATAGTCCTAGCCGTCACAGCCTCCTCAGGCAAGGAGTTCCACAGGTTGACTGTGCGCTGTGTGAAGAAGAGCTTCCTTTTATTTGTTTTAAACCTGCTGCCCACTAATTTCAATGGGTGGCCCCTAGTTCTTCTATTATGGGAACAAGTAAATAATTTTTCCTTATTAACTTTCTCCACACCACTCATAATTTTATATACTTCTATCATATCCCCCCCTTAGTCTCCTTTTTCCTGATTAGTTGTAGCTAAATTAGCCCCCATCATATTGTATGTATAGTTGGGGTTATTTTTTCCAAAGTGCATTACTTTACATTTATCCACATTAAATTTTCATTTGCCATTTTGTTGCCCAATCATTTAGTTTTGAAGTTCTTCACAGTCTGCTTGGGTCTTAACTATTTTGAGCAGTTTAGTATCATCTGCAAACTTTGCCACCTCACTGTTTACCCCTTCCTCCAAATCATTGACAAATAAGTTGAATAGGATTGGTCCTAGGACTAACCCTTGGGGAACACCACTAGTTACCCCTCTCCATTCTGAAAATTTACCATTTATTCCTACCCTTTGTTCCCTGTCTTTTAACCAGTTCTCAATCCATGAAAGGATCTTCCCTCTTATCCCATGAGAACTTAATTTACGTAAGAGCCTTTGGTGTGGGACCTTGTCAAAGGCTTTCTGGAAATCTAACGACACTATGTCCACTGGATCCCCCTTGTCCACATGTTTGTTGACCCCTTCAAAGAACTCTAATAGATTAGTAAGACATGATTTCCCTTTACAGAAATCATGCTGACTTTTGCCCAACAATTTATGCTCTTCTATGTACCTGACAATTTTATTCTTAACTATTATTTCAACTAATTTGCCCGGTACGGACATTAGACTTACCAGTCTGTAGTTGCCAGGATCACCTCTAGAGCCCTTTTTAAATATTGGCGTTACATTGGCTATCTTTCAGTCATTGGGTCCAGAAGCCGATTTAAAGGACAGGCTACAAACCCTAGTTAATAGTTCCGCAATTTCACATTTGAGGTCTTTCAGAACTCTTGGGTGAATGCCATCTGGTCCCAGTGACTTGTTACAGTTAAGTTTATCAGTTAGCTCCAAAACTCCTCTAGTGACACTTCAATCTGTGACAATTCCTCAGATTTTTCACCTACAAAAGACGGCTCAGGTTTGGGAATCTCTCTAACGTCTTCAGCCGTGAAGACCGAAGCAAAGAATTCATTTAGTTTCTCTGCAATGACTTTATCGTCTTTAAGTGCTCCTTTTGTATCTCTATCATCCAGGGACCCCACTGGTTGTTTAGCAGGCTTCCTGCTTCTGACATATTTAAAAAACATTTTATTATTACCTTTTGAGTTTCTGGCTAGCTGTTCTTCAAATTCCATTTTGGCTTTTCTTATTATATTTTTACACTTAATTTGGCAGTGTTTATGCTCCTCTCTAGTTACCTCAGTAGGATTTAACTTCCACTTTTTAAAAGATGCCTTTTTATCTCTCACTGCTTCTTTTACATGGTTTTTAAGCCACGGTGGCTCTTTTTTAGTACTTTGACTTTGTTTTTTAATTTGGGGTATACATTTCAGTTGGGCCTCTATTATGGTGTCTTTGAAAAGTGTCCATGCAGCTTGCAGTGTTTTTATTTTAGTCACTTTACCTATTAATTTCCATTTAACTAACCCCCTCATTTTTGCATAGTTCCCCTTCCTGAAATTAAATGCCACAGTGTTGGGCTGCTGCGGTTTTGTTCCCAGCACGGGAATGGACAAGGCACCCATGGGAGCCTCCAAGACCCCCAAGAGAAGAACCAGCTCCTCAAGAACAGTTTCATTTTAAAATCATCAGGTGATCTTGGGGGTCTGGCTCCTCAAGGCTGAGGCTGGTGCTGCAGGGGGCAGTGAGCGCCGAGCACTGTGCGCCCCATGGTCTCATCTCTCTTGCAGCACCAGATTCCCTAGTCCAGCCTCTGGCGCTTCCCGCTGTCCCACCCTGTGGTCAGGAGTAAGGCCACCCCACGCAGAGCAGAGCTCTGAATATTTACTCAGAGGCTTTGAACTGGGCCCTCTGTCCCCAGGGGCTTGGGGGAGGGGCAGTGCCTGGCACCTGCTGCTGCTCAGATGGGCTGCTGCATACCAGGGTGCTAGCCTGTGACTGATACCATGCTGGGGCAGATGCCCTCAGCAGCGGGATGGTCCAGCAGAGGGGCATTCTCCCAGTGCTTTCCTCTTAGCCAGCATCTCTGCAGGTGCTGATGTCAACCAGGCACTGGGAGAAAGATGGTTGGTGGGAGGGAGACCCAGGAGTGAGTGTTGTCTCCCCATGGCTCTGTGCAGGGGCTCAATGCTGTGGGGAGGGGGTGACCCCTTGGGAGGACCCTGTATGAAGGCTGGGGCAAGGCTCCTAAGCCATTTTGGGGGGCTCCATTCCTCCAGCAGCGGCTGGGGCTCACTAACACCACATGACCTTTGTCTACAGGGAGGAGGGCCCTGCCAGGGCTGCCTCCAGCCAGGCCCAGCTGGCAAGGAGAGGAGGAGGAATAGCTCATTGGTTTGAGTATTAGCCTGCTAAACCCAGGGTTGTGAGCTCAGTCCTTGAGGGGGCCATTTAGGGATATGGGGCAAAAATCTGTTGGATGATTTAATTGGGGATTGGTCCTGCTTTGAGCAGGGGTTGGACTAGATGACCTCCTGAGGTCCCTTTCAACCCTGATATTCTATGATACCCTTTGCCTGCTGGCTTAGAATCCCTTGGCCTTAGAGCATGTGAGCACCTGGCAAGGAGAGGCCAGGGCACATGGGGTCACACAGCCACCTGCTTGTGAGCTCACATTCTGAACCACTCCCACCCGCATGCACAGCTATACCTGTGAAGGGCCCTGTTTGTTGGCCTGGGTACAGCAGTGGCATTTTCTGTATCAGTCGTTTGGTTTAAGAGTCTCTCTCTCGGGGTCTGTCTGGACCACGCAGCTTTGCTTGAGTTCAGACAGCAATGCTGGGCTGTCTTGGGGCTGGGTACCCAGGAGGGCAGACTAGCTGGCCCTGGAGTCTATGTAACACAGGCAGGAAAGAGGAGGCAGCGCAGCAGAGATACCTGGCAGCTGACACGGAAGCAGTTAGGGGACAAGGCCAGCACTAGCTGTGCAGCTGCCACTGGCTCAGGCTCCTGGCAGTTTATAAAACTGGTTTGACAAGGAAGGGCCCATCCTGCCAGGGACGGACACTGTGTGATTAAGATTGGTTTGGGGGGCACCAGATGCAGACTCGGAGGGGCTCTGGAGAAGAGGCCCAGCCGAATGGCCACCTTGGCAGGTGGGTGCATCTGCCTTAGAAAAGAAGTGAAGCCTTCACTTGCTTTAGCCAACCCTCAGTGGCACACTCCAGGTTGCATCCTAGAGCGGCCTAAGCAGCTGCAGCTTCCAGAGCTCCTAAGGGGGAGGTGGCGACGCTGTGGGGAGCCTGGGCTCAGCTCAGTTTGTGCCCTGGTGTGGAAACTGCAGCCGCCTGCACTGCACGAGGATTTACCCCTCAGGCTCTGAACATACATATTCCCCATGAGAGGACAGACATCAGGATAGGCCCTGATCAGGTTAAAACCCTCTATTCTCTGATGCTCGGCTCCAGAAGAAGGTGCTGGCTGAAGGGACTCTTGATCACCAGGAAGACACACCGGCATGTAGCTGGACCTGCAGAGTGATAAGGGGTGTTGTGGCAGCAGCTCTGCTTGCTCAGAGACAGGCAGAATTGGCAGGACTCCACCTGAGACAGGTGAAGACAAAAAGTTTGAGATGAGGCAGCGAAAGAGCTCGCCCTGAACCAGCATCCAGCAAACCCCCAGTACACTGATCTGTGCACACACTTGCATGTGTGCACACTCCTACACACTCCTGCTTGGGAGCATGCACCTGCATGTGAGCACCCAGGCCTGCATGCCTACACAAAGCTGAATGTTTGCGGTTGTAGCGCCAACAGCCCTAGTCGTCATCAGGCGGGATTGAACCTGTGGCCGCTGGAGCTTAGTGCATGAGCCTCCATCATATTTAGCTAAGACTATCAAGCAAACTTATTTTCTCTCTCTTGAAGAGATTTGATACAATAGAACAGCACATACAGGAGGTGTTTGAGTTACACACACACACACACACACACTCCTGCATGTGAACACACACCCACATACATTCATGCTCATTCACACAGTTGCCTGAGGGTGACCACATATGCATACACACGCAGGCACACATGCTGCTTTCACTTTAACTTGCTCTGCTGGAACAAACCAGCCACACAAAGCCGGCTCTCTCCAGAGCTCCGTGTGTGTCTGACGCTCCCTGCCTGGCCCTGAGTCGTTCACAGCCACAGGGAGAAGTGCCGCCCCCAAGCCCAGGGCCAAGAGGGTTCCTACCACAGAGAGCAGTTTGAGTGTCCAGGGGAATTCCTGGGGCAGGGAATGAGGCTAGTAGGTGCAGGGGAGCTTCCTGGGCAGGTCAGCAGTTCAGGAATCCCTGGGGAAGTCCCAACTGGGGCAGGGAGCCAGCTGAGATGACATTAGCTGGGCAGTGAACGGGAGACGTGCCGCTGCAGTGAAGTCATCGCAGATTTCTCATGCAATCCTGGCTAATAACAGGATATATAAGAGCCACTGGAGCCTCCTACTGCCCAGGAACGCCAGGGGCAGCTGAGTGGAGAGTGTCCATCTGTGGGGAAAAGGGGCCTGTGGGAGCTCAGCACCAGGTAAGTGCTATTCTTTAGAAGGGGTTCATAAAGGTTGGATCAAGTCTCCTTTCTTGTCCTGCCCATCTCAACTTTTTTCTGGGACCAAGCGGAGCTGGGGCAGTGATCTCTCCTTGAGGCTGGGCCTCCAGGCCAGGGCAAAGTGCTACACACAGGCGGGCTCCAGGGCTTGGTACAATGCCAGGACCTTCTCATGCCCCTAACACCCTCGCTCACCACTGGACAGAGTGCTCCCCTCCCCACAGCATGGTTCGATTGGACTGGGCACCTGCCGCAGTCCTGAGCTTTCTGCTTTTCTCTGTCACGGTGGCCTCGGGTGACCTCCTCCTGCATGTCTACCTCAGCTCCCCCATCAGGGCAATGCACAGTGATGCAGGAGCTCAGACCAATGAGGAGGATCCTCTCCCTGGGCCATGTGGATTGCTTGGTTAATCCCCATGTGGTGCCGTGGCCATGCCAGGAGCTACGTGGACACCAAGAATCGTCACTGCACAGGAGACCTGAGCTCCATTCGTGACTCTGCCACCAACTCCTTGGGCAGCCTGGACTGAGTCATTTCCCCTTGCTGGGCTTGGCTGCCCCCCTGCCCTGACCTGTTACTGGTAGGTGTCGGTACTGACTCAGGCCGCTGAGCACTATGGAACAAAGACACCAATTTTATCAATAAGTCAGATCCCCTGGCTGCCCGTTGCCTGGCTTACCTCTTCCCCCAGGTAATGCCAGTCACCCTCCAGAGCCATTGCTGGGGTGGGGACAGCCACACACGCCATGGGGATGGGCAGCTCCCTGGAATCTCAGCTAGGAATCCCTCCAGGCTGGGTTTTTTCCCCTAGTGCCTGCTCCACCCTCAGAGTCTATCCGCGCAGCAGCTTCTGCCCAAGCAAGTGCGCTGACACACAGACACCCCTCTCCCCCCTCTACCTCCCTCCCTCCTTGGCAAGGCATTGGTTTCTCTTCCCCAGGCAGGGAGAATGAACCTGTCTGACCAGGCTGGGTTGGGGCCAGGAGTGCTGGGTGACAGAGGTGGGCGTTGGCTCTGGGGTGGGACTGTCACTTCCCCCTCTGCCCATCCAACAGGATCACAGTAAACAAAACCAGCTCAGCCTGCAGGGGAAGAGTTCAGTCCAGGGCCTGGTGCATTCTGGGAGAAGGGATGGTACAGAGAAAGGTCAGGTACAGGGCAGCTCTGAACACTGTGTGCACAACTGCTGCCCCGACCTGTAACCCCTGATGTCCCAGCTCTGAGCACCCCAGTGACCCCTCTGCTGGTGCCCCTCACTCCCGACCCTCAACCCTTGCTGTCCCAGCCCTGGGCTCTCCAGTTACTGCTCTGTCACTGCCCCTCAATCCCACCAACGGCCTCTGCTCTCCCAGCCCTGTTCCTCCCAGCAATACTAGTGCCCCTCAATCCTGACCCATAGCTTCTGCTATCCCAGCCCTGGGCTCCCCCTACAGCTCTGCCAGCTCCCCTCAGTCCTGACCCACAGCCCTCTCATCCCTGTCCTGTTTTCCTCCCTCCCACCTCTACCTCTTCTGTGCAAAGGCTCCAAAGGCACAGTCTGGCCCTGCTCATTTCCCTCCAGGAGCTGCCATTCCAGCACACAAAGCCTGGTGCGGTGAATGGGAAAGCGCCCACTCATCCCCTGACATTAATGGGGGTTGAGTGCTCAGAGCAGGAAATCAGGGTGAGCCCAGGACAAGGACAACGTGATTGTCCCAGGCCAGGAGATTCAGCTGGAGTTCAAGATACAAGCTGGACAGGCTGACAATGTTCAGACCCTCAGCTCTGCCCCTCCCCTCTCTGCCCCCATGGCACCATGAGCTGGGAACATGAGAGAACTGCAGGTGTCCTTAGAAGCCAGGACAGTCTGGAAAACCCAGTCCTAGCAGCCTGTCAGGAGCAGACCAGTGCATCAGGGCAGGGAGCAGAGCGCTGCTGACTGGCCATTAATTGAGCAGCACTGTTCAGGGCTAGGCCAGGGCAGGGTTGTTTGTGGGCCTGGCTGCATTGCCAGACCCGAGGGTGTGAGATGTGGCTTGATCAGTCTGTACACACCAACCTGGGGGGCAGCGATTTATCCCTGGGTCCTTCAGTCTCTTCAAGAGGGGTCAAACAGCAGCCAGAAGTTGGGCTTGGAAGTTAGACAGACCCAGACTGGAAATAAGGTGCAAATTACTAACATTAGCAAGCCTAGCAAGGCCACAAGGACTCCCCAGCACTGGGGATTTTCAAACCAACCTGGCTGGTTTCCAAAGATCTGCTCTAGCCCCAGCTGGAAATGTCTGGGGAAAGGTCTGCAGGCTGTGCTGGGGAGGGGGCAGGCTAGAGGATCTCTGCAGCCCCCCTCCACTGGGAGTCTCCCTCGCTGCTCTCTGGAAATCTGCAGCGCTTCCCTCCTCTTAGCAAGGGCCTGGTCACTCTAGAATCTCCTCCTCCTCCTCCACCCTCATCCGGTATTCCAGCACTGAAGAGCCCCGCCAGCCCCCCCGCAGCCATTCGTACCAGGCCAGAGCTCTCCTCAGGAGCCCCTTGGCCACTGAGATCCAGGGATGACTCCCCAGTGAGCCACCCAGTCCCGGAGCCCGCTTCCCATCCGCAGACCAGAGCCCAAGCCCCTCCCCTGCAGTGAGTGGGGACTCAGCCCCTCCATGGAGACATGTCTATACTAGGTGTGAGCTGTCTCCTCTGGCTCCACGGGGCCAGCAATCCCAACCAAGCCCGCTGACCGTCCAGCCTGGAAGCAGCAGTGTGCTGATGGGCACATGGCCAAGGCTTATGCAGGGAGACCTGGTGAGCTGCAGAGCCCACCGGCAGCCCAGTCCTGCCCTGCCCACCGCCCGCCCGGGTGAGAAGTGCATTGGGGACCCTCTCCCCTTGAATAGTGTGTATCGCTCCGTCAACCACCAGGGCTTGCAGTGCCTTTCTGTCACACACACATGCACTTATGAACACACATACGCATGCACATGCACTCCTATGTGCACACACACACACACACACACACACACTCACATCTTTCTACGTCTCTCTTCCCCTCTCTATTCTTGCCTGTTTAGAGCAGGTCTGAGTCTGGGTTTCTCTCTTGGTCACCCCATGGCTGGCAGGTCAGGCAGTTGTCCTGGGTGTGATCAGCCCGCTCACCTGCACACAGGGGGACTCTCCTCACCCATCTGCCTATGCTTCCTGCAATTTGTAAACCCCAAATAACCAGGTTCTCCCTCTCCACCCACCATGTCCTCTGTGGGACACACCGTTGTGGAACTGGGGCGCCGGAACTGAACCAAAAGCTTCTCTGAAGGGAGCTGATGAGCCAGGGCTCCCTCGCTGGGGCTGGACAGCACCTGCACCCCCCTCTCCCCTCACCATGGGTACTTGGTGGCCAGATGTTTCCCTGAAGCCTCAGATACGATGCCCCATCTGGCTCTGGCTTGCCTCCATTCCCTGCTCTGCAGAGAGTAAGGGTCACTTTCCTGAGGTGACGCATTGGCTCAGCTGGGTACTGCCCCCTCTGGCCTCTTTCCTGGTCCCCGGTGGGGGATCACTGCACCCCATGGTGCCCTCCTAAGTTACTCCAGGTGTGCAGGCAGCTGGCCTAGGGCCTCCAGAGCAACAGGAAGTGATGGGATGGGAGGGGGCAGGGAGCCCTGGGACAGAGGGATGGTGGGGACGGGGAGAAAGTGTTGTGGCAGGAGGAAAGGAGGGGGCAAGGAGGGTTGGGTGGGAGGGACAGGAGGTGGGGACAGGAGAGCCCTGGGGCGGAGGGACAAGAAGGGGAAGGGAGCCTTGGGGCAGAAGGACAGGTTGGGGCACATGACTTATGAGGAAAGGCTGAGGGAACCGGGATTGTTTAGTCTGCAGAAGAGAAGAATGAGGGGGGATTTGATAGCTGCTTTCAACTACCTGAAAGGGGGTTCCAAAGAGGATGGATCTAGACTGTTCTCAGTGGTAGCAGATGACAGAACAAGGAGTAATGGTCACAAGTTACAGTGGGGGAGATTTAGGGTGGATATTGTTTTTAGGTTTAGGTTTAGGGTGGATCTCTGTGTTTGCAGAAGGCTGTGGGGCTGCAGATTCTCATGTGGGATCTGTGGCGAGGCAGGGCCATCCTGCCCCGTATGTCATTCACTTCCCAACCTGCCCCTAAGCACTGAGGGGCAAGTTCAGCTCCAAGGTGAAGGGGCAAAGTCTGGTAGTGTGCAGCCCTGGGGATGGAGACTTTGACACCTGTCTATTGATTTTTGCTGTGTCCCTGTAGGGAACTGTGCGGCTCGCTCTGTCCTAAGACCAGGAGACTGGCACTGCCCTTGGAGAAGATGTGCTGGACAAAGCTGTGGTTCCTTGCTGTTCTGCTGGGTCTCTGCACCTGGTTTGAGCCTGGCAAAGGTAGGAACATAGCTGGAGCTGTTCTGCAGTTGGGAGACCTGGGTGGTTGCTTTGTGGGACCAGGCCCTGAGCTAGCAGCTCAGGTGAGGTGAGAGGCTGAAAAGGATGGGAATAAAACCACAACTTCCCTTTCTGATACCAGCCCAGGTCATGGGAAAGAGTCGAGGAATCTCACCCTCGTGGCTCTTTGCTTCCTGCGTTTCATTCAGCTCCCGCACTGGAGCCAGAGGGTTGGTTTCATGCTATCTTAGAGCTGCCCTGACAATGCCACCCAGGCAGTGTTTATGTGACTGGGGAATGAAATTGCATCTGTCCTTTCCTGATCATCCCTAGGGGCTCAGGGTAAGCCAGGGGACTGGGGGCCAGAAGGTTCGGGGGCTGGGGGCCAGAAGGTTCAGGGCCTGGGCCAAGCTTCTGCCAGTTTCACTTCTAATCCACTTCTAGTCAGTTTCTCTCCTAGGCTCTCATGCACCCCCAGATGCAATGTCTGGACTGGGAAGGCTGCAGGGGGACCGCACAGCCACCCCCACTGTCGGAAATCATTATTCTGACCCCCCCAAATCATGAGATTTAGAAGAAACAAGATATTCTGAGTGCTGATTTTTTTGTTCTGGTTTTGGAGCCATTGGGTCAGGCTGGGGTCACCTCTATTGGCAGAAGAGCTAGAAACTCACCTTTTTTTATAATGACAGCTGAGATTCTGGCCTAATCCCAGGACTGGAGAAGCTGGGTCTTTAAGTAAAAGTTCATCTCTTGGCAGGACACCAAGCATGGGAAGGCTTGCTGGGGTATGTTTGAATGGCCCCTATCAACATGAAATCTAGTCAATTTAAACCCAACTTGTGAAGATTTAGCTACCTCGCTTGCTGAGGTACTTCTGTGGGCCCCATTACCGGGGTGTGTGAGCACCTCTCCATCTTTAACTCATGAATGCTCACACGCCATGGGCTAGGCAGAGCTATTGCCCAGTTTGAGAGATGGAAACTGAGGCTAACTGTCTACCCTGGGGCTGGAGGAGCAAGCCTTCTGTTTCCCCCCAAAATATCCAACCAACCAACCAGCAAGGGGAGAGTAACCATATGGGGCACAAAGTGAAATTGACTTGCTGCAACCTGCTGCCTAATGATCAAAGGAGCTAGTTGGGAAAGAGAGGAAGGTGGGGTGGCTGGGCTGGGATTTATTCCTTCCAGTCTCTCTCAGTGAGTGAGATCTCAGGGATCACCTGGGACGATAGCAGGGGATGCCAGGCAGGGTTCACATTGTCCCATCTCTCTTGTGTTATGTTTTTTCAATCTATTTTACAAAACAACCCTAAATCTCCATAGTTGGCAAGTGACAGTGTCTGTGCTCTCTACACAGCATTAGCAATACAGGGACCCCGCACTGGAGAGTGGGATCCTAAACAGCCATATGTGCTAATGATGTATAAACACCTGGCCCAGCCACTTATGTGCCGGGCTGCTTGGGCAGGGGTCTGGCTGGCTTCTGCAACAGAAAGCCAGGGATGCCACTAGAGGGCTCCAAACTATTAAAGGAACATTACCCAATTCCTACACTATATACTCTTCCTCCTTTAGTGTGAAAGGGCAGGCCAGAAGGAATTATCAATTAATTGCTATCAGTAACACTCCATGCTACAAATTCCTGGCACCTGCAAAGGAATCTAAATAACATTTCAGGTGCTGTCTTCTAAGCCCCTAGGGAGGTACTCCAGCATCCTCACTGCACTCCACATTGCCAAGGGTAAATGAATCTGAAATCATCTGATGCTGCCTTGCCGCCTGGGGGCAGGCGGTACAGCATGTTTTGTTCTGACCAGCCCAACTTCTGCATGTGCCCCAATTTTCTTGCAATTCCAACACAGTGTGTCCTTGAACCAATCACTTGGATTGCAAGACAGTTTGTGACAGCAAAAGCAAACAGCTTTCTACTGGGCTCTGAGTTGTGCTCTCTGCTTGACCACCAGTGTACCTGTGGCACAGATCACTTGATGCTGTTGAAACTCTGTGGCATCTTTAGTAGCCACCTCCATTGACACAGCAATTTCTTGTACACATCCTACAGCCAGATCAGCCTGTGAATGTTCAGGTTTGGATTGCTTTATTCTGTAGACCACAAACTGATCAGTTCAGTGTTGCCTCATTTCAACTGTCTCCAAACTGGCAGCGCTCTGTTAATTTCCTTAACCCAGCCACACAGTCAGGAACAGTTTCATTTGCTTTTGGATTCTGTCTCAAAGCGTGGAGATGCCCTGGCTGCAGCTACCAGCGAGCTGGGGGAGAGCTGGTTTGGTAAGATTCCCAGAGTCTCTGATGGTGTCTGATGGTTTGTGGGGGCTGTTAGGCTACATAATGTGTAACCAGCTTGAACCCCCATTACACCCACAGCTTGTTTCATGGTGCTATTGTCCCAACTCCAGGGGTGTAACCTGCTGAGTACTCTGCTGTGTAGTGCTCTCAGTGCCTGTGTAGACGCTGCTGGCATGAATGAAAGGGTACCGAGCACACATTAACGTAGCCCTGTTTAAATGGGTCTAGATCAGCATGAGCTTTACCTTTAGAGCATGCCAGCAAGTCACAAGGGGCAGTTGGAGCACAAAACATTAGAGCAGTTCACACCCCTCAGTCCAGACTGCAGCTCCATGTGGACAAGCCCTCAGTAAACTGCCATGTCCTCCTCACCGTTAGCACCAATTGTTCTGTATGGTTCCCGTCCCTCAGCCCAGGTGGCCGAGAGCTTGACTGAGCTCTCAGACTAGCCCGTTTCCCCCAATAGCACCAGTCTCTGGGAGTGCAGAGCTTCCTGACTTGGGCTGCCGTTGCTTAGCCCAGTGAGCAGTGCAGGGGCCAGGCAGCCAGGGAGGTATCTGACAGTTTCTCCTGTACCTCTCCTCCCAGGCTCTCTCCCATTTCACATGAACTCCGTGATCCAAGTCGTAGAAGTGTTGGAATCTTACCACCTGGAGGGACACCTCAACCTGACCGTGACAGAGCTTGCCCGGGGCCTGGGCTGCTGTGACAGCAAGTTCTACCAGATCCTGCTGGGGGAGGCGCCTGTCGTACCCCCAGACCTGCCTTTCCTGAGCCAGGAGCAGAGATCCTTCCTCATGAGCCTCCTGAAGCACAAAGTCCAGGCCTCCTCAACTGAGCAGGGGGTGGTGCTGCTCCCTGACGGCACAACAGTAGCTGTAAGCCCTTTGGTGGCTGGGATTGAAGCAGGGCTGAAGGGGAGGCGGAAGATGCCACTGCCCCCCCAGATTTTGGAGCCTTTGCTAGTTACAACTGAGCCCTCGAACCAGACACATCTGGGGCTGCCCCTGACTATAGACGCCCTCTATGCAGTGACTATTGCCAAGGCCCTGGGTATGGCCTTTCTCCTGGCCCAGGCCAACGAGAGCCAAGTGCCCATGGGGCCGAATGGCTGCTGGGACAGTGTGTCCAAGCCCCAAACCTTCACTCTTCTGGGCCGCATCTCACACCTCACTGATGCCTTCATCAATGGGGCACTGGACGGGGTGATCCTGGGGGCACACCTGGCAGGGCAAGGCGTACCCGCGGCCCCGATGAGCACTCTGCTGAGAGAGTACTACGCTGGGAATGGCCTGGCCGGGGATGGCCAGGCCAGGAGCAACTTCAGGCGCCAGAACTTTGTGCAGATCACCGAGGCGGGGCAGCTGGAAGAACAGGTTGTGCGCGCCCTCCAGCTGCTCCGGGTGCTGCCCTGGACGGCGCCTCTGCTTAGCGGGGTTGGGGATGAGGAGCTGCGGGCCACTGCAAGCCGAGCAGCGCAGGAGTTCACGGAGGCCTACCTGGGTAGGTGCTTATTTCTCTCCCCTCAGCAGCCAGGGCCAGGCTACGCTAACAGGGCTACATGGTTATAGAGATGGGACCCCACCTCCTGACCCACATGGGGCTTAGAGAAGGACCCAGTCCTGGGCCCAGTCCTGCCTGTTGCAGGACATGGTGCGGCTCTGAGGCTCGGGTCCGATTCTGCTTGTTGCAGGGTGATATGTGACTCTGGGGCTCAGACCCAGTTCTGACCATTGCAGGACACAGTGGAGCTCTGGGGCTCGAGCCCAGTTCTGCTCGTTGTAGAGTGAGATGTGGCTCTGGGGTTCGGGCCCAGTTTTGCCCGTTGCAGGACATGGTGCAGCTCTGGGGCTCAGGCCCGGTTCTGCCCGTTGCAGGGTGAGAGGAGCAGCTCTGGGGCTCAGGCCCAGTTCTGTGTTTGGGCTCTTCTCTCATTTGAATCCTGTGGTTCTTGGTCAGTTCTTTTGGAAAGCACCACATGGCACTGGTGAAGGGCCCGATCCAGCAGTCCTTACTCTGGCCGAGCTCTCTCAGGCTTGGTAGGAGCTTGGAAAGCTCTGGTGGCCTGGGCCCCTCCTCTCAGGGTCCTCATGTAGTAGAGGGGAGTGCAGAATCAGTCAGCAAAGCCGTATGGGTCAGGGCCTAGTGATTTATTGCACTCTTTCTTCTGGGAGTGGGGCACCTCCCCCCGCCAAGGCTGGGAGCCAGCAATACCTAGTGCTAGTCACAGCTTAACCCTGTGTAGCCTGAGGAACAGTCCCTTGCCTCAGTTTCTCCATCCGTGACCTGGGAATAATGCTCCCTCCATGAGTGAAGGGGCAGCATGGCGTGAATGCTGGGTGTTAGTGTTTTAGCTGTGCTGGGGGTGCAGGTGCACAGGAAGGAGACGGTACCAAGACTGAGGAGACGAGTGAGTAATGGGCCTCCCGCAGCCAGTCTTGGTACTTCAACAGGCCTAGCACTCACACAGGTCTGGCTGGGTTAGGCTGAAAGAATGCGGGGGGCTGTGGGACTCAAAGATGGGCCCTGATCCCCCTCAGATGTGGGCTATTTGTGTAGCCACCTGCACACACAGAGATATTGAACCTGCAACCCTTCACATCAGCCCATGTAGCTAACCGCCCCATTCGTGGCTTGGATTGCCACTAGGGGCCAGCAGTTCCCACACACTCTGCTGGCCTTAGATGGGCTTCCCCTGGCTCTGGCTAAGCATCACTGAACTGCCATTGCCAAGTGGAAGCGCACATGCCTGGCAAGTTGGTGGGCCTGGCCATGAGAATTCAGACCTGCGGACAGCGCCGCTCCCACCACAACGTGACCACAGTCCTGAGCCAGGAATTTCTGGCCAACTTTTTCTCATGGGGGGTGTGGGTTGTTCTTTTAACTCTGTAAATCTTCAGGGGGAAATTCTGCTTGTTTGCAATTTTCCAACCAAATGGTTAGAAACAGATCTCTTAGGGGTGGGTTCCCCACATTGTTCCCATCCCTTAAAGTGGGAGGGGAACCCACCAATAAACATTTGTTTCAAAGCATTTTGTTGAAAACTTGTGGAGGAAAATACCCCCAAACGGCTGGAAGGAACTGAACATTTCTCATTTAGAAACTGCTGGTGAGACACATGTTCCAAGCAGCCTGGCTAGACCTCCTCTCCCGGCAGCGTGTTCCCTACCTCGGCCCCACAGTGTCCTGGGGATGGCAGGAGGCAGCATTACGCAACTGTATTGTGGGGGAAACTGAGTCATGTGGGGGTGGGGAGTTGTGGGGAAACTGTGGTCAGACCCCCAGAGCTCCCAGCACTCAGCCATTCCCCTTGCTCTGGCACATAGACTGCAATGCCAGGCAACTGTGTTAGCAGCATGAGAGGCTTGGGTTCAGTGGGCCTCTGTCTCACCCTGCTGTGTGTGTTTGCCTCCAGAATGCCCAGCCATCATCCCCCGCTGCATGTGGGGGGCCAGGCCCTACAAGGGGACCCCCACCCAGCTCAAGCTGCCCCTGAGCTTTGTGTACATCCACCACACCAGCACACCCAGCCAGCCCTGCCGGACCTTCCCTGAGTGTGCCGCTGACATGAGGGCCATGCAGCACTTCCACCAGGTCGACCATGGCTGGGACGACATTGGCTACAGGTGAGCAGGGGCAGGGCCTTCCCAGAATGCACTGAACTCGTCTAGTGCCCATCAGGCAGTTTGGGACTGGGCAGCCCATTAGAAAGTATGGAGGGAGGGGCCTTGCCGGCTGGAGCCTTGCATCCCTGAAACAGGGCACTGATGGTGTACAGCATCTGCTGTGTCATGGCTCTGCTCCAGGCCTCCCACCCAGCCCTGCAGCAGATCCTGGGCCAGCTTCAGCCTTCATAGTCCTGGCTAAAATGCACACTGTGATCACTGCGGGGGGCCTCAGCCCCGGGAAGTGTGGGCTCTGACTCCTTCACATAAAGGCGACACTCCTTTGCCGGCTGCAGGAATAGGGGCTATGACACATAAGTGAACCACTTTGATTCCACCCTGACAAGGGCAGTGGGTGTCATACGTCCCCAACTCACTTCTCCCTTTCCATCCCCTCCCTGGTTCTGAGCATCCTTCTGAGGTGGGGATGCCAGTCCCCACCTTAGAGCCATTCTCTGCTCCACAAAGGCCACTAGCCTACTATGGCTCAAACACAGTTCCCCCTGCCCCCACTCTCCAAGAATACAGGACAAGCCCTGAGGCAGGATTCTGACTCCAGCAGCTGGCTCCGCACACACTGCAGTATACAGTCTTGGTACTTCAACAGGCCTAACTTCCCCAAGCCGAGGAAGAGGATGAGCCAGACTGATGGGGAGGAAACATTTGGACAGAAAAAAATGTGAATGAAATTTGTGAGTTCTTTAAGAAACATTTATTAGGTGGCCAAAACACCATGAATCCACAATCCAGAAAGTGGGTGACTATGGCTAAAAGCCTAATTAGAAAAAGACAATTAGAAATAAAAAGCAACATATAACAAACAGAAAAAAGAGACATGGATGGCAATCAATATAAATTAGAAGTTATGAAAGGTAGGTTTTGATACAGTCTCTCACAGTATTCTTGCCAGCATGTTAAAGAAGTATGGGCTGGATGAATGGAAAATAAGGTGGATAGAAAGCTGGCTGGATCGTCAGGCTCAACAGGTAGTGATCAATGGCTCCAGGTCTAGTTGGCATCCAGTATCAAATGGACTGTCTCAAGGGTCAGTCCTGGGGCTGGTTTTGTTCAATATCTTCATTAATGAGCTGGAGGATGGTGTGGACTGCACCCTCAGCAAGTTTGCAGATGTGGAAGAAATCAAGTCCCCTCTCTTGGTTTGGATGCAGCAACTCAGAGACAATTTTATTTCAAGCAATTGCAGAAGGAGACTCTACAAGGCAGGAGTTACTCTGGCCTTAGACAAGTCTCTGAAAAACAAGCGATATATCACAAATATTTATAGTTCCCGTTACATGCATTGATGATAGCAGTTGCAATTTGTTCATACATTTTCTTTCCTGATATCTTATTATTGTTAATGGTTTTCTGCTACCACTGCATTCTATTTTATCTCAAAAAAGGGTCAGACAGCATGGCTAGCAATTTTCCATATGCTTTCCCCAGTCCTGCCTTTACAAGTCCTGCGTTATGAGGATTATAGTTAGCCTAACTTTTGCTCTAACAGAACCAAGGTGGCTGCACTTAAATCCCTTTTTCTAATTTCCACACAGATGACACTAAACTATGAGGAGTGGCAGATACACTGGAGGATAAGGATAGGATACAGAGGGACCTAGATAAATTAGAGGATTGGGCCAAAAGAAATCTGATGAGGTTCAACAAGGACAAGTGCAGAGTCCTTGCACTTAGGACGGAAGAATCCCATGCCTGCTACAGACTAGGGACCAAAGGGCTAGGCAGCAGTTCTGCAGAAAAGGACCTAGTGGTCACAGTGAATGAGAAGCTGGATATGAGTCAACAATGTGCCCTTGTTGCCAAGAAGGCTAACGGCATTTTGGGTTGTATAAGTAAGGAACATGATCATTCCTCTCTGTTGGGCATTAGTGAGGCCTCATCTGGAGTCCTGTGTCCAGTTTTGGGCCCAACACTATAAGAAGGATGTGGAAAAATTGGAAAGAGTCCAGTGGAGGGCAACAAAATGATTAAGGGGCTGGAGCACGTGACTTATGAGGAGAGACTGAGAGAACTGGGATTGTTGAATCTGCAGAAGAGAAGAATGAGGAAGGATTTGATAGTTCTTTTCAACTACCTGAAAGGGGATTCCAAAGAGGATGGATCTAGACTGTTCTCAATGGTACCAGATGACAGAACAAGGAGTAATGGTCTCAAGTTGCAGTGGGGGAGGTTTAGGTTAGACATTAGGAAAAACATTTTCACTAAGCGGGTGGTAAAGCACTGGAATGGGTTACCTAGGGAGGTGGTGGAATCTCCTTCTTTGGAGGTTTTTAAGGTCAGGCTTGACAAAGCCCTGGCTGGGATGATTTAGCTGGGGATTGGTCCTGCTTTGAGCATGGGGTTGGACTAGATACCTCCTGAGATCCCTTCCAACCCTGATTTTCTATGATTCTATGTAAAAAATTGATAAGAGAAGCTAAAGACACCAGAGAAAAATTGATGGCAGGCAGTGTGTAGTGATCCCAAGTGGTCTCCCTCCGATTGGGAGTGCGAGGGAGCCGGGGATACTGCTTGGAGGGTGGAGCTGAGGCCGCCCCGCCCCCCCGTCAGAAGTACAGAGGCAGGACTATAAAAGGCCAGCCCTGCAGCTCAGAAGGGGGAGAAGAAGGATGGTCTATGGGACCTGCTGCTGCCTGGAGACGATCCAAGCCCGAGCTGTGCTCCAACCCCCGATGCTGAGGACTACTGGCCTGGAGTACCTGCCGCCGTATACCCGGAGGAACCAGATGCTGACTGGACGGCAGAGGTACCCATACCCTGAGTCAGCCGCCCTTGCCCTGAACAGGGGAACCTCATAGACTGTTTGTTTGCTGGCCACCTGAGCCTGCAGCCCAGGCCCCAGCCCCTGTATTCTTGCTGGCGGCCCGTGCTCTGAAGCTCAGGCGGCAGCGCTGAAAGACTGTTTGCTTTGCTGGCTGCCTGCGCCCGAAAGCCCAGGCGAAAGCCAGCCTCCTTAGAGGCTATTTGTTTGCTGGTTGCCTGAGCCTGAAGCCCAAGCTCCAGCTCTGTAAAGACGGTTTGCCTTGCTGGCTGCCTGTGCCATGCCCAGGCTAGAGCCAGCCCTCCCAGACTGTTTGTTGCTGGTTGCCTGAGCCGGAAGCCCAGGCCCCAGACCATACAGACTGTGTTTTCTTTGCTGGCTGCCTGTGCCCCTGAAGCCCAGGCTAAAGCCAGCCTCCATAGACTGTTGTGCCTTGCTGGCTGCCTGAACCTGAAGCCCAGGCCCCAGTCCTCTGAGACTGTTTGTCTTGCTGGCTGCCTGTACCGTGCCCAGGCTAGAGCCAGCCTCCTAAAGACGGTTAGCGTTGCTGGCTGCCTGTGCCCTGAAGCCCAGGCCCCAGCCCCTCTAGAGACTGTGTGCTGCTGGCTCCCTGAGCTCCTGAAAGCCCAGGCCTAGCTACCTTCAGGGACTGCGCTACGTGCCGGGCACCTGACAGAGCCTGAACGCGTCCTGGTTTGGACCGGCCCGAAGGGTCTCCCTCGGATTGGGAGTGTGAGGGAGCCCTACAAGTGGTAGCAGAGGATGATTCAATCCCTCCCCTGAGCGAAGGGGAACGAGCTGACCGTAAACCCTAAAAGAACCCCTCCACTGAGACTTTAAAGATGGAGGTGGAGCGGTTAATCAAGTGGCTGGCCGAGAGCCAGCAGCAGCAGCAACAGCTGCTGCAACAACTCAGCACACAGCAGCTGCAGCTGATCCGAGAACTGAGGGCCCAAAACCATGAGCACCAACAGCAATGCCTGCAACAGCTCGCGACGCTCTGGCTGAAGCCGGGACCACCCTACCCCAGTGGCACTACCGGACCTCCAGATCCAGTCGTGCCTGTACGCCTGACAAAGATGGGGCCAGAGGATAACCCCGAAACATTTTTACTTACATTTGAGCGAGTCGCCTCTGCAGCCCAGTGGCCCTCGGCTCAATGGGCTACTTTGGTGGCCCCCTACCTCACAGGCCCTGCCCAAGCCGCCTACAGGGCATTACCGGTGGCTGAGGCCCATGATTATGAGCGGCTGAAGGCTGCGATTCTCGATGCCTTAGAGATCACCCCTGAGACATTCCGGAGGCACCTGAGGGAGAAGAGCTACCCACCGGGAGCCCGACCTAAAGTGGTAGCTCAGCAGGTGCGAGAAGCCTGCTGGAGGTGGCTCCAACCGGAACAGTGGACAGGAGCAGAAGTAGCTGAGCAGGTGGCATGCGAACACTTTTTGCACATCCTGCCAACGAGGGGACGGATATAGGTGATGCACCACCCACTCTAAGCAAGGCGGTGGGAATGATGGAAGACTTCCTGGTGGCAGACGACCCGGTCGGGCCCGGGTCCCGCCCTCCAACCGCCTTGCCAACCCAGCCCCGAGAAGAATGGGCCCGGGGCCAGAAGAGCGAGCCCTGACCCATCTTATGATCCGCAGGCCACTGGGGGCCTGGCCTGGCGCGACCAAGACCCTGAAGAGAACGGGGTCCCCCGCTAAACGTTCCAGCTGAAAGGAGAGCCCCAGCTGCTGAGACACCAGCTCCCACTCCGACAAGCCCCGGCTCTCTGACCTGGGGCCCTGCTTCACCTGTGGCCGCTTTGGACACCTCCGTCGGGAGTGCCCAACAATGGACTGCAGCTACGCACAGGTCTGGGCCGTGGAGAACATAGCCCGGCCACAGACCCGACACAAACTCACTGTCCAGGTTCTGGTGAATGGGACCCCCGTTGCCACACTCATTGACTCAGGCTGTGGGCAGACACTGGTCTGCCAGGACATCACCCACCTGTGTGAACCCCAGTGCAGGGTCATGCACATCCAGTGTGTGCATGGGGATGTGCGGCCGTACCCCAAAGCCCAGTGACCCTGACTGTACAGGGGGAAACCCAGACACTGATGGCTGGCCTAGCGCCGAAGCTGGCATACCCAGGCATCCTGGGACGTGACTGGGAGGACTTTGCGGGGCTTCTGCGCACTGCGGTCGATGGGTGCGCACCGGCGGAGACAGCCCTCGAGGGGGAGCCAGTAGAAGGGGTTGACCAAGCCCCAAGGGGCCTCGACGGGGACAATCTGCCAGGAACTCCACTCCCCGAAGATGGCCAGGAAAGAGAGGAGCCCGGCCTGGAGGAAACCCGCATACTGAATGCGGATTTCAGTTGGGATCAACGGGAGGATCCCTCCCTGAAGTGGGCATACGAACAGTTGGCCAGGGTCAGTGGGACCCCGAATCTGCCCTACCTGGCAAATACCTACCCCACTTTGAGTTGGTCGGGGACCGCCTATACTGACTCACTCGCAACCCACAGACCGAGGAAACTCGGGCCCAACTGGTGGTCCCTCGGTGTCACTGGTGGCCAGTTCTGCAGCTAGCCCACGATGTTCCCACTGCGGGCCATCTGGGCCAGGAAAAAACCCTGGCCCGCATCTTAGCCCAGTTCTACTGGCCCGGGGTGCACAAGGAGGTCAAGGACTTCTGTGATTTGTGCCCCAAATGCCAACGAGCCGCCCCCAAGGGGGTGCCAAAAGCCCCTCTATTTCCATTGCCCATTATCGGCACACCATTCGAGAGAATAGGCACGGATAGTGTGGGGCTCCTCCCCAAGAGTGTAGCAGGATTCCAATATATTCTGGTTGTCCTAGATTATGCCATGCAGTTCCCAGAAGCGATTCCCCTGCGAAACGTCACAGCCCGGACGGTTGCCACCGAGCTCCTGAAGATCCTCACTCGAGTGGGTCTCCCCCAAGAGATCTTAACGGACCAGGGTACCAACTTCACGTCCAAGCTCCTCCTCCAGGTCTGCGAGCTCCTGGGGATAAAGAAGCTTCAGACTTCCGTTTACCACCCGCAGACCGAAGGACTAGTGGAACTGTTCAACCGCACCCTAAAACAGATGCTGCAGAAGTTCCCTGCAAAAGACCTATGCCAGTGGGATCAACTGCTCCCCTCCTCTGCTCCTGGCCCTGCGGGAGTTGCCTCAGTCGTCCACTAAGTTCTCCCCCTTTGAGTTACACTATGGGAGGCAGCCAAAGGGGCTACTGGACCTGATGCAAGAAAACTGGGAGCAGAGGCCATCCCCCTCACACAACGTCCTCCAGTACGTGATGCAGCTTCAGGAACGACTGTCTCAGATTGGGGACCTTGCAAAGGAGAACCTATGGAACACCCAGAAAGCACAAGAGACCACGTATAACCGGGGTGCCTGCGAGCGAACCTTCTCACCAGGAGACTGGGTCCTGCTTCTTCTCCCATCAGAGGAGTCCAAGCTGCTAGCCCGGTAGCAAGGGCCGTATGAGGTTGTTCAGCAAGTGGGGCCCATCACATATGAAGTGTCTCAGCCTGGTCGGAAGAAGAAAACCCAGATCTACCACCTCAACTTGCTGAAGGCCTGGCGGGAGTGGGAAGGGCTCTTAATCACCCCGTACCCCCCTGATCCTGACCTCGAACCTGAGCCATCAGCTTCCACGGACCAGGAAGAACAGCAGTTGGGGCCTACCTTGACTGAGGAGCAGCGGAAACAGACCGAGGAGTTGATAAAGGCCTTCCCGAAGATCTTTACAACGAGGCCAGGACAAACCACCCTCATTCAACATCGAATAATAACGGACCCTGGAGAGGTCATACGAGAGACCACCAGAGCATTGCCATGCCGCATGCACGAGACCGTGGAGAAAGAGGTGCAAGCCATACTCGAGTTGGGGGTAATCGAGCGCTCACGGAGTGATTGGTGCAGTCTCATCGTCCTGGTCCCAAAGCCTGATGGGACTGTCCGTTTCTGTATAGACTTTAGGCGGGTTAACAACATCTCGAAATTTGACACATACCCCATGCCACGTATTGATGAACTGTTGGACCACCTTGGCGATGTGCACTACATCAGCACCCTTGATCTGACAAAAGGGTACTGGCAGATCCCCCTTAGCCAAAATGCCCGGGAGAAGACTGCCTTTGCTATGCCCTCTGGGTTATATCAGTTTACCAGGATGCCCTTCGGACTTCATGGGGCACTGGCCACCTTCCAGAGACTAATGGATCACCTTTTACAACCACACAAAGCCTATGCGGCTGCGTACTTGGACGACGTGGTGATCTACAGCCGCCACTGGGAAGACCATCAACCAGGTTGCTGCCATCCTGCGGGCCCTGAGAGACGCTGGACTAACTGCCAACCCTAAGAAGTGCAAAATTGGCTGGCAAGAGACCACCTACTTGGGACACACGCTGGGGCGAGGGCAAGTGAAGCCGCTGATCGGGAAGGTCCAAGCACTACAGGCCTATGAGGCTCCCAGGACAAAACAACAAGTAAGGCAGTTCCTGGGGCTTGTGGGATACTATCGCCGCTTTGTTCCTGGGTTCACTTCTATCGCAACCCCACTGATAGAGCTCCTGAAGAAGGACAGCCCTCCGTGCATGCGGTGGACCCCCGAGTGTCAAGAGGCCTTCCAAACCCTCAAGGACCGGCTATGTGAGGAGCCAGTCCTTTTCAGTCCTGACTTCACCAAAGAATTCATCGAGCAAACCGACGCGTCTGAAGTAGCCCGGGGGCGGTCCTGTCCCAGGAGATAAAGGGGAAGGAACACCCAATAGTGTATATTAGCCGTAAGCTATTTCCCCGAGAAAGAAACTATGCAGTGGTGGAGAAGGAAGCGTTGGCTGTCAAATGGGCCGTGGATGCCTTACGGTATTACCTGGCTGGCGGCCCCTTCACATTGGTCACAAACCACGCACCACTAAGGTGGCTGCAAATGGCCAAAGAAACCATCTCCCAGGTGAAACGCTGGTACTTAACCCTACAACCGTATGTCTTCATGATCCGACACCAAGGGTAAGGATTATGTTAATGCAGACTTTTTCTCCCGGTTAGGGGAGGAGGAGGCTGCCGACTCCGGATTCCTGGAGCTGGGCTTAAGGGGCTGTGTGTGTAGTGATCCCGAGTGGTCTCCCTCTGATTGGGAGTGCGAGGGAGCCGGGGATACCTCTTGGAGGGTGGAGCCGAGGCCACCCCGCCCCCCTCACCGGAAGCACAGAGCACATAAAAGTACATAAAAGGCCAGCCCAGAAGGGGGAGAAGAAGGACGCTCCACGGGACCTGCTGCTGCCTGGAGACGATCCAAGCCCGAGCTGCGCTCTGACCCCTGATGCTGAGGATGACTGGCCTGGAGTACCTGCCGCTGTATACCTGGAGGAACCAGACGCCGACTGGATGGCAGAGGTACCCATACCCTGAGTCAGCCGCCCTTGCCCTGAGCAGGGGAACCTCATAGACTGTTTGTTTGCTGGCCGCCTGAGCCTGAAGCCCAGGCCCAAGCCCTCTATAGACTGTTTATTGTTTGCTGGCTGCCTGTGCCATGCCCAGGCCATAGCCAGCACACTAAGGATTGTTTGTTTGCTGGCTGCCTGAGCCTGCAGCCCAGGCCCCAGCCCCTGTATTCTTGCTGGCTGCCCGTGCTCTGAAGCTCAGGCGGCAGCACTGAAAGACTGTTTGCTTTGCTGGCTGCCTGTGCCACACCCAGGCTAGAGCCAGCCACTCACAGACGGGTTTGCTGGCTGCCTG
>ML677378.1:6249806-6266297 GCA_007922305.1 Dermatemys mawii
GCCCAGGCCCCAGTCCTCTGAGACTGTTTGTCTTGCTGGCTGCCTGTACCACGCCCAGGCTAGAGCCAGCCTCCTAAAGACGGTTAGCGTTGCTGGCTGCCTGTGCCCTGAAGCCCAGGCCCCAGCCCCTCTAGAGACTGTGTGCTGCTGGCTCCCTGAGCTCCTGAAAGCCCAGGCCCAACTAACTTCAGGGACTGCGCTACGTGCCGGGCACCTGACAGAGCCTGAACGCGTCCTGGTTCGGACCGGCCCGAAGGGTCTGCCTCGGATTGGGAGTGCGAGGGAGCCCTACACAGAGCTAAGGACAAGGAGTTTTTAAAGTATATTAGGAACAAAAAAAATCCCAACAATAACATAGGCCCATTATTAGACAGAAATGGTAAAATTGTTCATAATGATGCAGATAAGGCAGACATATTAAATAAATATTTCTGTCTGTATTTGGAAAGAAGCAGGATGATCTTGAATCACATGAGGATGATAAAGAAGGATTTTAGGCTACAGCTACTAGTTGAACATTTTAAATTAGCAGATCTTGATAATTTGCATCCAAGAATCCTAAAAGAGTTGACCGAGGAGATCTCCAGACCAATGATGTTCATTTTTCATAAAATATGGGATATTGAAGGAATTCCAGAAGACTGGAAGAGTGCTAATGTTGTGCCAGATTCAAAAAGGGTAAGCAGGATGATCTTGGTGACTATGGGCCAGTTAGCCTGACATCATCCTCAGGCAAACTAAGGAAAAACCTGATACAGGATTCATTTGACAAAGAATTAAAAATAGGAATATAATGAATGCCAGTCAACACAGTTATATTGAAAATAAGTCTTGTCAGACAAACTGGATTTCACTGAGAATATTACAAGTTTAGTTAACAAAGGTAACTATGTAGATGTAATAGATTTTTGAAAGGCATTTTGCTTAGTACCACATAGCATTCTGATTACAAAATCAGCACTATACACTATCAATAGAGCACATGTTAAATGGATCGGGCACTAGCTAAATGAGAGATCTCAATGGGGAATCATCATTAAATGGAAATTTTTCAAAGGGGTGTCATGGTCTCACAGGTTCTGCCCACTCTTAGAATATCAGGGTTGGAAGGGACCTCAAGAGGTCATCTAGTCCAACTCCCTGCTTAAAGCCGGACTAACCCCAACTCTTGGCCCCATGCAGTCCCTGGGGGGAACCCCCTTCAGTGCGACAGCCCTTCTCAGGGGTCCACTCTCTCACAGGGGTTAAGCCCCTCCACCTCCTGGAATCTCACCTCTCTGAGTCTTAGCACATCTGTTTCTCATCGTGAGCCCTCTCAGGGAGTACACTCGCTCTGAACCCCCAAGGCCTCCACTCCCAGAGGGAATAATGCCACCCTGTTCTCTAGACCAGAGGGACTTTCAGTCAGCATAAAACAGCAGGGTTTGCTGAGCATCTGAACACAGAATAGGAAACTCTCAGGGCCCTCAGGCCTGGCCTCCCTCAGCACAGCACATCCAAGTCTTCCCTGCAGCCAGGTGGGCTCTGCCTGCTCTCTCTGTCCATCCCAGAGCCCCTGAGCTGGGCATCCGATATCACCTCCCCCAAACCCCGCCTCTGTCCATTGTTTTCTCTCCAGGTAAACAGGGTCACCTGGGTCCTCTCTTCTGTCCTGTGGCTCCCTCTGGCTGGAATCAGCTGGTTAGGTCACTGGGTCTCTTTACAGCCCATTGTCTTCCTAATGGCCAGGACTGGCTGTGACTTCTGAGCTGGGCCTCCCGGTCACCAGTCACTGGCTGGGGTCCCAAGTTCTGTCCCCAGTCCTGTGTAACAGCAAATTCCCTCTCCCGTCACCTCATTAAACCAGTTAGTAACACCCAGGGAAACTGAGTCCCACTCCCTCTGCAATGCAAACCCTTGGAAAAACCAAGGAAAAAACAAGAAAATATCCCACTTCATCACAGGGGGCTTCAGAGGGATTGGTTCTGGGCCTGACGCTATTCAACATTTTCTTCAATGATCCAAAAGTAAATAAAAAATTGCTGCTGATAAAAGATTAGCAGGGTGAGAAATAATGATAGAGGACAGGGCAGTCATACAGAACGATCTGGTTTGCTTGGAAACCTGGGTCCATTCAAACAGAACACATTGTAATACAGTCACATGTAAAGATCTCCAGTCTAGTACCAAGGTCACACCTACAGTGTGGGGGCCTATATCCTGGAAAGCAGGATCCAAAAAGCATTTTGCATTTTGTCATAGTGGACAAACGACTGATCTCCCCAGTGGAATGTTGTGGCACAAAAAAAGGGGTGAATGCGACCCTTGGCTATGTAAACATGGGAGCTGAGAGCAGATGTGGGAGGAGATTATCTCTCTGTGTACCGCACTAGGGAGACCAACACTGGCACACAGCACCCCTTTCAGGTGTCCACAGTTTTAAAAGGATGCAGGAAAATTGGAGAAGGTGCAGGAAAGAGCCACAGAAATGGCCTGTGGGTTGGAGAACGTGTCTGACAGTGAGACACTTGAAGAGCTCAATCAGTTTAGTTAATCACAAAGAAGATAGAGCAGTGATTTGCTGACAGTGTATAAAGTCCTGCCCAGGCAGAGAACACCGGGCACTGCCGGGCTCTAGCAGAGAACAGCACAATGAGACACAGTGGCTGGAAGCTAAAGCCAGACAAATTCAAACTAGTAATCAGGCACAAGTGTTTATCGGGGAGAGGGATGAACCACTGGCACAAACTCCTAGGGGAAGTGATGGATTCTCCATCTGTTGATGGCTCCAAAGCCAGGCTGGGGGCCTGGCTGGCAGATGCTTTAGCCAACAAGAAGTTACTGGGCTCCAGGCGGGGGGTAAGTGGTGAAATTCTCTGGCCTGGCTTATACAGGATGAATGAATTGTCCCCTATGGTCTTAAATGCTATGAATCCTGATGCCCTGAGGGCAGGGACATGCCTGGTAGAGGGCTCTGCCCCCAGAGATTGCCAACCTCATGCAGACAGCCAGACCTGCTCTGGTCTCCTGGGCACCACCCCAGAGAGCCACTCAGTCCCACGTGCTGGGAGAACCCTGCTGAAGGGAGTGATGTAGGTGACATGTGCAGGGCAACAGGTCAGTGCCACCCAAAAAAGGGCCAGGAGGGGGCACAGCTTGGTAAAATGAATGCATGCAAACCCCTATAAAGGCCTGGCTGCAAAATAAAGCTGCCTTCCTCCAGCCCTATGGGCATCCAGGAGGGCATGAGGAATCCCATCCACCCTCCCTGGGTTGGACTGGCACCCCTGTTCAGCAGCCAACCCACGTCTCTCTAGTGGGCTGAATGCCCTGATCCAAACTGCAAGGGAAATAGGATCTGTCTCCATTTCAGTGTCTGTCTGCTCTTGCCCTGCTGCAGCTTCGTGGTTGGATCAGACGGGTACATGTACCAGGGCCGGGGTTGGCACTGGGTTGGCGCTCACACCCGTGGCTACAACAGTAAAGGCTACGGCGTGAGTTTCATCGGGGACTACATGGACACGCTGCCAGAAGCATTTGCCCTCACGCTGGTGCGTAACAACTTCCTGCCATGCGCGGTGAAGGGCGCCAAGATCCGAGCCAACTACACAGTGTATGGGCACCGACAGATGGTGCGCACCATGTGCCCGGGGAACACACTCTTCCGGGAGATCCAAACATGGCAGGGCTTCAAGGTGAGATCTCTCCCACATGCTCCCTAGCACTCCCTCTCTACTAGGGGACACTCTGCTAATGGGGCTTTGGGAGTGTGAAGATACTTTGAAGGCTTCCAAGCCAGTGGCCCGTCTTCTGCTCCCTCTGCCCCAGCAGCAAGGGCTCCCATCAGGGATTCCCCCCCCACCCCCATTCTCCAGCCCCCAAAGTCATGAGACTGGCTCAGACAGCGCGAGATGTCTCCAGCTGAACAGTGCTAAGTTCTGGCTGCTCACTTTATGGTTCCTGAGCCATTCGGGGTCAAGGTTTCCAGCTTTCTAACTGGAAGCTGAGATTCGCTCATTGCCACCTGATGCTGGGGATGGTGAAATGGCGTGATCTGGCTGCCCTGGGCAGTTCCGGGGAGCTGGCTCTTTTGGCCTGGCTCATGGCCTGGGCAAGCTCTCCAGAGCTCAGTGTGTTTGGGGTTGGGGAGGCTAGAATGAATCAGGCATTTTCTAGACACTCTGGGATCAAACTCATGTTTTCTCTCTATGCTTTTGTAGTGAGCATTCCCGCCATGCATCATCATCCAGGTAATGATCCAGTTCAGGACACATCCTACTAGGACCCAGGACCAGGCCCGCAAACTGGCCAGGGAGCAGGCTGCAGAGGCCTGTGCCCAGGCAGGTGGCTCAGCGGAGACCATTCTGTCAGGAAGGCGTCACTAGCCCCAGTAGTTACAATGCGTTGCTTGCTCCTGTACTGAAAATCCTGCTCCAATAAAGCTGGTCCTGGGAATGTGATTCAGTGTCTCTGCAGCCTGGCTCCTCTGAGAGTCCCAGCACCATCACCCAGCTGAGCAGAGCAAAGTGCTTCTCAAGGGCCCCCTCATTATCCTCCCATACCCACTGTGACTGAGGTGGGGAAACTGAGGCACAGAGCGAGGCTGTGACTTGCCTATGGTCACCCAGGCAGGGGTGGATTAAATAAAGAAGTGAACCCAGGAATCCTGGCTCAGACTTATCCCCAGCCCTTCAGAATTGCAGTCCCTCAGACAGGAGACTGGATGGTCACTGGCTTGAATGTGACCCCAGCTCAGCAGGCACCAGGCACCATGACAATCTGTTGCCAAGTCACTGGCTGGGATGACGTGTGCCATCCCCCGTCGGGATCACTAAATGCTCATCTCCCCAACTGGCCAGGTTGATAGCTTTTCCCCCTTATATGTAAATGTGTTTCAGTGTTTGTGGCACTGCGGCCCTCAGGACGGCAAGGTTGGGGAGGTGGCATGTCACAAAGAGAACAAGAGAGGACCCTTCTCTGGGAAGGAGCAGTAGGCATGCAACATGTGTGCATGTGTTTTCAGTGTGCAGTGTGTGTGTGCCTGTGCACACAGGTTTTCAGTGCATTCTGTATGTGCGTGCGTGTATATGTATGTATGCTTGTGTGATATCTTGCTCAGATCACCCAGAGCTGCAAGCCACTGTGTTACCGCTCTCCCTCAGCAAGGGTCAGCATTGCAGCTGCTAAGCTGTAGGTCATGCCAGCCTGTCAGCCTTGCCAGCAAACTCTCCAGGACTCTGCCAGTCCAAGCCTTGCCTTGCTGGTACCAGTCATTGAGTCCAAGCTCCCCTGTTCCCCAGAGATGGCTCCCTGCAGTGTGCAGTGCCTCTCACTGTGATGCTCACAGAAGTTGTTACATTTGCTGTCTCCAGAGAGCCCGTGCCAGCCAGTCAGGTTAGCTGCAGACTCACACTTCGCTTTAATGCACAGCGCTGAGATGGTTTGTAATAAAACAGGAATTAGTTTATTACCAAAGCACAGAGGCCTAAGTGATTTCAAGTCAGAGTGAAAGCAACAGGAAAGGTTACAAACCAAACACACTGTCTAGTGCCTAAAACTTAACTTCAGCAAGTTATGCTCTGTCTAAGCAGCTTTCTCACCTCAAGTCAGTTCCCAAACGGTCAACTCCTCAGCTGAAGGATCCACCTGTCTCAGATTTCAGGAGTTCTGGCCTCTTGTGGCCCCCAAGTGCTGGAAGCCCAAATGACTTTCTGTTCCTGCTTCTATTTCCCAAAGGCTGTTGTCTCTGTTCCAAGAGCCAGGAAGGCTTCCCAGGTACAACCTTCTCCCCATCATGACTGTTAAGTGCTCCTCTTCCCAACTGGCCTTATATGTAAATATATTTCCATTGTTTCTGGCCTTGCCTTACTCAGTCTACACTGAGGCCCAAGCCAAGAGATGAAGTACCCTTCCTTCGGCGAGGACAGGCAGGGCTGCTTACCAAACACATTTTCAGAACATATTTTCAGCACCATCTGTATTTCTTTGTACACGGTTCGTACACTCATCACGAAATGACAGTGCTAGCATGTCTCTGGTTTGCATATGACTCCTCACATGGCACCTTTCATATAGAATATGCAGCTTATGCCAATAGTGTGTTGGGGCAATGCGTGGGAGTTATGCCATGGTGTGCCCCCAGCCAGCTGGCATTAGGGGGATACCTGGGACCCTACTTCTGCTCTCTCTGCCCCATGGATAAGCCGATTTGCAATTTACCAGACAGAGGATAGGCTGGCTGTGAGGCAGGCAGCGGCCCCTAGCATCAGCCCCAGGGTAGGGATCACCTCCTCTTGCTTTATAGAAATGACTCCCTGCTGATGCGGCACCTCCTCCCCTCCCCTGGGCATCTGTCCAGGATGTCAATGCCCTCAGTGGGTGCCTGGCATTTGTGCTGTCAGTGTCTGGGAATACTCTGCCAGGGTGGGGCAGCCCAACCCAGAAGGGGCAGCGCCTGGCCCAAGCCCCCAAGTGAGCCTGCAATGAGACAAACCTAGAGCCTTGGCCCTTTGGATTTGGGCGGCGGGTGGTGTGTGTGTGATCCAGACTCTGGTTCTGAGTCACGCTGGAAGGATCTTTTTCCAGATTCATCCGAGGTGGCAGAAACCTCACAAGAATGGGGTGTTCCACAGACTGCCTCTGCTTTCCGCGGAAATGTTCGGAAAATAGGCCACGACATCCACATCCTTCTAATCCTAACCCAGCCACTGACCCCACTCACCTCCTCTTTGCCACTCCATACCCAAACCCCATAGGAGCTCCAGTCTTTGCATGCCTGGAAAGTGCTCATTGCTTTAGCTTTTTCCAGTTCAGCTCAGCAGCTGGGAACATGGGCGAGCTGGCACTGCAGCTAGTCAGTGCCCCAGGAGAGCCAGTGTCCCAGCCCAACCCAGCGCGCTAGATACCGCTTGGGGTCCTCTGCACTGGGTCCAGGTGCTGCTGCCATTTCAGGAGGCAAGTTCAAATTCCCTGAGACCTCACGAGGGGGCGCTGTGGTGCCGCTGTCAGGCGCTCACACATGGTTGCTCCTAGCACTTCCTGCAATGAAGATCAGTTGCTGGCCAAATACAGTTCAGAGCTCCTGTCCCTGCCACCATGCCCCGCTGGTGCCACACTCCATGTCCCCGTCCCCTGCTGTCTGACATACCAGAAATTCCAGTGGGTGCTTTGGACAGAACGGCTATGGCAGCACCAGCCATGCCGGCGGGAATGCCGGTGGACAGACCGTGCCAGCCCCATTCGTGCCAGTGGAAATGCTGACAGACTGACCGTGCCAGCACCAGCTGTACCAGTGGAAGTGCCGGTGGACTGGCGATGCCAGTACCAGCCATGCCAGTGTAAATGCCAATTTGCTGATCGTGCCAGCAACAACTGTGCCATTGGAAATGCCAACAGACTGTGCCAGCACCAGCCATGCCAGTGGAAGTGCCTATGGACTCATGATGTGAGCTGATGGACTGACCATGCCAATGGATTGACTGTGCCAGCACCAGCATGCCAGTAGAAATGCCAACAAACTGACCACGGCAGCACCAGCTGTGCCATTGGAAATGCAAATGGACTGACCGTGCCAGCACCAGTGTCCCACTGGAAATGCTGATGGACTGACTGTGCCAGCAATAGTCATACCAGTGTTACTAGCAGAGGACAGGAGCACTTTCTCAGAGGTGGTGCAAATGGGCTGCCCCAGCAATACCAGGCTGTCTGGGCCAATAGGGGACTGAAGAGCTGATGATTTGCAAAGTCCCTCTGCTGCCCGACTCCTGGATGGCTGCATCTTGTACTGCAGGATCTCAACTTTCATTTAAAATAGCCTGATCTGGGTCCTTCCAGCTGCAAAGATCCATTGCCAGTGTGGTGTGTGACCCATGCTGCACTTTCCTGGAGTCTGCACAGCCCCATACAGGAGCTCAGAGAGACCTGGTCTTGTTAACTCTGAAGCCTAACGACAACAATGCCTATTGTTAACTCTTTGGCAGGGGGAGAGGTGGGCAGGGGGCTTGTGCCTGCAGGAGGAAAGGGGGACAATGTGGTTGTGGGCTCTGCCGAGCTTGCCATGAGGCTAGGCATGGGTGCAGCTTGGCATAGTCCCAGCCCAGTCCATGTGCCTGAGCAAACCCAGCCCGATGGTCCTGGGCCCAGTCAAAACCTTCCCCAATGTCCCCTCCTATTCCCTCTCCTGCTGCCCCATCCCATCCCCTCTGCCTCCATGCCACCCTCTCTGCTGCCCCATCCCACCACCCATCCCCAATGCCCCTTCCCACCCCCTCTCTGCTGCCCCATCCCAGCTCCTCTGCCCCCATCGCACCCCCGCTCTGCTGGGAGCGAAGTTGCCATCGGACCGCTCAGCCACAGGCGGAGGTGAGGGCGAGATTAGCATCTGCTGCCTGATCACATGGGCCTCGCCACAACTCAGCGCTGCCGGGACGGACCAGCCGGAGAGCGAGCGAGCGACAGCAGCAGGGAGCTAAGGTACCGCTCCGGCAGGGCGGGCTGCTGCTGCTGGGTGGGAGCCGCTGTGCACGGGTGTCCGGAGGGGGAAGCAGGGCGCCTGGGAGGGGGAGGTACGGGGGAGATCAGCAGTCCCGCGGGGAGAAGGGGACTGGAGGGAGGAGGAGACAGGGGGAGATGGGGAGGAGGAGGGCACTGGAGGGAGCAGGGGACTGAGGGGGATTATAGAAGGGGATTGGAGAGAGCAGGGAACATGGGCAGATGGGAGGAGAGGAGGGAAAGCTCTGCAAGGGATATGGGGAGGCTGGGGGAGAGGAGGGGCCGTGGGGGGAGGAGGAGGAAGAGATTTGGGGGTGGGGGTCAGGGAAAGCTGTCAGCCCCATGCCCTCAGTGCTGCTGGAGAAGCAGGGCAAAGTGACTGGCACCTTGCCCCATTTGCTGAGGGTGCTTGCAACTCCCCCCCCACACACACACATTTGTCAGCAGCGCTTAAGAGGGGGTGCTGTTTCCTGCCTGCCCCAGGAACTCCAGGCAAGGCGCAATGGGGTCTGCTCCCGTCAGCAGCCAGCAGGGTCAGACACTGGGCTCATGTAGGCAGAAGAGCAGAACCACCTGGGATCTGGGGGCTCTTAAGGTGTCTGGGTTCTAGAACCCTGGTGTGTGGTGCTGGCCAGGTGGCCCAAGTAGGGGTGCTGAGTCCCTTCCCCCACTGGTTGGTATGGCTCACATGTGGGGCCATGGGTCTTTGTGGGGGCTGGTACGGGTGAGCAGCCCTCTTGCTCAGGGCAGCCTCTGGGCTGTGGCCAGGCCTGCCCCACCTTGCACTCCAAGTCTGGCCCTCAAGTGCTCTGGCATTGGGGGAAAGGCCCCCAGGGACTGCCCCCTCCTCCCTGCACCCACAGGAACCTCGAAGCCTTTTATTTACATCAGAAACTGACTGAGTGTAGGGCCAGGTGCCGGGAGGAAACGGCTCCGCTGTGGGGGGGTGGGGGAGGGGCAGCAGCAGCACCACAAGAGCCAGAGGGAGCGGAAGTGCTGCTGTCTACACCCCATGGCAAGGGCTGTTCATCCCAGGCCTGAGCGTCGCACCTCACCCAACCTGGCATCTCTGCCCAGCCTGGGAAGCGGAAGGACTGGTTCTGTGCAGGGCAGGGAGAGGCCGTGCTGCCTCCCACAGCTTGCACCTTGCCTGGGTGCCAGGGGAAGACCCGGAGCAGCAAGCCCTTCCCCTAGCCCTGGTGCCACAGGGAGACCCAGAGCACCAGGGCACCCTCCCCAGCCAGCACTCGTCCTGGCCAGGTGTAATGGGGAGACATGGAGCACCAGACCCTTCTAGTCTGGCTACCCTTCCCCCAGCCATCCCACATCCCCTGCTGTTATCACTAGGCCCCTCTCCCATTGTGGTGCTGCCAGGCTGTAGCTGGCCTAGACCCAGTGCTGGGTGCCCACCATCCAGCGCTACAAACCTCAGGTTTCTCGCAGGCTGCAACGCCAGCGCTTTCCCCACAGACTCTTGATGCCCATGACAGGGCGAATCCACACACCACAAACAGCCCAACCCTGCCCAGGACTAGAGCCAGCACCCTGCACTGCAGCAGCCCAAGTCTCAGATGCTTGGGCTTCAGGGGACCAGACAGCAAGTGTGAAAAATCAGGGCACTTTTGTTTTTTTCGGGGAGGGGGTGTGTGTATAGTTGTGCATATCAGACAAAGCCCATAATATCGGGACGTCTGGTCACCCTACTTGGGCTACAGGAGAGCTGCCTTCACTGCCACTAACAGTAAGGCCTTTATTTTTTCTTTGGGCTCAGCCCTGAGAGGGAGTCTCATTCACACATGCAAAGCCAGCCTGCTCAGACCTGCCTCTGGGCGCTGGTGAGTTCATCCACTGAGACCAGCCAGGCCTGCACCACTGAAGGAGAGGAAGGAAAGAAGCTGCCCCCAGCCACCCATTGCAGCCGCCATACTCCAGAGCACATGGTGCAGCAGGCACAGCCCTGGGAGCCAGCGGGGCAGCACACAGCCCAGGGAAACCATGGCAATCAGGTGGACCATCTGCCTCCATTATCCCTCTTGGACACCCCTGTCCTTTGCTGCCAGGCCCCGCACCCAGCCCAGCCCATCCGAGCTGCACTGTTGTTGTGTGAGGCACGTGTGCCCCCAAGGGCTTAGCAGTGCAGAATAACCCCTGGCAGTCCCTCCACTCCCCAATGCCCGGTTTGGGAACTCATGGGTACCTGGCCCTTGCCTCCTGCCTTTGCACCAGAGGCTGGTGAGCACTCAGAAGCAGCATGGGCACAGCAGAATCTCAGAGGCTTCAATTACTAGCCCCATTCCCCTGCTGACCTATCCCTTCTGCCTCATGCCACCCACCTCTTCTGCTGTCCCATCCCATCCTTGATGCCCCCTCCTACCCCCTCTCCTGCTACCCCATCCCATCCCCTCTGCCTCCATCCCACCCTCACTCTGTTGCCCTATCCCCCATGCCCCCTCCCACCCTCTTTCTGATGCCCCATCCCATCATCTCTGCTGCTCCATCCCTTCTCAATTCCCCCTTCCCCTCTCTTCTGCTGCCCCATCCTATCCCCTTCTGTTCCATCTCAGCCTTTCTCTGCTGCCCCATCCCATCCCCAATATCCCCTCCTACCCCCTCTCCTGCTACTCCATCTCATCCCGTCTACCTCATCCCACCCTCTCTGCTGCTGCATCCCACCCACCATGCACTCTTCCCACCCCATCTCCTGCTGCCCCATCCCCTCTGCCTCTATCTCACCCTCTCCTGCTGTCCCATCCTGTCCCCACTGCCTCTTCCTGCCACCTCCTTCCGCCTCTCCTGCTTCCCCATCCCTTCCCCTCTGCCTCCATCCCACCCTCTCTCTGCTGCACTATCCCATCCCCAGTGCCCTCTCCCACCCCCTCTCTGCTGGCCACTCCCATCCCCGTCCCCTGCCTTCTCCATTCCCATGGGAAGTGGTGGCTGCGGTGCCAAGGTCCTGTTTCCAGGCCAGACCATGCGTCACTGTCATGGAATAGTCCCACGCCACCTCTCTCTTGTTCTGCAGATGGAGGAGACGACACCACCAACCGCACGTGAGGCACCATCCCTGCTGAAGTCCTACAAATGGCGGACGGCCCCCCAGGGCGGGGAGAGGGAGCCGGAGGCTGAGCAGCGCCCAACACCCCCTGCCAGCAGCCGCTGGGCCAAGCTGCAGAACTGGAAGCGCGCTCATAGCCAGCCTGAGACTGACGCCCCTGAGGTGCGCATGGCCAGGAGCAGCCCAGGCACCGAGCCCCCAGAGCCTGTGGGGAGCAAAGCAGCTGCCCGGAGGTCTGTGTTCCAGAGAGCGTTTTCTGCCCCGGTCAAGGTGCCCAAGGAGCCCAAGGGGCAAGAGGGCAGTAAGCTGAACCTGAGAAAATACCTGCGTTCCAAGTCCCACCGTAGGAGCCAGGAGAGCAGTCCCAAGGCAGAGCAGGCACCTCAGGAGGCAGCCAAAGGTAAGAAGAGTCCGGCTGAACGCTCTGGCACTGGGCTGTGTCCAGCAGGGGAATGGGCATCCAGGGCAGTGGGGCAATTGGAACTAGACTGGGCAAAGCTGGGCCATATGGGCCTGGGTCAGGGATCCCAGTTGTGGCACAGCTGGGCCATGTGCCGTGTATGTGTGGGTCGGAAGTCCTAGTCATGACAAGTTGCGCCGTGTGTGGCGTGTGTGGGTCAGGGATCCAAGCCATGGTGCAGCTGGGCAGTATGCAGTGCGTGTATGGGTTGGAGATCCCAGTCGTAGCACAGCTGAGCCATGTGTGGTATGTGTGGGTTGGGGATAGCAGCTATGACATAGCTGGGCTGTGCGTGGTGTGTATGGGTTGGAGATCCCAGTTATAACACAGATGGGCCATGTGAAGTGTGTGAAGTTTGGCGATCCCAGTTGTAGCACAACTGGGCTATGTACAGTATCTGTGAATTGGGGATCCAAGCTAAGTTATAGCTGGGCTGTGTGAGCTCTGTGTGTGGGTTGGAGAGCCCAGACTGGGCACAGCTGGGCTGTTTGAGGTTTTTGTGGGTCAGGGATCCCAGTTCTGCCACACCTGGGCTGTGTGAACTGAGTATCAGTCGGGGATCCCAGCTGTGGCACAGCTGGGCCATGTGCAGTGTATATGGTTCAGGAATCCCAATTGTGGCACAGCTGGGCAGTGTGCAGGGTGTGTGGGTCGGGAATCTCAGTGGTGGCACAGCTGAGCCGTGCATGGGGTCCATGGATTGGGGATCCCAGCTGTGGGACAGCTGGGCTGTGTAAGGTTTGTGAGTATCGGGGCTCCCAGTTGTGGCACAGCTGGGCCATGTATGGTGTGTGTGGGTCGGGAAGCCAGTTGTGGCTCAGATGGGCCATGAGTGGTGTGTGTCAGAAATTCCAGCCGTAGTACATTTGGGCCATGTGCAGTGTCAGGGAGGCTGGAGATCCCAGCCTTTGCACAGCTGAGCCATGTGAAGTGCATGTGGATCGGAGGTGGGTGAGGGGGTCCAAAACGTGACACAGCTTGGCTGTGTATGGTATGTGTGAGTTGTGAATCTCAGTCATGGCACAGCTGGGCTGTGTGCAATGTGTAAGGATTAGGGATCCCAGAGGTGACACAGCTGGGCTGGGTGCAGTGTCTGTGGGTCAGGGATCCCAATTGTGGCACACCTCGGTGATGTGAGGAACATGTGGGTTGGAGATCCCAGTCATGGCAAAGCTGGGCTGTGTGCGGTATGTGTGGGTCAGGGATCCCAATTGTGGCACAACTGAGCCATGTGTGGTGTGTGTGGGTTGGGAATCCCAGTTGTGGCACAGATAGCTGGTGTGGTCTGTGTCAGGGATCCCAACTGTGGCACAGCTGGGCTATGTTCGGAGTGTGTGGCTCTGGAATCCCAGTTATGGCGTATCTGGGCCATGTGCAGTGTGTGTGGGTCAGGGGTCCAAGACGTGGCACTGCTGGGCTGTGTACGGTGTGTGGGGATCAGGGATCCCAGTCATGGCATATCTGGGCCATGTGTAGTGTGTGTGGGTTGGGGGTCCAAGACGTGGCAGAGGTGGGCCGTGTGCAATGTGTAAGGAGCAGTGTCTGTGGGTCGGGGATCCCAGCCATGGCACACCTCAGCGCTATGAGGAACATGTGGGTTGAAGATCCCAGTCATGGCAAAGCTGGGCCATGTGCAGTGTGTGTGGGTTGGGGATTGCACTTGTAGCATAGTTTGCCCCTGTGCAGTGCATGTGGGTAGGGGATTGCAGTTGTAGCACATTTGGGCCGTGTGCAGTGCGTGTGGGTTGGGAATCCCAGTCATGGCACAGCTGGGTCTTGTGCGGCGCATGTGTGTCGGGGATCGGAGCCATGACATAGGCGCGTTGTATGTGGTGCATGTGGGTTGGGTGTCCCAGTTGTTGCACACCTTGGCCGTGTGTGGTGTGTGTGGGTAAAGAATCCAAATCGTGGCACAGCTGGACTGTGTGTGGTGTACGTCGGGGATCCCAGACATGGTACAGCTGGGCTGTGTGCAGTTAGTTTGGATTGAGAATCCCAGTCGTGGCACAGCTGGGCCGTGTGTTTTGCGCATGGTTTGGGGATCCCACTTGTGGCATTGTTGGGCCAGGTGAGTTGTGCCTGGGTCGGGTATCCCAGAACAGTTGGGCTGCGTGAGGGACTTGTGGGTCAGGGCTCCCAGACATGGCACAGATGGACCGTGTGCGGGGTGTGTGGGTTGGGGCCCCCAGTTCTGCAGATCTGGGCCATGTGTATGTGGATCAGGGATCACAGCCACGGCACAGTTGGGCTGTGTGCGGGGTGTGTGCACTGGAAATGCCAACTCTGGCACACCTGGGCGGTGTGTGGTATGTGTGGGTCAGGGATCCCAGTTGTGGCACAACTGGGCCGTGTTTGGTGTGTATGGATTGGGCATCCAATTCATGGTGTAGCTGACCCGTGTGCGGTGTGTATGGGTCGGAAATCCCAGTTGTGGCACAGATGGCCTGGGTATGGTGTGCATCAGGGATCCCAGCTGTGGCACAGCTGAGCCTGTGCAGTATGTGTGGGTCGGGGATCCCAGTTGTGGCACAGCTGGGCCTGTGCAGTATGTGTGGGTCGGGGATCCCAGTTGTGGCACAGCTGGGCCTGTGCAGTATGTGTGGGTCAGGATCCCAGTTGTGGCACAGCTGGGCTCTGTGTGTGTGTGTGTGTGTGTGTGTGTGTGTGTGTGTGTGTTGCAGATCTCATACGTTGTACAGCTGGGCCATGTGCAGTGTGTGTGGGTCAGGAATCCCAGTAGTGGAACAGCTGGGCCATGTGAGGTCTGTGTGTGGGTTGGGGATCCCAGCTGTGGCACAGTTGGGCTGTGTGAGCTGTGTCTTGGTTGGGGATCCCATTTGGCCTTGTGGGGACTGTGTCGGTTGGAAATGCCAGTTGTGTCACAGCAGGGCTGTGTGTGAGTTGGGGATCCCAGGCATGGCATAGATGGGCCGCATGAGCTGTGTCTCAGTCTGGGATCCCAGTTGTGGCACAAGTGTATGATGTATGTGGGTCAGAAAACAAATGGGGCACAGATGGGCTCTGTGTGTGTCGCAGATCCCAGATGTCGTACAGCTGGGCCATGTGCGATCTGTGTGGATCAGGAATCCCAGTTGTGGCACAGCTTGGCTCTGTACAGTGTGTGTGGGTTACGGATCCCGATTGTGGCACACCTTCACCTTGTGCAGAGTGTTTGGGTCAAGGATCACAGCTGTGACATAGCTGGGCTGTGTGTGGTGTGTGTGGGTCAAGGATCACAGCTGTGACATAGCTGGGCTGTATGTGGTGTGTGTGGGTCAAGGATCACAGCTGTGACATAGCTGGGCTGTGTGTGGTGTGTGTGTGGGTCAAGGATCACAGCTGTGACATAGCTGGGCTGTGTGTGGTGTGTGTGTGGGTCAAGGATCACAGCTGTGACATAGCTGGGCTGTGTGTGGTGTGTGTGGGTCAAGGATCACAGCTGTGACATAGCTGGGCCCTATGAGATTTGTGTGGGTTGGGGACCCCAGTCATAGCACAGAAATCCCGTCTCTGGTGTGTGTGTGTCGGGGAATCAAAGAGGTGAGACAGCTGTGCTGTGTCCGGGGTGTGTATGTTGGGGATCCCAGCCGTGGCACCGTGCACGGTGCATGTGGTTTCTAGATCCCAGTTGTGGACGTGGCATAGCTGGGTCATGTATGGTTTGTGTGGGTCAGGGATCACAGCACTGGTACAGCTGGTACAGCTGGTACAGCTGTGGTGTGCGTAGGTCCAGGATCCTAGTTATGGCACAGCAAGGCCGTGTGTGGTGCCTGTGCATCAGGGATCGCAGCTATAACTGCGTGTGTGGTGCGTGTGGGTTGGGGATCCAAGTGGTGGTACAGCTGGGCCAAGTGAGCAGTGTTTTGGTGGGGAATTGTGGCACAGCTGGGCTGTGTGGTGTGTGGTATTTGGAGATCCCAGCTGTGCCACAGCTGAGTTGTGTGAGGTGTGTCGGGGTCAGGGATCCCAGCTGTGGTACAGTTAGGCCATGTGAGGTGTGTCAGGGTCGGGGATCTCAGTTGTGGCACAGTTGGGCCATTTGAGGTGTAGCTTGGGGATTGCAGCCATGGCAGATATGGGCTGTGTGAGGTCTCTATGGGTCGGGGATCCCAGTTGTGGTGCAGCTGGGCCATATGAGGTGTGTGTGGGTTGAGGATCCGAGCCATGGCACATGGTATCCCAGTCGTGGCACATCTGTGCCGTGTGAGGTCTGAGATCCCAGTTGTGGCACAGTTGGGCCGTGTGCGATGTGTGTGGGTTGGGGATTCCAGCCATGGCAGATATGAGCTGTGTGAGGTCTCTGTGGGTCGGGGATCTCAGTTATGGCACAGCTGGGCTGTGTGTTGTGTGAGGTTCAGGGGTCCCAGCTGTGTCACAGTTGAGCTACATGCATTTTTTATGGGTCAGGGATTCCAGTCGTGGCATAGCTGGGCCATAGGTGGTGTGTGGGTTGGGGATCTCAGCCATGGCACAGCTGGGCTGCGTGTGGTGTGTGTGGGTCAGGGAT